>WNGS01109635.1:11595675-11630675 GCA_020271785.1 Procambarus virginalis | reverse complement strand
TCTCCTCGGTCACTCCTGCGGGAGGAGCTATTAGCTGGGTTAGGTCGTCGTCCTCCGTCACGTGGAGGGGCATGCCGCCCATCGTGTGTTTCAGTATCGAATTTGTGTTGCAAGCCTCACTATAGTTACTAACAAATCCCTTATGTTGCTAGGTGAATCTTGCAGAGAGTATAATGTATACGTGGCTCTGGCGCCAGTGATTAATTAGTGCAAGTCTCCTACTTTATATCTAAGTATAACTTATATTAAAAAAGTGTCATTCAAAAGTAACGAGATAACTTGGAGACGGCTATGAGGCGTGGACGCATGTATTTCGATCTGTTTTGTTATAAATTCTAAGTGCTATGAAGATTTCGAAAATAGTTAGTTTTTAATTAATGGACCCCATATACAACGTATGGGCGGTGGCGGAATGGTTACAATCAAAGGTGTGTGAACTCACCTAGTTGTGCTTGCGAGGGTTGAGCTTCAACTCTGTGGTCCCGCCTCTCAACTGGCGTGCATTTTCGTATACTGCAGAATTCCAGCATGATATATGGATGGATATGTAACAAAATAGTGTGTGTTTTGTAACGTTATGGGGTGGAATAATGCACAAACTATATATGACGATGAGGTTAGGTTAATCATTGTTATTTTCTCGTACAGTGATATTGTTAGTTCCTTGTTCAGTTGCATTGCTATTTTATCATACAGTGACAGTGTTATTTGTTCATACCATGTCAGTGTTATTTCCTAGTACCGTGACATTAACATCGCTCGGCAACGGCAATAGAACATAAGGCGGAGCTGTAACTGCTGGTGGGGAGCAAGATTGATTGAGTGATGAAGATTAAGCCACCCAAGAGTTGGCACGGGCATGAATAAGGGGAGCGAGGTGGTTGTTGTTGTTTTAGATTCAGCTACTCGGAACAAAAAGTTCCAAGTAACACGGTAAGCCCGTAGTGGACTTACCTATCACAAGAGCGGGGCTGGTGAGCGAGAGAGGCACGGGCAAGAGAGAGGTGAGGAGCAGGTAAGAGGAGGTAATTCCTAAAGGTAAGAGCAAGGCGAAAGCTAAGAACAGGAAGAAAGGTACGAATGGGATGGGTGTAATAATGGGGTGTAAGAAGTATGTAATAATAGGTGTAAGAATCCCATTCTTACACCCATCCTATCCGTACCTTTTTTCTGTTCCTACCTTCGCCTTGCTCTTACCTTCCTCTAGGAACTACATCCTCTTACCTGCTCCTCACCACTGCTCTACCTGTTGTACAGGTTAAAATACCTCCACGTTTTTCACATATTAAGGAGCAAATTAAGAAGAAAATACTCCCAAACATCAAAAGTCGCCACAAAGCCAAAGGAGCGGAAGGAAGATCCACTGTGATGTGGTAAGAACAAGCCACTGGGTACTACTCATTCAAGCCTGGCAAAAAGATATCAAGAGACATTGTAGTAGCCATACACAGATTCAGACTTGGTTACAAGTGCTGCTGGGAGGTAATAAACCCAATAGTTAAAGAGTGTCATATCTGTGGAACAGAAGCAGAGGCGCCACTATTGCATTACTGAAATGTAAAGCAACTGAAGCCCTGTGCATCAAACTCAACGTAAATCCAACGAGAGCAGCTGCATTAAATGCAAATTCCACAGCGACTACAATGATTAGAAAAGCAGTTGAAGAATGGGACATACTAGTGAACATTTTGCACCTACATCCGCCACAAAGATAATGTTATTAAAATAAGAATAAAACCAGGGGCCAGATTCACGAAAGCACTTGCGCAAGCACTTACGAACCTGTACATCTGTTCTCAATCTTTGGCGGCTTTGTTTCCAATTATTAAACAGTTAATGAGCTCCGAAGCACCAGGAGACTGTTTATAACAATAACAACAGTTGATTGGGAAGTTTTCATGCTTGTAAACTGTTTAATAAATGTAACCAAAGCCGTCAAAGATTGAGGAAAGATGTACACGTTCGTAAGTATTTGCATAAGTGCTTTCGTGAATCTGACCCCAGTACGCTAAAACAGAGGGAAAAAAGAAACAGAGGAAAAGGAGGAAACCCCACCTCCAGTTAAAACTACATAGGACAGACCCAAATATCACAGTAACAAGGTTATTACGAATAACTGAACTCTATTATGGGCTCACTATAGCCCGTGCTACATGGACATATCGTTCTGAGTGGCTAAATCTAAAACAACAACCTCGCTCACACACACACACACTAGTTACAGCCCCGGTCCTATGCCAGGTAAGTCCACTATGGGCTCACCATAGCCCGTGCTACTTGGAACTTTCGTTCCGAGAAGCTGAATCTAAAACAACAACAACAACCTCGCTCACAATTACGGGCTATTGATACCCGTGTCAAATCTTGGGTGGTTTAATCTTCATCAATCAATCTCGCTCACAAGTTACAGTCCCGCGCTTGTGTCAGGTAAGTCCACTACGGGCTCACCAGAGCCCGTACTACTTGGAATTTTTTGTTCCAATTAGTTGAATCTAAAACAACAACCACGCGCCCATCACATTCTTGATAATGGTCCAGGGCGGATCGAAACGTCGTCTCCTCACTGTATCCACATTTCGCTCCCAGTAGATAAACGACATATGAGATTCAGAAACAAGTAGTGTACTGTGAGGACTAATAATAAACAGAAGCTCCCCTATGACTGTAATATCCCCATTGTCAAACTATTATGTATTAGCGATAAGACCTACCATTAATGTATGATGACTTACTGTAAATATGTAGCTCTTGAAATAGCACTTACTCTGTAACTAGCTGACATTGTAACTATAAGGTGTGAATGATAGATGTAATTGTTAATGTAATAATCTAAGATGAGGTCTGATAAAGACCTTTTGTGCCCTCTGTAATGCTTTTGCACTACCGCTCACAGGATGAGTATGGGGTGCACAATAAACTAGCCGCCTTCGGCGGCAACAATCAAAAAATCAAGTCTCCTCATCTTCTGGTATGTGGTTTAAGTGTTTTGAGACAAAGTAAGTTTCAGCTGTGTCTGGGTACACGTGACGGGATGAACAATCCAGTGGGTTTTCTTCCTATTGAGGAGTGTTGTACATGCTGCTATGGGTTATGTCCATTCACAGGATGAGTGGCGCTGCCCAATAAACTTGCCCTTCCGAGCAAAATTAAATTATACTTCAAATTAAGCACCGTACGTAATATATATACTGTATGCGTAATTATAATTCTGGGTTAGAGTCAAGGGCGGCACAGAAAAGGTTGGGTGCGTTTCCTTTCACCTCATACGCCTGTCCACCTAGCAGTAAACAGGCACTCAGGAGTTAGTCAGCTTGTTATGGGGTTACGTCCTGGGCGGGTCAGTAATTCAACCGGAGGAGGGGGGGGGGCGCCACAGTATAAGCCTAACATGCTCTGTATGTATAACCTGGCTTCCTGTCCCCCTGACACAATAAATTATTATTAAAAATTATTAGTAAAATGTTTACAGATAATTTAACTGGAGCTCTTAAAAATGTTAATTGGAGTAATTAAGAGATTCCCCAATTTTAATGACAAACTTTATCATACATTATTATTATTATTATTATTATTATTATTATTATTAGTATGCCATTTGCAGACACATAATTTGAATTCATGTGTCATCCCTTGCGGTTACCTTGCGATGATTTCAGGGCTCAACGTTCCGCGACCTCGATCTACTGGAACACTTGATGATATATTGGACTTGTACCCAAGATTGACCATGTAAGGTATCAATTATACAATGTATGTATATGATGTAACTATATAACCTGAGCTTGTAAACAGCATCTTGATCACCTTCAGTGGTTAAGTACTTAATTGCACACTAGTTTCTCTCAGCTATCTTACCCTCTCAGAGTAGGAGAGCCATAAATGTATATATATATATATATATATATATATATATATATATATATATATATATATATATATATATATATATATATATATATATATATATATATATATATATACACACATGTATGTGTGCGTATGTATATGTATGTATGTGCATAAAGTATATGTGGAAGATGATCAGAATTACATTTCACCTTTGTAAATGCACATTAATGACACCATGTAAAGAACACATCGACCACTTTGTGTAGGGCAAACGTAACTCTTGTGTATCTGTGTATTTATGTCTGTAGGTTAGATTAGCATTTTAAAAGCACTACAATCACCTGTGGTTGATTGTTCAATAAATCCCAGAACTATATGTTTATCAGATCTCTCACCCTGTCCATGGAGGACATAAGAAAATGTATATATGCTGCTTAGCATTGTAAATGTGTGGCCACGTCTGTGGTAGAAAATAATAATAATAATAATAAATAATAATAATAATAATAATAATAATAATAATAATAATAATAATAATAAAAGCCTCGATCCTCGATCATTTGGCGCATCTAATATCTTCGCTCCAGCCTAATATAAAACAAGGTGGGCAAGAGGCTGTCCTTACCCTCAGTATTTTGTATGAGTTATCATATCCCATACAGGGTTATGAAATTTAGTTCCCTTAACATATCTTCGTAGCTTACTCCTCTCAGTTCTTGCACCAATCCTGTTGCAAACCTCTTATTTTTTCAATTTTGGGTTTGTGCATTACGAGGTGCAATTCTAGTACAATATTGGTTTTACATAGGCTGCAAAGATTTGAAAAAGAGAACAAAAATCTTCATTGAGGTTTTTAAGTGCCATTCTAATGTTTACCAGCTTCCCATATATGCTGCTGATATTGCGCTGTCTGTGTGCGCCTCTGATGTTAGTGTTGGAATTATATCCACTCCCAAACATTTTTCTCTTTCAGATTTCTGTAGTTGTTTCTAACATATGCTGTAGATTCCTTCTAGTATCATTTCTCACTTTCCTACCTTCATTGCCATTACACTTGTTGGAGTTTAACTCCAACAGCCATTTGTCTCCTGGAGTTCGCCAGTCTTCCAGAATTTCTGTAGTTTTTCTCAGGGTTTCGTTCATTAGTTTGATTACAAGCTGGCTGAGAAGTTTCTTGGACCTTACATAGTTCTTGAACATAGCACAGGTAACAAGTACAAACTGAAAAAACCTAGCTACAGGCGAGCATGTAAATGAACACCTAAATCACATGAAATTAGCCCAACTGACTATTGACGATGACAACCCAGAACCTGTAAATGAGAACGTAGTGACTGACCTTACCACTGTGACACCCACTCCGGTTGCAGACATGAGCAATGGGAACCACAACACCTGGTACTCACACTTACAACCTTCGGTCCAGTCCTGTTATTTCGACAGTGCAGTTTGACGATGCACGCGTGTCTATGGTGTTCCAGACTGTAAAGGACGCTGGATGCGTTTCATCAGCTCACCACTTCCAGACTGTCAATATGTAGCGGAGAATGACTACATTCGTAGTCTCTACATTCGTAGAAAGGACATTCAGTCTTTTAAGTGTAGCTGTAAATGTAGCAATTACAATCTTATGCCTACTAACCACTACTGCTTTTCACTAATTTTAGTTGATAATTTACTTGCGAATTCGTCCTGAATTTAAGCCAATTCGGTATTTTCCTATTTATTCCAATTTGTACACCATCCTTTCATAATAATCAAAGAAAGCAGTTTGTCCAGCCTTCCTGTTATCTCATTTTTTGCAACTTTATCATAGAACTCAATCAAATATGTTCTGGCATAATTTATTTGTATAAATCTATGTGTTACCCTTCCGTTACAAAACGTATATCCACACGCACCAATATTCTCCAGCACTTTACATCAAATGTTTGTCAGTGGCACTGGTTTATTATTTGGTGCCTCCCTTCTGTCCGTCCCCTTTTTTATAATTAGGCCAATGTTGGCCCTTTTCCAGATTTCCTAGAGATATCCTATCTTGAGTGTTGTATTTATAATTTTAGTTAATGAATGAAAAAGTCTCTATGCAGCCTCCTTCAGTAGCCAGTGATATGAAATCTGGTTCATCTATTTTCATCATATCTGGTTCCTCTAAGCTTATTCTTACCTCATGTGCAGTAAGTAATTATCAAAGAAGGCACCAAGCCGGGAAGGCTATGTAGCACCATCAAATGTGCGAAATAATCAGCTCATGTGCAGTAACTACTATGTCACCAGAGGAGGATAATTTATGGGGAAATCTAGTTAAATGGTCTAAAAATGTCAACTTGTGAATGTCTGGTTATACAGTTCTGGAAAAAGTGGAGTAGGCATCATCCATAATTCTAGAAAATGCTGTACTGTATATAAGAGAAGATATGCATCTCGCTATGTTGCAACAAATTTTTTAGTCTCACGTTGGGGTAAAACATGGATTTTTATCATACAAGTTGGAGCTAGATATTAAAGGTCAGGATCAAAATACTTGCAGGAATGGAGACCTGAAATGCCGTTTCATATATGTAGGCTTACTGTATTAATAACATAATAAATTGATATATAAACATAATTTAAAATATTGAAAAAGATGCCCATTTGTTAAAGTAAAAACATAGCAAAGTAGGTAAATGTATATACATTTCTGGAGTTAAAGTTTGAAATATAGAGGAAAAGGACCTTATTAACAAAGAAAGCATTGTTTACCATTATATATCAGGTAAGGTAATTATCAGGAGAAGGCACTAAGCCATTACGATTATACAGCACTTGGAAAGGATAAGGATTTAGGATAATTCAGAGGAAAGGAAGGACAGTGACAGCATGATGTATTGTAGAGTGATAGGGTATTATATATATCAGATTATAATAAATTTGAAGTTAGGATATTGTAAAATACTGTATTTCTCAAGAATTTAAACCCCTCAATGGAACACCACACATTCTTTAGGGTAGGCCTATTGATACGAGATTGTCTCCAATAAAATGAGCACTGTAATTCACATACTGTACTAAAAGTTTTCAAATGAAATCCCTTAATAAATCACTATATTACTAAATACAACAAATTTAATTTACCTTTATTCGAGGGCTATTATCTCTCTAGTGCCCTCAATGGGGACAGGAAGCTGGCAGCTTGTCAAGGTTTAACTTTCAAGATGCCTGTACAGAAGCAGGACATGAGTTTCATCCTTAATGAAGGAGACAGATCCAATAATCATTTTACGTTAGTACATTGGGAAGCAATTTTTATACAAGTACGTACTGTATTTTTTTTTTTACAAGAGCTAGTACAAGAACAGATGGCTTCTGACTCCTGTTAGCAGTCTGATAGCTTTCTCTTCTCATAGTTTATGGTAAGCCTTACCCTACTAGTTCTCTCTGGCACACAACCTGCCATCAATTACAAGCAGGTACCCCAACTACTGTTATACATCTGTATTGATATACATCTGCATGTGTGACAATACAATTTGATAAAGGACCAGATCTATTGATTATCTAGTGTAAATGGGTTATCCTTGTGTGGGATAGTAAAGTTCCAATATTTGAGTAGATCATTACTGAATTGATGAAAGGGTATTACTTGAAATATGAGTCTTAGGGGCAATTTTACATATTTGAAGATTATTATTAAAACATACATTAGTTTTTATAACTAATGTATTAATTCATTCAGGGCAATACCTATTTAGTTGGGTACTTTGCAAAGCTCTATTTTTATTTTATATACCTACTGAAGTCGAGATACATCCACCATTGAACTTATATTACTATGGGATTATAGATTAAAAGACTAGACAGATTTTAAAGCAATATCTTAGCCTTTGCACTGCACAATATCTGTCAGTTACACACACCCACATGTGCAAACTCAAAATATTTGAAACAAAATTACCCTAATTCTTTGTAAATGAATTAAAAATATTTAAATATTATTTCCATATATATGTACTGTCCAGTACAATACTACCTTGGATACAGAAAATTTCATATTACTGTGTAATTAAATTGTGAAATTGTATCGAGTTACTTTTATATTTTCTTGCGAGACTAAGGGAAAACTAAATATGGGTACAGTACTGTAATTAAAGAAAAATACCAAAAGATCCCAAAGAAAATATTTTGCATAAATATTCTTGGCCACGATGATGTCACATTCTCTACAATTCTTGTAATTAATGTCTTTTGATGTATAATAATGCTTACTTTCTAATTACAATAGGAAGATATATGTAAAATCTTGGTTCAACTGTAATTACATGTACAGTATAGGGTTTATAAGCATAACTCGATTCTCTTGAATATCTAGTGATAAAAGGCACTTTGACATAAGAAGCTTTTTGATCCTATGTACCATTATTTTTCCTATGATATAAGTCACAGGCTAAAAGTTAAAGCATATACTGTAGATACATATAATGCATCTGGTATTTTTTTTACTGAAAGTGAGCATCAAGATGAGAAAGATAAATAGCACTGTCTGCATAAGAGAATATTCAAAAATTGTTTCCAATCTCATTTAAGATACCAATACAAGAGAAGAAAAACAAAGTTAGTGATATTAAAGGAATTGGATTCACAGAGGATTTTATAGTAGGCATATGATTCAAGAGAACAGTTGAAAAGAAAAATTCCCAAATAACCTGAATATCAGGAGATTCTATGAGATGTGTAACTGTTAGCAGAATGCTGTGCTGAGATTAAGGTGCAGGTCTCTGTTCCATAAAGTAACTATGAGATAAGCATGTGTGTGACAAATACATGACCTAGCCAGAGATGTTCCCCACTTCTTGTTCCAGTGACAAGAGGAAGGCAATGGGTATAGGTCACATCTGATAGTATGCCATTTGTTATTTGTAATAGCTAACCATTTGTCTCTCCAACAGTTCAGATTGCATTATGGTCAAGAGAAATCTGAATAAGGAATTTGCTTCTCGGAAATGAGATAGGTATGAACGGCCTCTTTAGCAGTGGCGTCCTTCAGTTCTTCAGAGGCAACACCATGGGAATTTAACAAAACTCTTACTGCCTTAAATCTGCTTAAGATGATGTAAAGCTCATGTTAGAACATAATCATTACATGATAAGAAAGGTTAAAAGATTCCAGGCCCATGAAAACAGCAATTCAACTAAACCAAAAATTACAAACCTACTCCATCTGTAGATTTAAATTGGTAAAAATAGCAGTAGTGTGAATATTTATTAAAATGTTCAATGTAAAATTTGTTTTAATACACTGGTAGATATAGATTTATATTCTATAATTCTGAGCTTTGCAAAATTTAAATACTGTATTGGGACTTTCAACAGTTAGATTTTTGGCATAATTAGTTGGAATATATTGCAAAAATTATTTGATGAAAATTGTGCTAAAAAATTTTATTCTAGTATTTAAAGGTTTTAAAACTACTTTTTAGAATTTGTAATGACTAATTGAACTTTGCTCATTTATTATACACCCCATACCCATCCCATGGGACAGTGGTCACAGAGGCACCTAATGGGATGATGAACTGATCCTAAAATTCATTTAGATAAGCACGTTACAATCTAATAAACCAGTTATACAGTTATTGTATATATCCATAGTCTCTTATAGCACTACTGGTTCAAAAACTGGACCCAGTCTCTAAATTGAGCAATTTACATCTGTGGTGAGCAAGTTACATATTTACTAATCATGCACCCCTCACCCACCCAATGCACAGCAGTGTTAATAATTATGTTCAATCCTTACCTACAGTAATCAAACTTTGTATATTTGGTTAAGATTTCTGGTGGTACCTCATTTTTATAGAAATATTTACACATTTCCTGAATAGATGCAACAGAATTCTCTCTGAATTTAGAAATTTGTTCACAATTAAAAAACATAGTAATGTAAAGTATGTGAACAGTTTTGTTGAGTGTTTACATTTGGTCAGATCCACTTCGGCAGATGGTGCGAACTCCCAGAGCCTAGCTGTAGTAATGTCTAGAATTCTGTTAACCTTATTGGCTGACCATATGCAGACGATGAGTCACAATAACGTAGCTGAAGAAATGATGACCAAACCACAACTTAGAAGATGGAGAAGCAATGACGTTTCGTTTTGGCCTGCACCATTATCAAGCACACGACTTGATAATGGTCCAGGACGACCCATATATATGTGGCTCTTCCTGCACAACAATATGATAATAGACAGAATAACTAGGGGTGAATTTCAGTTTGTCTCAGATCTATTAAATTTTATTGCAGCTCTCAGTATACTACTGTCCTTTGGCTGCCAAAAGACAATCCAAGATTATAAACAACTCTCTCTTTAAGAGCACATGCTATGGCTAACTCATCAGTTCTATCATGTATTTGGCTAAGCTGGCATATATATGATATACCAGTATAGTATAGGCATGGATTGGATCCTAAATGCGCTCTCATAATGAAAGTCAGTACAGGTACTGATTTTGTGCTTCTTGCAATGACTAGATTCTAATTTTTATATACTGTACAGGAAAGTGTTTTATACTGTGTTTTATACTGAGAGAGTGTGGAAAACTGAACTGCGCATGTGTTATCAAAACATAGGCTAGCATGTTGGGAAGCATGATGATGGCAAAGTGTTGCTAAAACTAACAATGCACGTGGTAGCTGTATTAAATATTTCCATGGTGCAGTATAGCAAAATGTATAGTTTTAGAACTCCTCTCTGGTTTGCACCACATGGGACATGATGATAATATTAACAGATTATAGACTTTGATGCAGATAGTTCACATGTAATAGATAATGTGACATCCTAAATGTCAAAGACTACTATTGACAATTTTGAATTTATCAGTAATTCTATACAGTATCCATAAGATTTGAATAGAGAATGATGAACACGCTTTCTGGTAAATGCCAATTTGCATGTTTTAGTTTGTTGAGCATGAAATATAGACATTTTTCCCCATTAAGACATCTTAATGTGGGAGAGATAAATGGCAGACTGGTGAAACACCTCTAAGTAATTGGAAGAGGGTTTGAGGACGTTAGTTATATGGTCTGGAATGAATTACAGTTGTAGGTATATAAAAGGAGGAAGGGGTAGCTTTGTTTAAATCAGAGAATGGAGTAAGTGAGGGGTTATAAAGTGGGTTATTTTTAAAAAGTATGTTGGCTTGAATGTAAGATACATAGATATGTATTTGCCATTGCATATGCTCAAGTGTGTATGGGGAATGTTAAAGGAAAGAATGAGATGGAGGTGTTGTGAAATCATCTGAAGAAGTGTGTGAAGAAACTACAAGATGGTAAACATGGTTTTGTGCAGGGAATATATGAATGCAGAGAAGTGGCTGAAAATGGGGCATACCAGATGTAAATGGGATGCATTTCTTTCAAATACTTTTTTTTAGCATATACACTAGGTTCTTACACAGGTTTACAGTACACGAAGGTGAAGGGAAGTGGTGTAGAGAAAAAAAAAAGAGGGGTTATGACTGGAATCGTACAAGATCATATCATTAGGGTAAATTGGTTGTGGATTTTCCAACTTGAGAAAATGTGTATCAAGTGCCTAAATGTAGTAAATATGATGGAGGCAGAGGATGAAAGTAGACAAGTTCCAATAAAAATTAAGCAAAACACTAAATGATATAAGGAAAATGACTTATAATGTGAAATTTAGAGCTGAACCAATGTATTGACCTGATTTTGCATTACTGTATCTGTATAAACTGATATCTCCTCTTTTTTCCTACACATGCAGGTACAGGAGGCAAATGACTTCTGACTTGTTAGCACATTTCAAGTTCTCCCTCCCTGGCTCCTCTGAAGCCTTACCTTACCACTTTTCCATGGAACACAATCTGCCAATCATTTCACATTTAGATCCCCAATTATTGCCGAGTGAGCATTGGTGTACAGTTAAAAATCAGTGATCAGAGAAAGTGTCTCCCTTTCCAGGATTATGAGTTATGAGAAAAGACACAGGATTAAATCTCATGCCACTGGAAGATAGAAGAGTTATAGGGGATATAACAATACAGTATATAAAATTAGGAGAATTGATGGCAGAAAATGACATTATTTGGAATAGGATGTACACGAACATGGAGGACACAAATGGAAACTTAAATACAGTTCTGTACTCAAATATATCATAGAAAGATTTTTTCAGGTGTCCTGAATAGTGAAAAAATGGGATGCACTAAAAATTGTAGTAGTGGAGGTAGATTTCATACACAGCTTCAAATGTAGATATGACAGAACATAATAGGCTTTGGAACCTATTCACTAGTTGATTAAAGGTTGAAAAAGGGAGGAGTATCAAGGAGTCCAAACGAGAATCAATGGCAAATCCCATGAGCCCAAAACTCTGCCCAACACAGCAGCAAAGAAAGCAGAAAGAGCTGCAAACTTATGAGCATCATGGGTTTCATAGATAGAAAGCCAGCTGGCCGAAAACGTAACAAAACCAGTGTCAAAGCAAGAGCGAGCCTTGCTACCCCTATAGCAAAGACACCAGAGAGCCAAGGCAGTGGGACATGAAGCTGCCACCTTTCCCCATGTTCCAGGGAAAGACTGGAGCTAACAAGCAGCTTCAAAGCGGCACAAAATAAGCACTGGTCAAGAACATCTTAAGGGTAGAACCTACTGCCCACCAATCAAGTGTCTGGGTAAGCAAAAGCCTTGCCAGGCATCCAAGAAGAAAAGAAAGTTGCCAGCAAGCAGGATGAAGCAGAAACCCTGAAATGAACCAGAAGACAAAAGTAAACCTGAACCCGAAGTATGCTTGCCCAAACCAAAAAAAATGCAAGGTAAGACATTGGAAACCCTTGAAAATACAATCCATTCTCCTGTTTAGATAGTAGTTTTTGTAACGTTGTGCACCATAGTTTAAAAATTGACATAGTAAGCAATTAGATACAGGTAGTAGATTTTGGTACTATTCACTTTATAGTTTGAAAAAATAAAGCTAAAAAAACAAACTTTAATATTCCTAGGCCTAGTATAGCACACGTATGTACTATATTAGGCCTCAGATAGTGTATTAGGCCTAGGAAGGTTAGGTTAGGTTAGGTTAGTCTAGATTGTCTTATAATGTAAATACAAAACCTTTTCCAGTTTGTCCAAATTCAGTAGTACAGATTTTTACTTTCTAACTGCATTGTATGTCGGTATATGTACTGTCTTCATTGTAACTACTGTACAAGTACTATCTAAACAGGAGGATGAGCTGGAAAAAAACACATGTTTGTGGACCCCAACATACCATGGAAATGCACCCATGATAGGGGGAGCAGCAAAAGAAACTAGCTTAACCATGGATAGAGGAGAAAGTAAAGCTCTGGCCCCAAGAAAAACACCATGGGGCAGAGCCGAGCTCCAAAAGATCTGAGCCTAAAACAACCCCCCCTCCTGGGAAGATGGATTGGATTCCAGGCTAGAAGCAATGGCTTAAATGTCTCCAGTGCTGAATTGGAACGGGTGACCCCTGGAGGACAAGGAGGACCCCTAAGCACTAGGAATCCTCTTTGAAAGAACTGACACCTAATGCAGCCTACAGAATAAACACAACTACGAGGGTTTTGCAGTGTGTTGAATGAACAAGCATGCAAAACTAGTGCGCTCCACAACAAAAACCCTGAACACCCCCAACTACAGGACTTTGCATGAGTCCATGACTTGTGCACTGCTCAGGGTGAGGATCTCCACCCTGGTAGCCTGGCCTCTCAGGAGCAAACCCTTGAACATACCAGAGAAGTCACTCTGTCAGTGCAAGGTGGGGGGGATGTAACAGTAAATGCACTTAGGGAAGGGCTGTCCTAAATACATGCAGCTTATAGCAAATATTAGACCATGCCCATGTCAACCTCTACAGTTGGCTACTCAGGAACGTCTAATTGCTTATATATCAGGAACAGGACCGATTCATGGCTGGGGTAAAACCCTAGAGCTCTCGGGGCACCTCTTGTTGGTGGTCATTTGCACTATGGGGAAATTCGAGCTAGTTTCAAGTAATTACCTAAGTGTAGTTACAGGATGAGAGCTACGCTCGTGGTGTCCCGTCTTCCCAGCACTCTTTGTCATATTGAATCAGTTGGCAAGTTACTGCGGTACCGCGTAACGGGGTGGAGGTGGGGTCTCTTTTGATTGTTCCAAGCATGGGTTGGACATACATACATACATCCATACATATATACATACATATATACACACACATATATATATATATATATATATATATATATATATATATATATATATATATATATATATATATATATGAGTGGGATTAGGTGGTTATAAATAGGAGCTGCCTCGTATGGGCCAATAGGCCTTCTGCAGTTACCTTTATTCTTATGTTCTTAAGTTGTTTGGCTGACTTGGTGCTTCATTTTATGTGAACCTTGCAGTTGTTTGCATTGTTTTGTTTACTTTCTGGATGCTTTCTCAGTGTGGGTGATTGTAACACTCCCCAGTTCCATGTGTGTCAGTGAGGGTTCTGACTTCTGGCTCCGATCCATGGTAAGCCAAACAGGACACCTATGGCTGATGTGACTCGTTGGGAATGGGGGGGGGGGGAGAAGACATCTTGGCAAAATAGCTTCAGGGAGATACTAGAGGCTCTTCCTTACATTCTTGTAAAGCCACTAGCATGCATAGCATTTTGGACAGGTCCTCAATCCTAATTTTCCCTGGAATACAGCCTGCCAAATTGTTTAACAACCAAGTACCCATTTACTGCTGGGTGAACAGAGGCTACAATTAAGGATTGGTTCTCAGTCAATCCTCCCCAGCCAGGATACGAACCCAGGCCAAATCACTCACAGGGTGAGTGTGTTACCACTGTGCCACGGCAACTGCTGCTTCCAGAAAAACATTCCTATCAATTTTGTTAATTCCTATTATAATTCTGTATGTGGTTATCACATCGTCTGTTTTTAATTTGTCAACTAGTTTTGGCATATCTAACACCTCCAGTCTCTCCTTATAGCCCTCGAGATTCAGGTCCGGATGCCATTTAGCAGCATGTCTTTGCACATTTTTTAGTTTATATATGTGCCCTTTGAGATATGGGCACCATACAAAAAGCACGTCAATAACCTAAATTAGATTAGAAATTAATAACACAGCAGTTGGGTACCTGAAGCATAACATAATTCCACCCGCGATGAATTCTGGTTACTAAAGTATCTACATGGTAAGGTATTGAATTGCTTTTGCACTTTAGCCAGAGGGGAAGCATCATGACACATTTAACTGCATCGGTAAATTTCAGGAAATGAGGAAAAACTTCAAGTACAATGATCCAGCCCGTCCTAGTGAATAGTACATTGCATTTTGATGTATAACTCCCCAATGGCCGAAATGTACAATAAATCATAGCAGCCAGCGAAAATGACAGACTGTCACATTTCCTTTTCATAGGTCCTCTTTTAGGCTAGGTTTGGGTAATTTAGCACCTCAATTTTGTGGCAACTTGAGAGGATGGATTAAATGATCAGCCTACATCAGAGATAACCCTAGTATGTGTTAACACTATTTTACAAATAAACAAAGGAACACACAGAGGTAAATTTTCATATAACTTTAAAATTAAATGCTGTAATAACTTTTATAATAATTTTTTCAAAGTATTTACATGTTAAAATAATTAAACAAATGTTTTTAACAAAATCCAATATATGAAAAAAATGGTTGTTACTCAAGGTATTTCCATTCAATGCCCTAACCCATACAGAACACTGTTTGGACTACACCTACTTAAAGCAAAAACCAAGTGTTTACAATTTGTAGCCTACTCTAGTAAACATTTTACATACCCAAAAATAAAAAACTTCACATCTACTAACATATTCTGATGAGGAATGCAACTGTAACCATATTTTTTATTTTCTGGTTTAGCAGATGGAAATGAGTTTAAAATTAACGAAGTATTACTATTAGATTTCGTACGTGTTCCTGTACTGAATGGGGCAGACACTAGCAAAAATAAATTGCAGTACCGTATTATAGTTGTAATATGTGATAACTAATCTCAGATTATAAATAATTACTGTAAGCTTTCTTACAGTTATTGATAAAAGTTTTATAGTTAGCAATATGCAGAAAAGTTTTTCTCTGATATAACATAGGTTGTTTGCTTACCATTTTCCAGACTTTATTATTTCACTACAAGCAATACAAATAATGTTCATTAGGAATTATTTCCTCAAAACATATTGACCTATAAGCTCTTTTCTGCTACATAACCAAGTTCTTTCTTTCACACACCTGATATTGGAAGCTTTTGAGATTCTGGTAAGCCACCAGAATAGTCCCTGAGTTGAGATGCTTGAAATATGAGGAAAGACTTAATGAAAATCTCACATCACTGCAAGAGAGAAGAAACAGGAAACACTTGATCACAATATAGAGAACACTCAGACAAACTGACAGGGTAGACAAGACACATTTTAAATGAGAAGGGTATGCACAAACAACACAGGCGGAAACTTAGAACCCAAATGATCCAAAGGGTTAGAAGATTTTCAGTGTCAGTAGTAAATACTGTAAGTGGAATGAACTAAGGAGTGAAATGTAGGAGGTAGACTCTTACTCGGACTCAGTAACTCAGACTTACTTACCGAAGCAGAGGCAGAGAGAAAAAAATGTAGATACAGTATTATAGAATCTAAGAGGCTGAAGAACATGTACTTCAGTTTATTGAACAGGAAGAACAAGTGAATCTTAAATGTAATACGTACCAGCACAAAGGCGTGAAGATTGAGAAAAATGATATACTGCACATATCTTTTTATCAGTAACTAAAATTTTGTTGACCCACCTAATTCTGTTCTAGTTCCTCATCTGATCCCACCTCAAAATTTTGGGATACTTCTCTGTAAATTTCTCTCCATTGTTTGCATACATACAGCCTGTCTTCTGCAGACTCTGGTTATAACACTAGTCTTTTATGACACAATCACAAAATATGATTGTGTTTAAATGTCTATCTCATAAACAGCTTGTTTAAATTTAACCAATATGCTGGATATCAGGCACAATACAGTATTTGCATATCACAACCATGTCCATTTGGTCAAAAGGCACAACTTGATTTAACTTTTTCCAACAATAATTACCATGCTTTAATTTAGATTTTTAAAATCACATTTGGATATCACATTTAATTTGGTGACAATGACACATGTCATGAGGAAGTAGTTCTGTAAAGAGAAATACAGTAACACATATGTAATCTTATGTTATTAAATCGGAGGACTGTTACAACTAGTAATATTCCTATTTAGAGAAAATTCTATTAGTAGCTTTTCTGCATTATCTTGTGTGATATCTTCATTCTCCATAACAATCTTGATCAACAGTGTTGGAGCCAAGACTTTCCAGATGTACTGACGACCCTGTTGGAAAATAATAAATAATAAAGCATAGTAATAATTACCTGTAAACTTTGAGCTTTATAGGCATCAACTTATTCTTCCCTTTTACTCTATGACTCAGACAAATGAAGTTCAAATATTTATTGATGACACCTCAGCAGTGATGAGGGAAACACTCATCAATTCACATACCTCCCATCCCTTTCATAGCAGACATAACCCACACCTGAGACATATGCACAAAAGTGAACGACAGAGTCACTGGTAAGAACATGAGCACATAACTAAATGAAAATTCCCCAAAAAGCGGGAAAAGAATGATAAACGTTCAACTGCCCAGCTGCCATATGCAAAGAGTAGGTAACAACAAACCACAGCTGTGCGATGGTGCGCCATGACCAGAGCGTCGCCCTGGTGACCCTGGTTTTGGGGTACTTAAGCCCCAGATACCTCCACCCCCAAGACCACCAGAGCATGTGAGAGGTCACTCATGCTTTTCATCAAGCCCTGTTAATATGGGAGAACACGGTGTCTATGCTTTATGCACTAACTTGCCTAAACCACAAGTTTGAAGTTAAACAACTTTAGACACACACACCCACCAGGAGACTCGACTGTTTATTTATTTATTTTTTTGATTGATTTGATACCTCGATTTACAATGGTAATCTGTTCCCAGAGACGTATCGTAAGTCGGAATATCGTAAGTCAAAGTGATTTTTCCCATAAGAAATGAAGGGAATTGAATTAATCCGTTCCCCACCCTTCAAAATATTAACTTACAAATACACTTTATATTGAATACAATTTTTTCTCTAACTACAATACAGTACTGTACATATGTTTATCGTACCTTCTTACCTTTATGGAGGACTCTTGATGGTGTATAGAAGATGGTGATGAGGAGGGAAGAGGAGAGGTGCTACTGTTCGGAAGGGGAGTCCCCTTCCATTATCACATCAGACAGTGATGTTTTCTCTGGGGTACTCTCTTTCTCTTATGTTTTGCCTGCATACCTGGGTCCTGGTTGTGGCTCACTGCTTGATTTTCTCACTTTTCTCACAAGGAAACGTTCCATTGAAGATTGTTTTCCCCTACTTTGCAACACTTGTCTGTAGTGAAGCATCACATTGTCATTAAAAAGATCAATGCAACAGCCTACTACAGCTTTATCTGGCACTTATCTTTTGCCACTTTAGCACTCATAATGTCCTTTTTCTTAGCAAGTATGGTGGATATAGTTGACTGAGATTTGTTGTACTGCCTAGCTAGTTCACCAACCCGCACACCATCTTCATATTTACGAATGATCTCTTGTTTTTGCTCTATGGTTATCCTTACGTGGGTTTTCATATGTTGAACCTTAGCACTGACTTTCTTGGAACCCATGGCGTGATATATAATAATCAGTTTTATGTTCAAAAACCAAAAAATCACCACAAAAACGGAATTTCTTATAGGCGTGATCGTCACTAAGCGGGCAGCTCTAGTAAACTGAGGCAGGTCGGCCCGTGTGACCGGGGTCGAAACAGCCCAGTTACACGATCAACTGGGTTGTTTCGTATGTCTAACTGTGAGCAGTGGCTTCTAACAGTTTGGTTGACCAGACCACGTGGCCTGATAAGAGACTGGGCCACAGAGACACCGATTCTCAGAACCAGCACACGGTAGACACAAAGTATGTAGACATACTCAGCTATGTGTTTGATCACTCCCTGACCCTGCATATCTATAGGCTGATAAATATTAACTTGCTCAGCTTGGGAATTGTCCATAAAAAACCTTTAAGTTATTAAATATTAATTATGCTTAGAAGGAAAAAATATGCTGCCAATACAGGAATTTATTCACCTTGGATGGGATAACCACCATGGTAAGATAAAAGTATTGTTAAGAAGGGAATCAGGTGTATAGGATGAAGTATAGATAGTATAATTGTCTGAACAAAAATCAGCCCGTTTAATTCCAACCCTCATAACTATAATCTATGAACTCTTTCCTAAAGATAAAATAGAACTATTGAGACTGATAGTTTGATCACTGTGAGGCAACTAACCATTGATCAAGACAGATGGTCAGTTTGTTATGGACACATGGTATAATGCCTATGCACTCCCCACCTCATAGACAGGGGCAAGAAAAATTTGCAAGGACCCATGTTGCTGGTAGACAAAAAGTCTCATGGATACCTGGAGTTGCCTGGTCTGACCAGTAATGGTCACAGTGTAAGCATTATAGTTACTGAGGGGATAGCCCCAAAAAGTTTCCTAACACATCTTGCAGCTCGTGGGTTAATGCAAATAAAGATTAAACTATGAGACTTATTAACCCTTCTACTGAAAATATATCCTGGGATGTTCTCATTAAAATCAGAACTGTCTGTGGATACTATCCTTGGATGTTAGATCACGAGAGAAAGTGTACAACAATTTAAAAGATGTAAGGCTGAACTTCTAATGACCAGAGGTCTCTGGGAACAGAGTGGCCATGTTATTAAAAATTACTTAAGCCCTCAGTGCCCACAGAGTAGAAGCTGGTGCGTCACATGACAATCCTGGAGGATCATTAAGCACAATATTTATGGATTATTATGTAATATCTGAGGGAACAGTGAATAATGTAATGATTTTGAGTGGCAGCAAGTATGTTTGTGGTGGTGACAATGCATTGGCTAAACAAGGGCAGCAGGACCACTGTCTACATACACATTTACTTATACAGTAACCCAAGCCAAATTTAATGCAACTAAATTTTCCCATTATTTTCCCCATAATCTACATTTTTCTACAAAATAAAAAAGTAATTGAATTTTTTAAATACAGTACCTGTACTGCATTATACTGTATTGTTTACTTAGTATGGACACTGATGGGTGTGCTCAACCCACAAATGGACATACACGATTTTTTCTTTATTTCCTCACAATTTACATGTGATTTTCCATCACTGTATAATCAAAGGTATTGTTTTGAAGTGTTAGTGTTTTGTCAGTGGGCACCAGGGCAAGACCATAATTTTCACAAGTTTCTCAACAGTTCTGCACTGGGGAAAAGGATTGCCACAACAATTACATAACAGAAGGGTTAAAGAGCATACACTAAACTCGTTATGAATGCTTACCCTGTATTCATCACCAATAACCTTCCGTATATATGCAAATTTTTCTGTGAGATAATTTATAACATAAGTGATTTGCTCTTCAGAATATGGTCCGTAAATCAGTTCATCAGACATTTCCCGTAATTCTCTTCCACCTCTCTTGAAGATCTATGACGAAGAGAAAAGTTCAAAATAATTAAAATGACAAAAAAATTTATGGAAAACAAATTTTTTCTATATTTTCTAACTGAAAAACCAGCACTGAGTGAAATGAAGTGAAGTGAAGTGAAATGAGTATCTGGTGGTGGTCTAGCAGCTACTCTAGACCTGGTTTTCACTCAAAATGAAGATGTAAAGAAGTTGAAATTTGAGGTACCACTAGGATGTCAGTGACCACTGCATTATTGCTTGATTACACTATAGAACTGAGAGAGAGAGAATTGGAAAAAGGAGAAGGAGCAGGAGAGGACTACAAGAGGGTTTGGGATTATTTGCAAGAGGTTCATTGGAAGACTGAAATGTAAGGAAAGTCAGCATATGAGATAATGGAACTCACAACAAAAAAAGGCAAAGAAGCAACAGAACAGTTTGTACCTCTAAAGTGGGAGGTGGACGAAAGAAGAACTGTAAACTGATGGTTTAACAGTGACGGGATGAAAGGAAGAAGACAGAACAGGCATGGAAAAGTATAGAGACATGAATACAAAGGCAAATATGGGGCACTAAAGAAGGCCATAAATGAGTACATAAGAATTAGGAGGGCAGCAGAACAACAGTCTGAAATGATATTACAGAAGAGCAAAGAGCCAACCTAATTTACTGCACAGCCATATACAGTATAGATGAAAACAATAGTACGAGACCCATGTGATTAGACTTCGGGGCAAGGGAGGAAAATGCTTTGAAAATGATGTGTGCTAAGAACTCAAAATGAGGTTCCAGAAGGTCTTCAAACCAGAACCAAATTGACCAAATTGGTCATCTGTTGTCATTCCAAGTAGGGATGACAACAGATGAGAAATAAGACTAGACAGAATTAATGTAGAAGAGTTAAAAAAGATACTGAGGAATTGGATGTAACAAAAGCAGTAGCACCAGACCAGATAACACTATGAGTACTGAAGGAAGTTGCAGGAAGCTTGTGTTACCCATTAATTATAGTGTTCAACATTATGCTAGAGACAGGAAAGCTACTGGAAATCTGGAAAAAAGGCAAATGTAATTTCACTATTCAGGAATGGGGACAGAGAGAGAAGAAGCATTATAAACCAGTGTCATTAAATTAACATGCATTCCATGCAAGATTTTAAAAACATTATTAGAAAAATGACTGTAGAACATTTGAAAGCAGTAAAGTTTATGACAGGCATAACACAGCTTCAAAGAAGAAAAATCATGCTTACCAAACTTGACTGAATTCTATGACAGGGTCACCAAAATAAGAAGGATGGGTAGACTGCACCTTCCTACATTGCCAAAATGCTTTTGATAGTAACCTCACAAAAGACTAAAAACACAAAATTGAGAGACAAGTGGGGATAACAGTTAAGGCAGTGGACTGTCTATCTGTCAAGTACAGGAGTACTTGACAAAAAGGAATCAAGGTCAGAGAAGATATGTTAGGCTGGAGAGGAGTGGAAAGTGGTGTTCCATACGGCTCTGTCCTAGTGCCATTATTGTTTTTAATTTATGTAAATCAACTTGCAGAGGGAGTGAGTTCATGTAAGTTGATGTTTGCAGATGATGCAAAGATAATGAGGTGAGTAAGAACTGAGGAGTACTGCAGGGTGCAGCAGTATTCTTAAAAGGCCGGGTGAATGAGGAGAATTTTTTAAATATGAAAAATAGCAGAAAATGTTAAACAAGTCTCCCACTATTTGAAATCAGTGTCGTGAAAATTTCATCCCAATATGTTAAGAAATGGATTTTTTACGAATTTTTAAAAATAAATGTGTGCGCGGCGGGCGGCAACTGGTACTGATAATAACGATAACACCTCCAATTTACTGGCAATCAGAGATAAAGAGATGCAAGCACATGTCTGATGCACAAAGAAGAACAGTAGTAGTAAGGAGGGTCCACAAAGTTGATATGTAGCTGGTACCACCTGGAAGGCCAGATTTCACACATAATAATGTGTTAGTATGTTCTTATGCTGTATTTTATTATATATCATATAAATACACTGCCCAATGGCAATATTTCTTATGTCACTTTGTACAAAAAGCTGACAACCACTTTTTTTGTGTTTTTTTTCTCTCCTTTGTTTCTATGTGGATTTTGTTGTGACTTCTACATCTTAGAGAATGCATATCCGGCACTAAGCATGTGAAATTTGAACAAAATTGGTCAACATGTTAATCAGCCACAGGTGGTAGAATTTGTGACTTTGATTTTTTGTTTTTTTTTGGTCGATTTATTTACAGATTTTAAACTCTATTCTCTTTGTCTTTTCAGGTTGTATTGATGAATGAGGACAAGATGAGGGTCTTATCACTTACTGTATATCAGAGCAATAAAGTTACTGCAATATATATATATGTTATCCCTTAAGTTGAGGTTACCTTGAGGTGGTATCGGGGTTTAGCGTCCCCCGCGGCTCAGTCCTTGACCAGGCCTCCTCGTTGCTGGATGAGGAGGCCTGATCAGCCTGGTTGTTGCTGCGTCCAACAACCAGGCTGTTGGACGCAGCTGCTCACAGCCTGACGTATGAGTCACCCCCTTGGTTGATCAGGTATCCTTTGGAGGTGCTCATGTGAACATAACATCAGCAGCATACGGGAAATTAGCAAACATAAGAACGCCATATACGAATCTAAACAAGGAGGGTTTCAAGTCCGTACACACTGCCTATGTGAGACTATTACATGAGTAATAGTCTCCAGTATGGAATCCACACCTTGTGAAACATAAACAGAAACTTGAGAAAGTTCTGAGGTTTGCAACAAGATTAGTACCAGAAGTGAGCTATGAGGATAAAGGAAATGAGGGAATATGACAACTATATACAAGTGGAATGCTTTAAAGGATGAGGTTGTTGAAGCCAATTTTATCCACAACTTTAAAAAGAAATATGATAAGAGCATTAATATTGTGAGAAAGAAATTAGCGTGCAAGGTATGAATGGCCAGGAGGCAGGGTATAAAGAGTTAGACCACCGATAGGTAAGCACAGTAATTAGATACTGCACACAAACATACACACAGCCTGTGGTATGATGGATATGTGAATATATCAGAATCTCAGAATACAGTATAAATGCCTGTACATTATACTTATGAATTTATCAATTCAGACACTGCACATACCTCATGCCGTTCACTCAGCTCTTGTCCTTTAGTCACTCTCGTCAGATATGGTACTGCTTGTTCAAGCCTGTCTTCCAATTCTTCTATGGTCATCTGTTGAAGTCTATTGTAGCTGGTAATCATTGATTGAAGAGAGGCATTGATTTTGTATTCCTCATGAGTTACAAAAATAGAATCATCTGAAAAGAAAAGTAAATGAATTCATATTTTTAAAGGTTTACTAAAGTAAAGGTGCTGGTCTCCAGACACTTAAAGTTAATGATGCTCATGAGGGTTACCTTGAGGTTACCCTGAGATGCTTAGCATTCCCGCAGCCTGGTCATCAACCAGGCATCCTCATTGCTGGACTGGTCAACCAGGCTGTTGGACGTGGCTGCTCGCAGCCTGATGTATGTATTACAGCCTGGTTGATCAGGTATCCTTTGGAGGTGCTTATTGAGTTCTCTCTTGAACACTATGAGGGGTCGTTGACCAGACCACACACTAGAAAGTGAAGGGATTGACGACGCTTTGGTCCGTCCTGGACCCTTCTCAAGTCGATTGTGATGATTGAATGTTGTTGTTATAGATTCAGCTACTCGGAACAAGTTCCAAGTAGCACGGGCTATGGTGAGCCCGTAACTTACCTGGCACAGGAGCGGGGCAAATAGCACAGGCTATGGTGAGCCCGTAGTGGACTTACCTGGCACAGGAGCGGTGCTGTCCAATGATTGAAGGAGGAGAAGGCAATATATAGGCAGAAGAGAAGTGAGGAGAAGAAAATCTTAGGGGGGAAGAAAGGCAAGGTAAGGTGTAATAAAGGGGGATAGTAAGAATAAGAACATAAGAACAAAGGTAACTGCAGAAGGCCTATTGGCCCATCAGCTCCTATTTATACCACCCAATAAGAAGGGGATAGTAAAAGGAATAAGAAGGGGAAATAGTAGGAATAAGCAAGAGATCATAAGAGAAAATAATGGAAAGAAAAGAAAAAAAAGAAGAAAAAGGAAATAGACAGTAAGATGAATGGAAGTGTAAGCTTATGTTAGGTCACATTTGTTAGAAAGTTTAGAGCATTTAAGTATGTAATGTGAAAGGGAAGAGTCAACAGCAACAAAGCCAGTACTCAAGCTCATGTTGGGTACGTTGTGTATTAGAGCCGATTCAACGAGACGGCGTTTGTGTAGAGGCAGGAAAGATTACTTTGGAGGAAGACCAATCAATATTATGATGAGGGGTCAGCCAGTTATGCCCCTTATGTGTAGTGGAAGCGTGTTGAACAGTCTCGGGCCTCTGATGTTGATAAGAGTTCTCTCTCAAGAGTACCTATTGCACCTCTGCTTTTCAATGGTGATACAGTATTCTGCACATCCTGCCAAGCCCTCTGGTCTCATGTGGTGTTATTTCTGTGTGCCGGTTTGGAACCAGCCGCTCTAATACTTTCCATGTGCAAGGAAGTAAGTAATTATCATAAGGAAGGCACCAAACCGGGAAGGCTATGTAGCACCATCAAACGCACAGGATAATCAGAGGGCACTAAATATCACCAAGGATGCCAATACTGGAACAGAAACGCATAAGGCGAACTATATCAAAAGTATCCGAGTCACCAAAAATACTATCCAGAGACAAGCGACCGCGGAGGATGGTCGGAAAACAAGACATACGCTCATCCCGGAAGTCAGGACATTCAACAAGGATATGCACGGCTGTAAGAGGGACAATGCAATTAGGACAATAAGGAGCAGGGCGGCACTCCATCAAGTGACCATGAGTTAAGCGAGTATGGCCAATATGCAACCTCGCCAGAGCCGTTTCCCATCGCCCGTTACGGTGGTAGGAGGACGGCCACAAGGACACACAACTTTTAAGAGAAAGTAGTTTGTTACCAGTAACAGACGACCAACAAGCCTGCCAACGGGTAAGGATGGAGGAATGGATAACCGGGTAAAAATCGGAATTAGGAATACCTTTACGAGAAATGGAACAAGAGCGGACAGCTTCCCTGGCGGCAGCATCCGCATGCTCATTTAAAGACACCAATATGGCTGGGAACCCAACAAAACTCAACCGACTTAAATTTACTGTGAACAAAAAACAGCCAATGCTGGATCTCGACAACCACTGGATGAACCGGATTAAAGGACCCGAGAGCCATGAGGGCACTATGAGTCAACAACAACTACAAAGGAAGACTGACAACGAGAGAGCAGGAGACGAAGAGCATGGAGAATAGCATAAAGCTCCGCTGTGAAGATACTAGTCTCCGGAGGTAAGTGACACATATAAGTGTGATCAGGAAAAACAACAGAGTAGCCAACACCGTCCGTAGACTTAGACCCATCAGTGAAGACGGAAACGGAGTGGGAGTGAGAAGAAAAGTGCTCAAGGAAAAGGCGTTTCCGAACCTTTCCATGTGTAAATTATCATGCATCTCTCCCACCTGCGCTCAAGAGAATACAGATTTGGGCATTTTAGTCGGTCTCAATAGTTTAGATGTTTTACTGAGTGGATTCTAACAATAAAGGATCTTTGCACACTCTCCAGGTCAGCAATTTTTCCAGCTTTGAAAAGGGGGGGTTGACATTGTGCAACAGTATTCCCCTCTAAAGAGCACTAGCGTCTTGAAAAGTATCATTATCGGTATTGTATCTCTAGTGTGAAAGGTTCTTGTTATCCAACCTGTTATTTTTCTTGCAGATGTGACAGCTACCACATTACCTTTTAATTCTAAGTTATGGTTTGACTGTGTTTTGTACGTGGTTTCCCTTTTTATATTTGCATTTTTACTGTCTCACAGGAACTGGAACTTATCTTCATTAAACACCATTTTATTTTCAGTAACTCATAGAAAGACCTGACTTACATTTGATTGGAGATTTGCCATGTCTTCTATGTTGTCTACTCATAAAAATCCTAGTGTCATCTGCAAAGGCTGATACAGAACTATTGAGTGTGTCCTTGTCTATATGATGTCCCGGAGTTCCAGGGACACCATCCAAGCGCCCAGCTACAAAAGAAGCCGGACCTGAGACAGAGTGGTCATCCGAAAGGAGGGGCAAGGAACCCAGGGGCTCAGATGGGAAAAGTCCAGAATGAACCACAGATCCGCATAGTCCCATTTCAGCACTGGAAACAGGCGGGAAACCCACCTGAGGGATCGGGTCGCCCACGCCCAAGCACACCCACTCCAAGATGATCCAACAAATCACAGGGCAAGATGCCTGCCCCGCCAACCCTAAATGCCCTGAAGGAGGAGGAGGAGCCGTCCAACACCACCACAGGCTGGATGACACGACCCGAAACCCCCATGAATCGTGGGACCAAGCATGAGCAAACAGAGTGAGCCCCCCCCCCCATCGCTATGTAAACAGGATGAAATGCAAAAGGGCCGACGTCCCTTATGAGAAGCTGACCGACGAACAGAGCAATCATCGCACTGACCAGACGACGCCAACTCCAAAGGAAGCATCGGCTCAGAAGCTGGCACCAATGACCCACCCCAACCAGCGGAACTCCGAGTCCTGGCACGACCCTCCCGAGAAGGCCAAGAACAGCCCCTCCGGAGAACCAACAAGTTCTAGAACAATTAGATGTTTCTGCCACTGACAGAATCTGCGTGACAGCAGCCTCCGCAAACAGCAAAGGACAAAACGGGGATGAAAACCTAAGAGCTAGGGCCCAAGCGGATTTCAGAGAGAGAGAGAATGAGCATAGACAGATGGCACGCGAGACTAAAAGCAAAGAACAGACACTGCCTCCTTCAGGATAGGCGCAAACAGCATCAACATCGCAGCCAATGCCCGAGCTGCCAAGGCCAGACACCCGATGAAGGCCCGGCACTCAATGCCTCTACATCCTCTTCAAGCCAGGCAGAGGACAGCTCGAGAAGAGAAGAGCAAGACCGAAGCTAAATGCCCACAGGTGCGTAAATCCTCAGCAACCAAGGACGCCGAAAGAGTAGGAGCCTGCACATATGTACAAAGCCAACATCCTGAGAAAGCACAGGGGCAAACAAGCATGCATTAAGGTGCTCAAATGCACCCCTTCCCCCAAGTAAACCTGAAAAACGGAAGAGTTTCACGCCACTCAAGCGTGAGGGTCCAACAGAACCCATGCCACACCCCCGAATGAATGAACAGGCAGTCTGCCAGCCAGGAAGACTGGAACTACAAACGCACCCAATACTGCACAGGGAAGAAGAACCAAACTAAAATAAGGATGGATCCATAATGGAGGAGGAATCTGGGTCTCGCAAGAGGTACACAGCAAGAACCTCCCGAACCTTCTTAGGTGAGAGTTGAGAGGCAGAAAACCTCTGGAATAAAGGAGCTGAGGAACCCTTCCCTTCCCTTCCAGGTTCCCTTGGAACTCAGAACCGAACCCGGGGAGGAGTCGACCTCAATTCATAATCATACAGGGAAGGGGGAGTAAGAAAACCCCTCTCCTTGCAACAAGCCCAGCAAAGATGGCACCAACACCCAAGCAGGATCAAAGGGGGCCTAAGGACCCCTGCTTGATACCTGCTTGATACCCCATGTTAACTCCTCCCCAGCCTCGGGATCCCTCAATTCAAGACCCGGGGCAGAGCAGTCCTCCAAACTCTCTACCCCCTAAAGAAAAGGCAGAGTCCAGGGAAAAGACTGAAAAGAAATGAGCCTGCTGGTGGGACCCAGAAGCCTCAGGAGGAACCGGCTCGAATGCCTCCATCCCAAAACCGACTGGGTCAGTCTCCGAAGCTGCCCAAGTCTCATTAATCTCATAATAGGTCTATTCTATAAATTCATAAACAACAAATTGCAGGTAAAGGATATATTCAAAGGTTGAAAATGGGAATAGATTCACAGAAAATGAAAAGGAAATGTGTGAAACATTAATGAAAAGTTCCAAAGTGTGTTTGTACAAATGAAGTCTTCAGGGAACCAGATACAATAAGAATTCCAGAGAACAACATAGAGCACATAGAGGTGTCTAGAGACGAAGTGGAAAAAATGCTCAAGGAGCTAAATAAGAACAAAGCAGTTGGTCCAGATGGAGTTTCACCATGGGTTCTGAGGGAATGTGCACCTGAGCTCAGCATTCCATTTCAACTGATTTTTCAGGCATCCCTGTTTACAGGAGTTGTAGCTGATGTGTGGAAAAAGGCTAACATAGTTCCAATCTACAAAAGTGGAAGCAGGGAAGACCCCCTTAATTATAGACCGGTATCATTGACAAGTGTAATAGTCAAAATATTGGAAAAAATAATTAAACTAAATGGGTAGAACACCTGGAGAGAAATTAATATCAGACAGACAGTATGGTTTTCGATCTGGAAGATCCTGTGTATCGAATTTACTCAGTTTCTATGATCGAGCAACAGAGATATTACAGGAAAGAGATGGTTGGGTTGACTGCATCTATCTGGACCTAAAAAAGGCTTTCGACAGAGTTCCACATAAGAGGTTGTTCTGGAAACTGGAAAATATTGGGGGTGACAGGTAAGCTTCTAACATGGATGAAAAATTTTCTGACTGATAGAAAAATGAGGGCAGTGATCAGAGGCAATGTATCGGACTGGAGAAATGTCACAAGTGGAGTACCACAGGGTTCAGTTCTTGCACCAGTGATGTTTATTGTCTACATAAATGATCTACCAGTTGGTATACAGAATTATATGAACATGTTTGCTGATGATGCTAAGATAATAGGAAGGATAAGAAACTTAGATGATTGTCATGCCCTTCAAGATGACCTGGACAAAATAAGTATATGGAGCACCACTTGGCAAATGGAATTTAATGTTAATAAATGCCATGTTATGGAATGTGGAATAGGAACATAGACCCCACACAACCTATATATTATGTGAGAAATCTTTAAAGAATTCTGATAAAGAAAGAGATCTAGGGGTGGTTCTAGATAGAAAACTATCACCTGAGGACCACATAAGAATATTGTGCGAGGAGCCTATGCCACGCTTTCTAACTTCAGAATTGCTTTTAAATACATGGATGGATATACTAAAGAAATTGTTCACGACTTTTGTTAGGCCAAAGCTAGAATATGCAGCGGTTGTGTGGTGCCCATATCTTAAGAAGCACATCAACAAACTGGAAAAGGTGCAAAGACATGCTACTAAGTGGCTCCCAGAACTGAAGGCAAGAGCTACGAGGAGGTAGAGGCATTAAATATGCCAAAACTAGAAGACAGAAGAAAAAGAGGTGATATGATCACTACATACAAAATAGTAACAGGAATTGATAAAATCGATAGGGAAGATTTCCTGAGACCTGGAACTTAAGAACAAGAGGTCATAGATTTAAACTAGCTAAACACAGATGCCGAAGAAATATAAGAAAATTCACTTTCGCAAACAGAGTGGTAGACGGTTGGAACAAGTTAGGGGAGAAGGTGGTGGAGGCCAAGACCGTCAGTAGTTTCAAAGCGTTATATGACAAAGAGTGCTGGGAAGACGGGACACCACGAGCGTAGCTCTCATCCTGTAACTACACTTAGGTAATTNAATTACACCTACGTGGTAATAAGAAAACCCTGAAGGACCGCCAGGAAACTCCAGAGTATTCAGGAGGCCTATTCGAGGACCGGGCCACGGGGACGCTAAGCCCCGAAACCATCTCAAGGTATGCCGGCCCATCGTGGAACCCCCTCATATAAAAAACATAAACTCGAATAGATTCAGAAATTTTCAACGTATTTTACAAAACATATCGTTAGCAAGACTCGATCAGAATTGATTAGTTATGGACGATAGGCTAGTTTAGCCAGCTTTTTCTTTTCCTTTAGCAAGTCTGAACACACACGAATATTTCCACGGGAATCTGCTGAGAATTATAGTAATTCCATCAAGAGGCGCTGGAGCGGGTGAGAGACAGTGGGGCTCTGGGGGTCCTTCACTGCTCCAGTAAGCAACAGTGCTCTCGCCACTCAGCATACTTTGGCGAGCAGGGTCATCATATATCCCGAAATGTTTCGTTCACGGTGCATAAGTAAAGTGCCGTTATCATACCTCTTGATGCACTGAATTCGTTATTTCATCTGTGAAAGAGAACGAAGGATTAGTGAATGAGTGTTATATATTAGTGGGATCATTTCTGGGGTGGGTGCTTGGTGCCTCCCATGTGTTGGGACACCTACTGGTCACCACACACTGTGTTGGGACACCTACTGGTCACCACACACTGTGTTGGGACACCTACTGGTCACCACACACTGTGTTGGGACACCTACTGGTCACCACACACTGTGTTGGGACACCTACTGGTCACCACACACTGTGTTGGGACACCTACTGGTCACCACACACTGTGTTGGGACACCTACTGGTCACCACACACTGTGTTGGGACACCTACTGGTCACCACACACTGTGTTGGGACACCTACTGGTCACCACACACTGTGTTGGGACACCTACTGGTCACCACACACTGTGTTGGGACACCTACTGGTCACCACACACTGTGTTGGGACACCTACTGGTCACCACACACTGTGTTGGGACACCTACTGGTCACCACACACTGTGTTGGGACACCTACTGGTCACCACACACTGTTGGGACACCCACTGGTCACCACACACTGTATTGGGACACCCACTGGTCACCACACACTCCGTTGGGACACCTACTGGTCACCACACCATGTGTTGGGACACCCACTGGTCACCACACACTGTGTTAGGACACCCACTGGTCACCACACACTGTGTTGGGACACCTACTGGTCACCACACTGTTGGACACCCACTGGTCACCACACACTGTGTTGGGACACCTACTGGTCACCACACACTGTGTTGGGACACCCACTGGTCACCACACACTGTGTTGGGACACCCACTGGTCACCACACACTGTGTTGGGACACCCACTGGTCACCACACACTGTGTTGGGACACCCACTGGTCACCACACACTCCGTTGGGACACCTACTGGTCACCACACCATGTGTTGGGACACCCACTGGTCACCACACACTGTGTTAGGACACCCACTGGTCACCACACACTGTTGGGACACCTACTGGTCACCACACTGTTGGGACACCCACTGGTCATCACACACTGTGTTGGGACACCCACTGGTCACCACACACTGTGTTAGGACACCCACTGGTCACCACACACTGTGTTGGGACACCTACTGGTCACCACACACTGTGTTGGGACACCCATTGGTCACCACACACTGTGTTGGGACACCCACTGGTCACCACACTGTTGGGACACCCACTGGTCACCACACTGTTGGGACACCTACTGGTCATCACACACTGTGTTGGGACACCCACTGGTCACCACACTGTTGGGACACCCACTGGTCACCACACTATGTGTTGGGACACCCACTGGTCACCACACTGTGTTGGGACACCCACTGGTCACCACACACTGTGTTGGGACACCCACTGGTCACCACACACTGTGTTGGGACACCCACTGGTCACCACACACTCCGTTGGGACACCTACTGGTCACCACACCATGTGTTGGGACACCCACTGGTCACCACACACTGTGTTAGGACACCCACTGGTCACCACACACTGTTGGGACACCTACTGGTCACCACACTGTTGGGACACCCACTGGTCATCACACACTGTGTTGGGACACCCACTGGTCACCACACACTGTGTTAGGACACCCACTGGTCACCACACACTGTGTTGGGACACCTACTGGTCACCACACACTGTGTTGGGACACCCATTGGTCACCACACACTGTGTTGGGACACCCACTGGTCACCACACTGTTGGGACACCCACTGGTCACCACACTGTTGGGACACCTACTGGTCATCACACACTGTGTTGGGACACCCACTGGTCACCACACTGTTGGGACACCCACTGGTCACCACACTATGTGTTGGGACACCCACTGGTCACCACACTGTGTTGGGACACCCACTGGTCACCACACACTGTGTTGGGACACCCACTGGTCACCACACACTGTGTTGGGACACCCACTGGTCACCACACACTGTGTTGGGACACCCACTGGTCACCACACACTATGTTGGGACACCCACTGGTCACCACACACTGTGTTGGGACACCCACTGGTCACCACACACTGTGTTGGGACATCCACTGGTCACCACACACTGTGTTGGGACATCCACTGGTCACCACACACTATGTTGGGACACCCACTGGTCACCACACTGTTGGGACACCCACTATACTCACAACACTAAACGTTTATCCTGTTTCCGTCGATGTATACCTGATATACTGAAGCACTTTCTCCAGGTAATAACACTATTAAAGTCTAATTATATATATATATATATATATATATATATATATATATATATATATATATATATATATATATATATATTTATATATATATATACCACTGCAGAAGGCCTATTGGCCTTCGAACCAATATGGAAGCAGCAAGAGGACGTATGGATCAATAGGCCTTTTACAGTTACTTCCATTCTTATGTTCTCATATCCAAGTTATACCCATTGTTTCGTGTTCTGTCTTGTGTTTGTCACAAGTTTGTTCACCTCACCAAAAACTTTTGTACGCTCAATAATGACGCTACTTGTGTAATTATTCCACGAGTCTGTTGTCAATGCTTTGTTTACCTGCGTGCTCTATAGATGTCTTCCTCCAATCTAATTTCACTGTTGTGTTGTCTTGACTTACGTTTTCAACATCCGGATTATATTTTCTTTATTTAGAGTGTCAAGAGTGTAACTTCACTAACCAATACTCTACCTTCGCAGGAAGGAACCCTAACCCTGAGCGTTTATACCTTTGCTAATCTTTTTTTAGCTTTTCAAGACAAAAATTTCTTCAGTCAATAGTTACCACTAGTGATAAGTTATCACTACGTACAGTTAGCTCCAGTCATTAGTCACTACTATTCATTGTCTCGGGTCTCAGTAATACAGTCGGGTTCGTTCTCGACGCACATTCGAGAATTCCGGGTTCGAATCCCGGGTAGGACAGAAATGGTTGGGCACATTTCCTTTCACCTAATAAGCCTGTCAGCTTGTTGTGGGGTTCCATCCTGAGCGGGGTCTGTAATTCAACCTTGTGTGGGGGGGGGGGGACTTCGGTAGAAGCCTAACGTGTATGAATACACGTTATTTATTTATCGTGTTACAATACACGATGATTTATTATTATTATCTTAGCCACGTGTCACCGCCAACCACTACTAACCAGTTTATATGCCAGGTCACTACAAGTCCCCAACACTTACAAGTACAGTCAACAGTTCCCACCATTCAGCACAAACTAAAGTATCAGTAAGTCACTCTGGTAGAGACCGCATCACACACTTCAGCATACCTCAGTCTTCCTCTCTAACTCCTCTTTGATATAACAAATAGCTTAAGTTATACATATTTAATAGTTTAGTTAATTTCTTATGCATATAATACCCATCCAGTATACGGTATAGTGAAATAGGTTAGACACATTTATAATAGGCTCAGGAACTTAACCCCAAAGTTTGTTTAGCTTTGCAAGTTGCTGCATTTATGTGTTAGTTATATAACTTATTAACATATATGTCAGCATTTTATCTCACAAACATTATAGTTACCCTAACATCACCGAGTTTAGTCGTTCTGTATTTGGCTTCCATTGGTAAAGAAACAATTCTAATAAACATCTCCAACCTAATCTTGTGTGGCAATAACCATTATCCTGCTATGTTTCTGTCCCTGCCCGACTCGAGTGTGTGTCGGGTGTGGCGTGAGTGTCTGGTACCGAACATGATGTGAATTCCGAACATCATGTTGGGCACGAGTGTGGCGCCGAACATGATGCGTGTGGCAGGTTAAGCACCGTTGGGTCTGGCCAGAAAATATAAACACAGATCGTGTGCAGTCTCACCTTTGGTCAGTAGGACTCCGATAGCCTTAAATTACAGTCCCATGTAATGGTTTACGAGCATCGGTACTAGCCTAGCCTATATAGCTGTTGTTTTTTCAGGGCTGTCCATACACCTTCCAATTAATATTTACAATTTTGCCAATTTGGAAGTTTTGCCAATAAAGGAGATAAACCGTGGTACGTAAAGGTTATAACTTATTTCGATTTCTGAATAAATTTTCATTTTTTATATTGCAGCCATCTTGAATGGAGCGGGTACTGAGCACAGGCTCATGTTAAGTAATGGCCCGAGGTATTTAGGATACGATCAAATCGCGCGAAAGTACTTTGTACAGGTCATTTTGTCTATACATTTGAATGTTAAAAAGTTGTACGTATGAAATTTTCATGACTGTTTGGTACATAACACAATTAAGCTTTTACCATTGTTCGAGAATTAGTGTACCAAATGCCCTAAGCATTCACTGTTTCTTTTTTTAAATATTGTCCCAGAGTGAGG
>WNGS01109635.1:11573565-11584190 GCA_020271785.1 Procambarus virginalis | reverse complement strand
CACTCTTTATATTCTTTATAGACATCCATATATGGTGAAAACACATGTGAAGAACCTCTCACACATTCACAGCTCCCTGACAAGAGAGAGCAAGCTTAGCTTAGCTGCCAACACCCACACATCGTGTCAGCAAGGCGGACAGCCCGCCTGCTTTCATACCTCTGTATTTCCCACTTCTAAACTTCCCTTCACCTAAACTCCATCAAACTCCATCCTCTTTACTCCCCTCCCCCCCCTCCCCCACGAAAAAAAGATCGACACCATCAATGGTGTCGGTGTTATCTTTAAATTCCGCGATTTTTCACATTCCATTATATAATGATGCAAAGTATGTGAATAGTTCTGCTGACAGAGCAGAACATTTTACATTTACGAGCAGAACGTTTACATTTCGTCAAATCTACATCAGCAGATGTTATACACTCCCAGAGGTACTTTTAGCCGAGCCTAAGCCTAGCAGTGGTAACATCTAGAAGTCTGCTAACCATATTGGATGACCCATAGACGTGCAGAAATGGAGGAGCTGGTGTGAATTTCAATTTTCCTCAAGTCTCCGAAATTTAGTTGATGTTCCCGGAATATTACTGCCCTCAGGCTGCTCAAAGGCAGTCCAAGTTGGTAATCAATTTGCTCTTTAGGAGCAAAAGTCTTGGCCAACTCATCAGTTTTATCATGCATTCTGAGACCAATATGGGAAGGAATCCACAGGAGACAGACTCTGACTCCATCATTGATTATTTCCTTATATATGTGTTTAGCTTCAGAGATAAGCACGTACTTTGGATTCATATACGCGCTCGAATGCAAGGATTATGGCAACCAATTCTGTTTGAAGAGTGGAGGCCCAGTAACTTAGACGCGCTCCACACATGGGAGAAGGAACCATCTCTTTCTGTCACAACAACTGCACTTCCAGCTGCACCATAGGACTGATGCAAGGAGCCATTAGTGTAAATAATCTGGGAAAGGGCTCTCTGACTAAAGCATCAATTTGGCTTAAGGCATTGTACTTTGCTTCTTGTCGAAGCATGGCTAGTTCTTTAACCAGCTTCTTGCTTAACGAAGAAAGAAAATTTTTAAGTCATCACAGTCACTTCACAAGACGTCACTACACTAAGTGCTGTGTTCTTGAAGTACATGGTAAAAATAATCTAAACCCAAGTGAAGATGCCTTACAAATGCAACCTACCCTTCAGTATAATGAACCTGTATGCAAATTCGCTGGTACAGCAGAGCTCTACTGCTCATGCATTGTTAGTTACTTGGTCATCAAAGAACTTCAAACTGATCATAAAGATGATGTCCGTTTATCTTGAAAGTAGATCAAGCGGCAACCTTCAAAACTCGAAAACTGCCTTAGTTCTCAAGTTCCCTGATATCCCGAAACCATCCATGTTGCTCACTAACACCAGTAACATTTGGTCTGTAACAAACTAATGGCAAAAAAACTTTTGATAATCTTCAAAAGCCAAATTCTCTCTAAAGTGGAAAAGAATTATCTGGCTTTGGTATACAAAGCTTTATATCTGCAGCTTGGCCTCAAATATTTCAGACATCTTTACAACTGTCATGTTCACATATTCGCCAATCACCAAGCTGTTAACCTCTTGTTCAGATACAATTAAGCGCCTCACTTACAAGTTTGCCTACTATCCATAACTTTATATGAACTTTCGGAAACTTACCAGATAGACACAGCATTTCAGTTGATGCCGTCTCACGGAACACAATACCCAGACAAGTTGCATTGATTTTACTAGATATGACAATATAAACATATCAAAGAATTAATAGCCAATGTGGAACAGCAATCACACGTTTTCTTTCGAATACAAACACAATTCTCACAGTTAAGCCTTTTGTGCTGTGCGAAGAACTAGTATTCTTGGACCAAGTATTACACGTGTTCAGTGTTGGCCCCGTAGCATGCTTCCAGGCAGAGACGCATCATTAAACAACTTCGATTTATTACTTCTGACCAAAGTACTGGACAAGACATATTGAGCAATATATAGATCAATTTATAACTACCAAGCTAATAAAGACTACGTTGTAAGACCTAACCCAATTTAGACTTGCCCTGTTACGACTGTACCATGAAAATGGGTCCCCGTGGATTTGATAATGAACACTGCTAAGACATATAGAGACAATAGGCACCTGCCTACTGATAATTTCCTCAAGATTCCGTGAGTTGATTCAAATTCATCAATCCTAATCGTTTTTAGATACAACTAACCTAAAGTAAGACTAAGACGATGGTCTAGATTTTAACATTGGCCTCCGAAAGCAATTAAAAACACCATACATCAAAAAATGTAATGCTTCATCAACCAGGTAACAGTGGTCTCTCCGAGGGAAAGCAGCAGCTTCGTGATATGTGCAGACTTAAGGGTAACAACAAAGTCATAGATGAGATTAAGCCTTGAGCAACATATGTCATTGCACTGTCCCCCACCCCTGCCCCCTCCTCTCCATAACTTTTAACTAGTTTCTTGTAGCCTTGGGATGCTCTGAATATGAAGTGGAATTGCAACAGTGAAAAATGTTGGACATGTCTGAAAAGTGCCTCTTACCTTGTTGTGGAAGAGTCAAAAGTTTCACAACTAAGATTTACTACTGGCATGCATTATTCATGCAAGTGATCAGTTTAGCAGTCTAGTGTGATTTATGTTCTTATGACGATAAGGTCAAAAAATGTACACGAGTGTGGCCTTCCTCAGATATCAACCCCTAATTTAGGCATTCTTTAGGTGCAACAGTGTCCTTCCCCACCCACAAAGACTTGTTTGGCTGAAGGCATAGTGTTAGGTTCCTCTTTAGTAAATACAGAGATAAAATAGTTATTAAAAATACAACTCGTCTCTTTGTCATTATCAGTTATCTGGCCTGTCTCAGTTTTTAATGAACCTATCTTCTCCCTAATCCTTGTTTGATATAACTGAAGAAACCCTTTAGGATTTGTCTTTGCTTGCCCTGCTATGCAAACTTCATAATTTCTTTTGCCCTCATTATCTCTTTTTTTAACATCTCTAACCAGTTATACGAATTCTTGTTCTAAACTGACTTCCCCATTCTTAATCCTTCTGTACCAAGCTTTCTTTCTACCTATGAGGTTCTTCAGATCCTTTGTTATCCATTTCGGGTCATTATTATTCGATCTATTAAATTTGAATGGTATACTATGTTCCTGTACTTTGCTTAGAATATTTGTAAATAAATTATATTTTGAATACACATTAAAATCCCTTTTTACATCACCCATTGCTGGATTCACGTCTCGCTCCAAGACCGGCCCACCCCCTATGCCAAGGACTTTCCAATCTATTTCACCTAAAACATTTCTTAGGCCATTAAAATCAGCTTTTCGAAAATCTGGCACTTTAACAGAATTTTCCCTTACAAATCTATTATATTGTATGCTAAATCTGATTTCTTTGTGATCACTGTTCCCTAGCTCACTCCGTATTTCGATGTCATTAATTTGCGTTTCCCTGTTAGTTAACACCAAGTCTAAAATACTATTTTCACATGTTGGCTCCTCAATGTATTGCATAAGGAAGCCATAGTCATTTAATTCTAGGAAATCTTCAGATTCATTATTCCCTGTTCTATTAAGCCAGTTTATTCCATTAAAATTAAAGTCACCCATGACAAATACTGTGACCTAGATGCTCTAGATATTTCATCCCATTATACTCTTTGCTTCCATTCCAAGTTTGATGGCCTGTATATAACTCCTATTATAAGATTTTTAGCCTTTTTATTTAATTCTAACCAAATAGTTTCTATGTGTAGCTCAGTTTCGATTCCCTCTTTGAGACTATATCTCAAATTTCCCCTAACATATATGGCTACTTCCCTTTCTTGTCTAATATCTATCTGTGTGTGAAATAGTTTAAATCCGTTTATTTGATATTCAGCTAATAGTTCTCTGTTTTCTATATTCAACCATGTTTCAATAGGTGCAATAATATCTACTGATTCTGTACAGACAAGAGCATTTAAATCGTCTATTTTGTTTCTAAGACTCCTACTGTTTGTGTAATATACCCTAAGTGTATTGCTATTTTGAGGCCCTTCTTTCCCTGTTTATCTTGCAAGTTTTTCCCCTACCAACACATACTTTTATTGCCTCCTTTCTCCATATTAATTCCCATACCACCATCTACTAACAGTTTAAACCCAAACAAACCCCTTCAACCACAGGTTAAAACGAGTTGGCAACAGCAACAACCCCAGCCCTAGATAAATCCACCCCATCCCGAGCATACATGTCATTCCTTCCATAGACGTGTTCCCAGTTATCAATGAATGATATTGCATTTGATTTGGAATATTTGTCCAGTCGGTAACTGACACCAAGTGTCCTCGACAACCATTAATTTCCAACTCCCTTTCTTGGAAGAATGCCACATATGATCGGGATTCTTCCCATGCTCTTAATTAATCCAAACTTCCCTTGCTCCTAACTATGGCTTCCTCCATTGCTCCAAATTCTATAGCTGTCTTAAACCTCTGTAACAGTGTCCCTCTCCTAACTCGTCCTAGATCATTTCCACCGGCACCGATACATATAATGGGCTTGGTCCCATTTCCAACCATAATATTATTCATGACATTAACAGTATCACCAGTTCCTGCTCCCGGATAACATACCCTTAATCTGCTCCCCCTATCTCTGGCACAAAAATCTCTATCCAAATACTTCACCTGGGAATCTCCCACAACCAAAATTTTATTAGCTACTTCCTTTACTTTATGAGCACCATGAAGGACCTGCGCTCCCCTCGTTGCCTTGCCTTTCGAGCAAATTGCAGGCTCCTTACAGCACTCGTCTTCCAGCACGGCGAATAAGTTGGAAGTTTTTAGGACATCGGTAGGCGGCCTTGCCAGAGTCTTCTTAAGACCCATGTCCTTTGCTGCATTCTAAGGCGAAGACTTTCTAATACTGGTCTCCTTTGTTTCCACTTGACATTGTTTCAGCAGTTGTAGCTCCTTCGTAAGATTCGTAGCCTTCTCGAATCTTACACTACAGGTATACTGATTACATCTTTGGCGTCGTGATAGACGACTACAACAAATAATATCTTTCTATTAATGATGAAATCAAGTGCATCCAGCAATGAAATTTACTGTTGAGTGTGATATGATAATTTTCCCCCTCTTCCACCTAACAAGAGTGTTTGTGGACTCTCAGGAAGAGCCCACAACATTCTGCAAGATAAAGAGCCTAACCCCATCTGTACCCTTCTTTACATCCACTCTTCCTCTGACACCATCATTACCCATGGCCATCAGCCTGAAGAAGATAGGCAATGAGCTTTCCATTCTCACTGATGTCACTTCGTGTGACGCAGTTTTTTCTTAGAAGAGGATGATACTTCTAATTTGTAGAAGAGTCTTGGGTACAAAGTATTCAATATGGCCTCCGTCAGCGCCTTCAGCAGTCAGCACATCTGCTCGTTCATTTCCACAGATTCCAACATGGGAGGGGATCCACAGAAATTTGACGACTCTTCCTTGATTGATTAGTACCTTCACAGCTCTTGATTTCAGTGACTATCCCAAGATTTTCTGCCTGATTTTTACTAACAAAATTAAAAAAAAATATTAGATTTATGCTGCAAAGACAAACTAAACTAACCTAATCAAACCTTCCTAGGCCTAACAAACTATATTTGAGGCTTAATATAGTACATATGTGTGCTATCCAAGGAATAGTTAAGTGTTTTTTAGCTACATTTTTTCGGACTCTTAAAAGTGAATAGTACAAAAATTCTACTAATTGCTTAATACGTCAATCTTTGAACTATGGTGCACATAGTCACAAAACTAGTATCTAAACAGGAGGATGGGTTTATTACGTGCATCATGCACATCCTTTTATATCTGTGTTTTGCCAAATCTGTGAGAGAACTGCTGAATAATAACCAGAGGTTTGCTAGCAGAGAGTAGTTTACCGGAACACTACTATGGCCGCGCTCTCCACACTCGCCCTCCGTCCTCCTCCTCATGGAAATTGTTTCTCGTTCTTGGGGACAGGAAGCCTGTTCTTAGGCTTATCAGAGTCCTTATCAAACACATCAATAGGAACTCAGTTTCCGACACCTGCACCATATTTTATTCGCTTTACTTAGAGAGCGTTCAGGGAGTTCTACTTCCCGAACCCGGCCTTGGGTTAGGCTCAACGCTTTATTTACATATCCGTCCATTTACCTGAATTTACCCGAGAGCCACTAACACTAGTGACCTCGACAAGGACATGAAACCGACGACTTGTCGAAGGTCCCCCCCCCATTTGCCTTGACGATCTCTTCCCGTTGTACTTTAAACAACTTAAATATTTCTCTAGTACTCTCGCATGAACCAAGATAGCCTCAACAAGCCTATCCTACTACCTATTTTTGTTCTGCCTTCCAACACAGGAACCAAAGAAGTCTCTCCCACTACCTAATTTGTCAAAATACTTTTTTCTTACATCCAGGATGGAGGGGAGTTAATAGTCCTTCCATCAGATAAGTACTTCCCGGGTACTTATTTACTGTTCACCTAACAGAAAATAAGTACCCGGGACTATATTCATGAGTACCCGGGAGCTAGACATTTCTTATGGGCTGTATCCTATGTAAGGTCAGTAGTCGGCCAAGGAGGACCTCGATAAGCCTGAGCACATGCTTATCGAGGTCCTTTTCCTATCTCCCGTCAACGGAAAAATAAATGTACAGTAGTATAATAGAATATTTAAATATGTTACCGTTATAATGTTTGAACGTTTTCTGTTTGATGCTACTTACCCGTTCTTTTATAATAGGAATCCCTAACTATAATATTTGTATTTAAATATTCCATTATTATAATAATAAATAATAATTCATTGTGTTGGGGACAGGAAGCCAGTATTCATACACGTTTTGGCTTTCATCGAGCTCCCCAACCCACCAAGGCCGAATTACCGACCCCGCCCAGGATGCAACCCCACAAGTTGACTAACTCCTGAGTACCTACGCACTGCTAGGTGAACAGATCCATTAGGTTAAAAGAAATGTTCCCAACCATTTCTGTTCCGGCCGGGATTCGAACCCGGAATTCTCGATTGTGAATAATGAGAAAACTTAACAATATTTAACAGTGTAAATTAATAATCAATGAATTTTTTTTCACTTTTGATTTAAATAGTACTTTTTTATCACTTGTTTTGAAATATAACTACGATTACTAAATTGTAACAATTAATGTTAAGATATTTCAATGCTTTCTGACAAACTTAATCTGATCGTTTCGCTAAAGAGCGTTGCAGTACTGTTAGTACATAATTACTCGCACAACACTGTTAATTACGGGCTATTTATGCCCGTGCCATCTCTTGTGGTGGCTTAATCTTCAACAACAACTCTTAACAGATTCGGCTGACGTACAAACACCCACGAATACAAATGACAGGCACATCAGTACACGATTTTTCGTTACTAAGTTCATAATGACAGCGGTCGAACTGCAATCAGTTCTTACTAGCGCAGACTAGCAGTTTGCTCTGGCCTTCTCCACTCTTCTCTGGAGTGGAACCCTGCTCCTAGTTCGTCATCATCAACAAAGGACAAATGCTTGTTAATCTCCCGTCAACGGGAAAATAAATGTACAGTACAGCCGTCAACCCCCGTTTATGAATTAAAAATTATTTACTTTCGACACAACTGGTGACATTCAAACATTTCTCCGACAATGCTTCGCTGGCGACTCAACCCGTCATCCTAATACATCCTAATGCATTTTGACGTATATTCTACTTGAGGCCAAAAATCGTCATACTAGAAAATGGTGGCGGCTCGTGAAATTGACATCCTGTCCCGTTTTCGGTTTTGATTCTCTGGTAGGATATTAGGGCACTTTAGTACGACAGTTTCTTGACGTTGGGAAACCTTAGGAGGACGGGCTGTTTGCATCTCAACTCCGTAAATGTTTCATCCACGTACTTTAAATACAAATAATCGCAAACAAAACCTAAAGACCTAACCTATGCCTAACCATAAATATAACTAGTATATAATAATAATAATTTATATACGAGAACAAACCTACTCTTAATACATACAATGCGCTGATGAATGTGTCTTCGGGGATGGCCGCCGCGTTAACGAGGCTGAGGACAGGTTGGAGCTGGACGCCCTAATAAGAACAAGCCAGAAAACGCAAGAAAATATGTCAGCGTGAGACCGGCCCGAGCTTCGGTAGGGGTCGGACGTGTGTGCGCGGCGCTCCGGCTGTGGGAGTGTTTCCATAATTGGCCGGTTGGGGGCAGGTGTGTCTGCCTGCCTGTGTTGACGTGGCGTTGACGATGGGGGTCCCCCTTCCACCTATACTGCGGGCTCAGTCTGTGGGATTTGAATTTTCCAGCCGGGCTGGGTACCCGGAGATGGCGCAAGTGTGTGAGATGCTGCATGTTCCTGTGCTTGACATTTACGGAGTCGAGCTGGTGACAGCTCGTCGAGTGATCGTGAAGTTCACTGAGGAGTTGGCTTATCGCGAATTTCTACGTCGTTACGAGGGGCGGACATTACCCCTGCCGGATGGTGGGGGCACGGTTTCTATCTCTGATAGGAGTGGTGCCCTCACATACGTTAGCGTGCATGGAGCTCCATTGGAGTTTCCGGAGGGCCTGCTAAGGCGGTACTTCGGCCGTTTTGGAGCGGTGGTTAGTGTACGGGTGAACGTGGTCACTTCAAGCACCCTGAAAGGTGTGAGGACGAACATTCGTACCCTGGGCATGAGGCTCCGGGAGGATATTCCGTCCTCTGTGCGCCTGATGGGGTACACAGTTCGCGTGTTTTACGCCCGACAGCCTCGGACGTGTTATCGTTGTGGGCTGTTGGGCCATCAGGCTGCTGCTTGTTCTGCGCCGGCCGTTGCTCCCGTGAACCTATTCAGTGAGGACGATTTTCCTCCGCTTCCTGTGGAGGAGGATTCTGTGGATGTAGACGCCTCTCCCGCCGCGGATATGCCCCCTGTGTCGCCTGGTGCGCCCTCTATGGTGGTGGATTCTCCTCCGGAGGTTGTGTCATCGCCTGGTGATCGTCCTGCTCCGCCTAGTGACTCTGGAGTTCTTCAGTCTACGACTCCCCCGTCTTCCTCTGATGCATCTGACCCTGTCCCTGCACCCTCGACGTTTGCTCCGGCTGTACTGGGTGCTGGGGTGGATTCGGCGCTTCCTTCTGTGTCTGGCCTGGTACCCCATGTGGTGGAGGATGCTGCAGTGTTGCGGCGTGCGTCGTTTCGGCCGGCTTGTGTTGAGCGTATGTCTGAGTCGGCCTCCGGCTCTGATGATCTGCGGCCCGAGCCTAAGCGTTCCCGGCGTGCGTCGCCTGCATGGGTAGACGTTGGTGATTTCGACGCATGTGAGTCTGCCGGCGACGGAGGGGTGGCTACAGTTGCGTTGCGTACTACGGTGACGGCGGAGGTACATTTGCCAGAGGATGAATGTGCCGGTATTTCGGCTTCCACTTCCGATCTCGTGTCTGCGGTTCCTGCTTCGGGAGCATCGCCTGCCTCGGATGGATCCGGTTCTTCGTGGGGGGTGGTGACCCCTGCTGACGTCCGTAGTGAGCGGGGTGGCCTGGTGATGCTGTTGAAAAAGACTGCTCGTTCTGGTGATTCTGTGATGACTGCATCGGTCCCTGTTTCATCGTCTGCGGTTTTGACGACTCTTCCATCTACGACATTTTCTTCAGTGTCCCCTGTGATCTCGGTGGAGGTATTGCCTTCTCGTCGCTTATCCCCTGCTCCTGTGCTTCCGGCGGCGCGACCGTCTCGTCAGCCCGCGTCCGATTCATCGGTGTCATCTGCTACGTCAGGGGGCGTGGCGCGCGCTCCCAAGCCTCGTTATGCGACTTGTCCTTTTGAACTTCGAGACTGGCCGCTTCCGCCTGATCTGGTGGTTCCGGAGTTTATGTCGGGCCCGCGGGCGCTGGGGGGTAAGCCCCCCACCATGCAGGAGTATATGATTTGGGAGGTCTATAAAGGAAAATATCCTCATAAGAAGTTCCCTGAAAGGTATCTCCCTGGTCAGTTTTGTCCTGGGGAAATTCCGCAAGACCGAGTGATTGATATGTAATGTTTTGTGTTTTGTGGTTTGTGTGTATGTTTGTGTGGTGCTGAGTGCCCTTCAGGCTGTTGGAGGGGCTCGGTCTGGTGTATGCTTTTGTCATGTATTCCTTTCTTATTATATTTGTTCTTATTATTGTTCTTATTATTGTTCTTTTTACGTTTTATGTTGGTGCCTCTCCGTGTGTTTTTGCGGTGCTGGTAGCCTTGTTCTGTTTATTACATGTTTTGGTATCGATTCTGGTTTTGTTTTCAGCTATGTGCGGCTCTATTGTTGTCCTTTGTTTCTATTTATTGTTGTAGTTGGTTCTGTAATTGTTATTATTATTTTTGTGCTTATTGTAATATGTTTTGTACTTATTGTAATATGTTTTGTACTTATTGTTATTGTGTGATCGGCCCTTCCGGCCGGCGTATATGTCCTTTCTGTTTTGGCACGTTCTGTTGTTTGTGTTTGTATTGTTTTATTGTACTTATAAGCATGCTTGCATGTAAAAATAAAAATAAAAAAAAAAAAAAAAAAAAAC
>WNGS01109635.1:11533556-11571692 GCA_020271785.1 Procambarus virginalis | reverse complement strand
ATTGGTTGTTATAACTGGTTAGGTGTTAAAAACTTGTTCGAACGTTGTACCAACGTCGTAGTTTCAGTGTGTGTTTGTCGGGTAGTTAATGGTGGGTAGCGGGGGTGGTAGTTAATGGTTGGGTAGCGGGGGTGGTAGTTCAGGGTTGGGTAGCGGGGGTGGTAGTTCAGGGTTGTGTAGCGGGGTGGTAGTTCAGGGTTGTGTAGTAGGAATGGTACTGAGGTTTCTGTATTAGCCTTAGTAGTTAACCTTTCAAGAATAGGAGGTGAGAGTATACATGAAGGGCCAGTAGGAGGGAGAGGGAGTGAACAATAAAACGAGGATGGGAAGGAATGAATGATGAGAGGGGGGGGGGGGCGATAGAACTCTTTTTTTTTTTCAATTCTTTTCCCAAGTCAGCTTCATCAAAACCCGTCCTTATCTTGTCCGATGTTCGAACCTAACAGTGCGTATCTCACAATGAGTATGGGGTATCTAGCTCTGCATGCCACGCCTACTAGCCTTTTCTATCTGTTGCGTTATAATTTAACCTTTCTACCGTTCAAATTCGAATCCGGTGGATTTAAAGTTGTGGATGAGGGGTGGCTTCCATGATTATTTTCAGTTCATATTTATTGTTGTTGGGCACCCGTGCATGGTACAAATATTTCTTTGAATTTTTTTTAGAAACATTTACGTTTCCAGCTTTTGCCTAATATTTTTCTACTTTCAATTAACAGTGGGCTGTGCTTGTCCATGTTTATTACCCCCGGTAATTTGTATGCTTTATCGTATCTCCACTGTTTCTTCTCTCCTTCAGAGCTTTGAGTACAAGTTTCCTTAATATGCGCTCGTATCTTAGCCAAAAATCAGGAGCTAAATTTCTTGCAAACCTCTGCGTATGTTTAAGTTGTTTTGCGTCTCGCAAGGTGCAGATTCCAGGCCGGTGCTGCATATTGGCCTCACGTAGGCCGTACACATTGTTTTGAAAAAAATCCTTTTAATGGTTTTTATATGCCATTCATATATTTGCCAGCTTTCGATGTTATCCCGTTTATATATGCCTCTGCTGTTAGAGCTGGAATTATATCCACTCAAATATTTTTCCCTTTCCGATTCCTGTAGATACCTTCCCCGTATGGTGTACATTCCTTCTGGCTTCCTCCTCCAATCACTGTAACATCGGGTAGTGGATGAATTACTCACTAATTGTAACTGAAAATTGAGATCCTCTTAATTAATTCAAACAATTCTCATTACCCAGCGATATTGAATCCAACTCAATCATTAAACCCGAATCTATTTAATTGCTGACTGTCTTGACACTCGCATAACTCTTATTTTCTCACTGAATCTTAAATATAAAGTCCATCTCATTTTAGTATTCAATATAAATTCACTTTCTTAACGGAGACGATCGCAAATTAAAATCGTTTATTAGACATCCAGAACTAATTCACTTGTTTTCTTCATAATTCTCACTAGAAAAATTACAACCTATTTTTATTAGCATTATATTTTAAACCAAAATCTTAATATAGCCAATCCAGACTGGTAGTAATATTTATGGGATAAGCTTTTAAGATTACTCGTAAATTAGGCGCGGGTCCTAAGTTGTACAGGTCTCTTGTTCCCTGTTTCAGTTCATACCTTGTTAAATGCCATAATTGTGGTAGAGAGCTTAGTGGTCGAATGATTCACAAGTGATTAATATGTTTGAAAATGAAAGCAACATGTAAAGGATATGGGAATAATGATGTCTGTCGACTTAACGTTTATGGAGCATAACAACCATGGATTCCATCGCAATGTTCATACTATTCAAGTCACTGGTGCTGTCCTGCTTTGAGTACTGCTCGATATTCACTTACGCCTTCAAACCAGGAGAGATTGCTGAAATAGAGGGAATACAGAGAACATATACGGCACACACAGACATGATAAAGCACCCAAATAATGTACTCTGCAGAAAGGACGCGAGAAAGATATCAGATAATATTTACATGGAAAATAATGAAAGACCAGGTTCCAAATTTCCACAGTAAAATAACAACACCGAATGGGAGATGAAGTACTTCATGAAATGGACAGAGGGAAAGATCTAGGTCACACCAAACCTGTCTCCTGAAGCCCACATAAACAGAATTACATCTGCGGCATACGCGAGGCTGGCTAACATCAGAACAGCCTTCATGAACCTGTGTACGGAATCATTCAGAACCTTGTACAACGCATATGTAAGACCAATCCTGGAGTATGCGGCCCCAGCATACTCCTTGTCCGTAACTTGTCAAGCACAAGACAAAGCTGGAAAAAGTTCAGAGGTATGCCACTAGGCTAGTCCCAGAACTAAGAGGCATGAGTTACGAGGAAAGGCTGCGTGAGATGCACCTCACGACACTGGAAGACAAAAGAATAAGGGGGAGACATGATCACTACCTACAAAATTCTCAGAGGAATTGACAGGGTGGATAAGGATAAAAATTTTAACACGGATGGTATGCGAACAAGGGACAGAGGTGGAGACTGAGTACCTAAATGAGCCACAGGGACGTTAGAAAGAACTTTTTCAGTGTAAGAGTAGTTAACAAGTGGAATGCATTAGGCAGTGATATGGTGGAGACTGATTCCATACACTGACTCAAATGTAGATATGATAGAGCCCAGTAGGCTCAGGAATCTTTTTTTTTATCTTTATTTAAGAAAATACAATATAAATTAAATTATATAAAAGTTTTACAAGACAATTCTGTACATCAGTTGATTGACGGTTGAGAGGTGGGACCAAGGAGCCAGAGCTCAACCCCCGCAAACACAACTAGGTGAGTACACTGGAGTGAACGATATGGAAGGAATTGCAGAATATTAAGTAATTATCAAAAGAAGGCACCAAGCCGGGAAGGCTATCTAGCAGAAATGCAGAATAGAACCAGTGAGAAGTATAGGTACCATAGGCACAATCAGAGAACACTATGAATCTCAGAGGTCCACGATTGTTCAATATCCTCCCAGCAAGTATAAAAAAAACATTGCTGGAACAAACGTGGAAGTCATCAAGAAAAACTGGACACTTTTCTGTAAGAAGTGCCGGACTAACCGGGCTGTAATGGATATGAGAGTCTGTGGGCTTGGGGGGAGCAGAAGAACTCTCAGAACTTCATCCAGGTACAGTCCAGGTATCCTTCGACGACAGGGTTCTCATTATAAATTTATACAGTGGTAAGCTGGATTGGAGGCCATGCCTGAAGATAGTACTTAAGGTTCCATAATACTTAACATGCACATAACACAGGTGTGGCTAAGAAAAACATCCCGCGCTCCATATATGGTATCGCTGACGTGGAATTTGGACAGGTTCTACAGAGTCGTCAACTACTGCTAAATTTTGCTATATCCAGTGACCAGTTTTTATACTTGTATGGCAAAATAATTTTTTGCCGTTTTTTTCCAGTCTATTTTAATAATAAGTGTTCATGTATAAATAATTTGTTAAGTTAAAATACCAAGACGGAGCAGAAATACTACCTTTTCAATATTCACAGTGTATTCCCAAAGCTTCAGAGAGGATATTGTATTGTTATGGTCAACCTTTTTTTTTCAAAAGTTAGGAAAATTAATAATATATCTGCATCTTATCTGCTGATAATATTACCCGAATTTGAAATTGTAATCATCCTGGCACAGACGAACGAAAATATTCATGATATTATTCGAGAATTTCCAGTGGCTTGTATAGCCTCATAGCAATGTTGGGCTTGTACAATCCTCGACTTTTGCAGTGTTCACTAAGAGCTGAATAATTAATTTAAATAAAAACAAAATATTTTTCCCGGGAAAAGCAGACTCAGTACAGACTACCGTAACGAACCTGAATCAACGCTTTAAGTTGTTGGATACAAATTAATTATTTTGGGATGGTTACGTAGATTATACTATAATAATAATCATATTACCTGAGGAGTTGAGGCAGTGGTGTAGGAGCAGTCCTCTCCAGCTGCCACAACAGACAGAAAATGATGTACTAAAATGCTGGAATCTCAGCCCGTTCTTCCGAGCGTTATCAGCGTCGCAATAAATTACCCAAACCTAACTTACCCGAGGACTCACGAACAGAAAGCGGGACATCACGTCAATTTTGCGACCCGCTACCATTTTTAGCACAATGTGTTTTGGCCTTAGGAAAATTTCGACGTGTCATTAGAAGGACGAGTTGCGAACCTAACCTAACCTATCGATGCACGCATATAAAACGTGAGTTTGAGAGCCGCTATGGTTTATAGTACCCCTTTATTTGTCCATTGGAGATTTTGCCGTCAAAATGCAGTGTACTATTTTGAGGACAGATTGAACGGAGAGGCGGCACCGCTGCATGGATGATGGTAGTCTGGCAAATTATGACATACATACATTCTGGATATGTATGGCATACATACATATCCAGAACGATACTAGCCAATCTGTCCTGATACTACATGCACCGCAATGATGACAACATCGACGACAGGATAACAATTCTGGTTCTTAAGTGAAAAAGTAAACACCACAACAGATTGGGTAAGGTGACCTAGGTTCGTACGCTTTTGGTTAGGAAAAAACACTTCATATTTGACGCTTGTCAAATTGTGACGCGCCGGAATAGGTTTTACGTCCATCAGATATTAACATAAACTATCATGTTATTAAAATTAATGAACTGCATTTAAACCATCGAAAGCCTATCATTTATTCTTAAATATATTCATACTAACAATGTCTAGTTAAGTGGCATTTCTTACTTGTATATGTTAATGTGACATTTGTACTCTACATCTTTTACATGAATGTATTAGCTCTATTTCCATTTGAATTAATTAAATACTGTTGGTATATCAGTACGAACCTAAAGTACATACTTTTTTCTATTTCAGCAACGTAGCAAATTCTCAGTTGTCATCACTGCTTTACCTTTACACACTTTTATCTTACAGGTGGAGCACCTGTAGACCGCAGGTGAAACTTCAATGGACACCTGCCCAGCGTAAAGCAACCAGCGTAATTCATGTGGTCTAAGCATACGCTTTGCTCTGAGTAAACTTCATCTGGTCTAAGCAGACGCTTTTCGCAAGGTAAACTTAAATTCATCTAATCAAACTGACAGTGCTTCATGCCCCATGGTAAACTTCACCTGGTCCAGCCGACAGCTGCCTTCATCACTAAGGTCTCATAAGCATCAATTTTGCATTTATTGGCAAGAGCACGGAGCCAGCTGGCGAGAGATGCCTGGCTATGTTCCTTATGCTCTTCACCAGGCGCACGACTAGCCTAATGCCAGGTGGCTTTCTCCTCAGCCAAGACTTATAAACCGGCAGTGTGTGTATTCACCTAGCTGTATTTACCTAGTTGTGCTTGCGGTGGTTGAGCTCTGCTCTTTTGGTCCGCCTCTCAGCTGTCAATCAATCAACTGATTATTCCGCCCCCCCCCCAAAGAAGCAGCCCGTAGTAGCTGCCTTCCAACCAGGTATCTATTTACTGCTGAGGTGAACAAGGACATCACGTGAAAGAAATTCTGCCCATTTGTTTCCGCCTCCGCCGGGGATAGAACCCAGACCCTTAGGACTACGAATCCCGAGCGCGGTCCACTCAGCCGTCAGGCCCATAATGTATGTGTGTGTTTATGTCACCTGCTCTCACACATAATACACCATAATTTTGGAGTAGTGAACTTACACTAAAGTCACAGAATTTTAAGAAAATATATGAGAAGACAAGATATGTTTCAATCGGCTATTAATAAATATAGGTTACATAGTTCAGAAAAAAATAGGATTACTAACAGACGAACTACCGGATGGCAACCTAACTGTGTTTGTAGGGGGACACTGCCCCTCCGGGTAGAAATATCTACCGGGGTAGATATTTTGGGGGGTAGAAATAGCCTAAGCTACTCTATCCCTTTGAGATGTATTTCTTTCTTATCTCAATAAACATACTTGAACTTGAACTGCCCCTCCCCATGGATCGGACTCTGGCCTGACATCACCCCGCCGACTCTATCGTAATCACCCAAGCCTCATAAAACAGTAATTACAAAAAAAATTACCAGAAGAATATATTTCAGACTGTTTTAGGCTTCTACAAAAGTTTCGTCAACCCTATCATCATAACAAAAGGAAACCAAAACACCGATAACGACAGAAGCCTTATTCATATCATAAGCCAAATGTGTCTGAAGTCAAATATGTTATGAATCATAGTCGCCTAAAACTAAGCCATCAACGGAAGAGGATAAATATACAAGAAATCAATGGTGTAATAAGAAAAATTGCCCGGATGATGGAGGAGAGGGAGGGAGAAAATAAGAAATGAAACAACGAAGGGATTAAATGGGAAAGGGAGGAAGAAAGGGTGTTGATGGGAAAGGGAGGAAGTAAGGGTGTTGATGGAAAAGATAAGAGGTAAGGAGGGAAGAGAAGAGTGTGCAAGAAGACATGAATTTGTAGTTCTGTTTTTCTACTTTAACGATACTGTCAGTACACATTCTGTTACTGAACGGTGAGAGAGAAAAGGATAAGATGATGTAGGGAGGAGCAGGAAGTAGGGAAGTATTCAAAGTGAAGATGTACAAGGGAGAGGAGAGAGATAAGCTACGCTCAATAAACTCGCCCTTCAGGGCAAAATTATTAAGTTTCAAATTAAATGTATAGGGAGGCGAAGGAGAGGCAAGGTATGAGGATGAATGGGATGTAGAGGAAACAAAGAACCTCAATAAGTCTGAGGTTTCTTTTATTTTGTAACAATTATGAAAGGTGAATTTTTTCCCACTGTGCCAGGTGATAAGTGACATGTGACACTTGGTAAGTTTCCCTTGACAATTTTCGCTTGTGATTACAGACACTTCTGACATGTAACACTTATACTATAAGATAAATGTGACATTTGTGACTGATACTTATGAAAAAAATACTTGGGATACTCGACAAGTGACACTTGTAGCAGCTGACACTTGTAGCGGGTAATACTTGGCAAGTGACACCTGCAAATGGCACTTATGATGTAAGAGTGCCGACACTTGTGACAAGGGTCTCTGTTATACAGTTGAGTTCGTTCTCGACTCACAATCCAGAATCCCGGGTTCGAATTCCGGTTTGGACAGAAACGATTAGGCAAGTTTCCTTTTACCTAATTTCTCTGTTCACATAATAGTAAATAGGAACCTGGGAGTTAGTCAACTGTTGTTGAGTTGCATCCCAGAGAGGGTTAGTAATTCGATATAAACCTTATACATTGTATAAATACATACACAAGCTGCATATTTGCGACACAATGAATTTAGTTCATCTGGTACATGCTGCCACATGAAAGAAATGCAACTAAACATATAAGAAAAGACACGCATTGTGTTCATATACACGTTATTCGATTTACAGATAACTTAGAATGAAATTATGAGACAGATAATGTCTTATGAGACACATGTAAGGCCTAATGAGACAGGTATTGCATAATGATACACAGCTAAGTGGTTCAGACAACCGTAACTCTGGTAATACTGTACAGCAATTCTTTAAAGTCGGAAAATATGGCCTTTCATTGGTACTCTTACTCTTTCGCTCTCTCGACTCAATTGTTCACGTGCACATAAATAAATACTGATTTGGAGTGGGTGTAAAGACAAAAGACGTATTCATGTAAAAGAAAACTTGTAGAAATGTGAGTTATGATAGAAGTCGGGCTGTCCGTCTTGTTGGGATGGAGTGTGGTAGTTATGCTATGCTTACCCCCTCTTTTGTTGGTGGGATCATGGCACTACATAACCCTTCATATAGTCTATGGTTGCTGCATAAATGCAGATATACCTATGTTAATAACAAAATGCTGGTAGCTGGTGAGTGTAATCTCCTGTCAAGCAGGTGATGGGCTCAGTCAGACGAGTGGCCCAAGTGTGTTGCCTCATAACAGGAAACTGTGCTACTATAATAATAATGTTTATTTAGGGAAAAGTACAAATTGTACATACAAAATGATATATAAGAAGAATTTTGGATTTCTAAGTAAAGCAAGTATATACGATGCCTAAAGCCACTAATAAATAAATAAATAAATGTTTATTCAGGTAAAAGTATATACATACAAGACGAGTTACAAACGGAATGTTGGATTTCTAGATAGTACATACTATGCCTAAAGCCACTAATATGCACAGTGTTTCGGGCAAGTTGTGAGAAAAACACAGACTAAAACTTAAAACTAATTGAAATCAAAGCACAAATTGAATTGAAAAGGAAAAAAAGAAAAAAGAATGATAATTATATGATGGATGGAACAACAGAAATTGAACCAGAACAACAGAAGTAATTGTAACTAGATAAACAGAAGACTACAATTTTCTTCAAGTTTATACATTGTACAAGTTGGTCAATAATCAATATTGTTAGAAAATATCAAGGCATAGGTTGACATTTAGGAGGTAAGGTAGGTTACATGGAGTTTATTATGTAATACAGTACTTAGTTTGTCTCTTAAACTGGTTGAGAGGTACAGCCATTGACATGATTGGGAAGGTCATTCCACATTCTCGGTCCCTTGATTTGCAGAGCAATTCTGGTTAAATCGCACTCTTGGAATATCAAAATTGTTTCTAGTGTGATGTCCATGGATTCTGTTACAACCTTCTAGGAAGTGAATACGGTCAGGATTGCCATTACAGTTCAGAATTTTAAATATATATAGAGCATATTCAAAGATTTAAGTAAGGGTATCGAGTGCTGTCTGGGGCCAGAGTTTGTTATAGTTCTAATAGCATATTTGCGTTGAGTAATTAGAGGATGTAGATGATTTTGGGTAGTAGAACCCCAAGCACAGATACCATAACTGAGATAAGGATGGATAAGAGAGTAATAGAGCATTACCAGGGCAGAGCGAGGTACAGAGTTTGATTTGTGAAAGAATGCCAACTGTTTTAGATTTTTTTTGCTATATTTTGAATGTGGCCCTGGAGATTCTGCTCAACATCAATGAGAACACCAAGGAATTTACCATCTAATTAGTTCCTAATTTGGATGTTATTAATTCGAATTAACTAATTAGTTAATAATTAATACACACAGCGTTTCGGGCATGACTCCAGTACAGTACTTCAATAAATGTAAACAGACTTATCCCCATATTAAACTGGAAATTTCCTGCTCGAGATACCAGTCAAAATATTCGATAAAATAATAACCCACACACTGCGTACACAGAAGAGAATCAGATTATGAATTCAGAAACAACAGAAGGCCCCATACAGCCATTGTTCTGATCTATGATGCTCATCGCCAATGCCATGACGAAAGAGAGCAACACATCTATGCATTAACTGGTGTCTGTGGGTGGTGGAGGGACATTGTGTTGGTGGGTGGAGGCGGGTAGGGAGATGGTGTGGGTGGGAGGTGTGGGAGGGAAGGTGGTGCTGGCTCGTTAACAGTGGACGGGGGTGTTAGGAAGGGGTTGAGGGGGTGGGAGGGGGATAAGAGATATGTTGATGCGGGGATGGGAGAGATGATGGGGTGGGGTGGGGGGGGGGGGTGAAGGTGCCACATTCCCTCCCTCCACACCTTCTCTTAATACCTGCTCTGCTCCTTCTACACCCGCTTCTAACCCCTGATGCGTCAGATATGCAGAGATCAGGGGTTACGCAGATCCCTCTACTATCTACTACCAATAAGGTCGCCAAAATAGTTACACTTGCGCTCCATCAACAGAATTTGGCGCAAAGGCGAGATGTCACACCGGGCCAGCCACTCCCGCAGAAATTTATCGTTGGTGTTGGGACCGTTTTCGAAACTAAGCGTTCTCTTTAGCAATTTTGACTTGGATCCACCTTAGAAACCAATACCATTCAATATAAACAAAATCGCTCTTTATTAACATAATTTATATACTTCATGAAAGGTACATAAATTATGTTCTAGTAAAAGTTCTTATAAAAGTGGTTAGCTTGATACTGTATGAAGATGGCAGAGAGCGCTCAGGAGGCAATCTGAACGTGCCATAATTCAGAATGTAGCGTTCATCACCAAGCCAGAGTCGTTGTGACCCCGTCAGCAGGCTCCGTGTCCTGCTGACGAGGCTCGGCTGACGGAGGCAGTTGTGGCCGTCAGCGCGGGTCAGGTGAGGACAACATCAAGCAAGGGAGAGAGGCGTGTCCTTACCTTGTTTGCGGCGAGGATTTGGTTGCTTGCGTCGCGCTGAGCTACTGCTGCCAGGCCTGGAGGGATTATCGGCCATCTCACTGCCTGCCGCAAGGACGGGAATCCTGCTGGGGACCTCTTAGGCGTTTACGGCATTAATAAGATTCCTTCTTTCGCTATGAGACCTCTTCAACTGGCAGTGCCTAGTGCCTTCATCACTGGCACTCAACCCCCACAACACCTCACACACGCTCCTACACACCTCAACTCTCCCTTAGTCTTCACTTCCCGCTATACACATCTCACGTACTTTCCACCAATCACTTCCAATCACCGTAAACACTAGTTTCTTTGAAATATTTGAACCTGCGCGTTGTTTTTTTTCCTTGAAGGTGTGACGAGAGATTACAGACAATAAATACACCGGAGCGCGATGATTGGCCGGCGCACTCTGATCCCTGATTGGCTGACGAGCACACCTTCACAGGTTGGCCCCTCCCACCTGCCACTCGCTCCTCACCTTTCCTTCACCTAATTACCGCCGCCGTTTGACGCCACACACTCAATAGCGGCGGGTAACGCGGGAAACGACACCATAAAAGCACCAATAAGAAAAGCCAGGAACGGACGGCATGCTGGTGGTGGAGGTGACGTTGGTTCACTGTGTGTTGATGGGCCTAGTGTGGGCGGCGGGCCACAGATGGCAGGAGTGTGCCAGGCGGGGGGCAGGGGCGCTCCTCACCTGGTCCGCCACACTCACACCAATATTCCCACTGATTTCCGCCGATTGCTACAACATATTACGAGATAAACTTGCTCAGATGTCGCGTGAAGTAGTAGAGAAGCAGGACCCGTAATGTGACATCCAACTCGTGAAACATTATCGTTGCAAAAAAGAAGATATAAAGGCAGAAATTTAGCGTTGACTGAGTCGGGGTTTGTGGGAGGTCGGGAGCCAGACCTGGTGGAGTCGGGACAAACTGGCCGCTTTTATTAAAAAGAGGGGAAAGCTACTCTCTTACTTTAAATTCGCTCTACTGTATGGTTCAGAAACTTACATTGCACGGTGTCACTATACTGATTCCCGGAGCCATTTTGAAGGCTTAAGGGGAAAATAATTTGCATGTTACTAAAATAATATAAACATTTTAAATTATTATATATTAGCTCAATAGTTTATTTGTCATGTAGATAATACTATACCTTTAACGAGGAAGCTATGTTAAAATATATATTATAGTTTGATGCAAAGTTTAGCCTAATATTCACTAGAGACCTATTTATAATTGATTGCTCTACGATTCACGTTAGTTCACTGCATGTGGAGAGCAAAGGTACAATTTTTGTAAGCTACGGATATAATCCAGTATTATTTTATACCACACAGGTATGTGGGTGAGTCTGATATAGTTGGTGGTCCTTATAGAGAGGTCTGGCAGAACTCATGACGGCTCCCTCCCACATTCCCCGCTACCAAACGTATGATAGTCCCCATAAACGCAAACGAGGGAGAAGTAACGATAAATACAGATCAGCTGAAATAATCGAGGGTAGCTCAGGGTGGTAATCGATGAAACACAAAAAAAGATTCAATAAAAATAAGAAATTTCAAACAAAACAGAAGTGGAGGAACACAGGCGGGTTAGCTGAGGGCGGGAGAGGAGTGGCCCTCACTCACCTGCTCTCCTGGGTAAACATGCAAATTTGGGCCTCACTAGAGCCAAACAGCCTTGTCCTGAAAACAAGAACACACGAGTATTAGAATTAGCATTTAAGTCCGGTGAACAGACAAGAGAATAGACTTGATATGTTGAGTCAGTTAAAATAAACGCCCGTATCTTAGCGAACAACAACTAGCAGCCCAATATATTTGTCATTAGTATTCATAGCCGAAAAACATTAATTAAAACACACGGTTGAAACGATTTAGTGACTCGAATATCGAGAATGAAAAGGGTTACTTAAGTAACTATGCAAAACAGGCAAAAAATAGTGTTTTTCATCCTGAAGTGCAACAGACCAATTCAACAACGTCCTGTCGAAGCTGTTAAACTTGGACGGTATTACAGTCCGGACAGATCGGGGCGTTCCTGTCCCGCCAGTCGCTAGAGACGGTGTCCTATCATGAGACGGTTAAGAGGCAAGTACAAGAAAATAAAAATAGTTGAACAGTACACACCACAAGTTGACACCAGGAGAGTGGGAAGACCTGGTACTTACTGGAGTGGGCGGAGGAGCTGGCCATGGGAGTGGGCGGAGGAGCTGCTTACTGGAGTGGGCGGAGGAGCTGGCCCGTAGGAGTGGGCGGAGGAGCTGGCCCTTGGGAGTGGGCGGAGGAGCTGCTCCGTGGGATTGGGCGGAGGAGGTGCTCCGTGGGAGTGGGCGGAGGAGGTGCTCCGTGGGAGTGGGCGGAGGAGCTGGTCCTTGGGAGTGGGCGGAGGAGGTGCTCCATGGGAGTGGGCGGAGGAAATGCTCCATGGGAGTGGGCGGAGGAGCTGGAACAATTGAAATGTGTGGAGGAGCTGTCACTATGGAAGTTAGTGGAGGAGCTGGCACCAGGGAAATGGGTGGAGGATTCCCAATATATATTAAATTGCTTAAAACACTAAACTATTTTCCTTCATAGTATATTTACAAGTGTCGAGCTGACACTATGGGAGAAAGTGGAAGAGCTGTCACTACGGAAGTAGGTGGAGGAGCAATCACTAAGGGAGAGGGTGGAGGAGCTGTCACTAAGAGGGAGGGAAACACCCAATATTTCAGACCTGACAGCATGAAAGTGGTATGGGAGTATGAAAGTCTCCTGCACGACTGTGTAGGCGCTGTGTGAAAGTTGGCCCGCTAGTCCTAAGTGTCTGGCCTCCAACCACGGACAGAAAAAGAGACATTGCCTCTAATAGTTATAGATTACTAAAGGGGAAGGCGGTTGTGCTCTGTTCTCTCTCCCTCCTTCTCCTGCCCACGTTCTCTCATATCTCTTTACCTATCTCCCATCTCTCTATTCTCCCCTCTGACCTTTCCTCGTTCCCCCTCTCCACCATTTCTCCCACTCTTCCAACCTTTCATCCCAATATCCCCTTTCTCTTCCCCCTCACTACCTTTCTTCCTATCTCTCCCGCTTCTCTTTCCCTCTCCTCAAACATCCCCCCTCTCAAGCCTTCTCCTTCCCTCTCCTTTCTCCCTCCTTCAGAAAAATATATAATGAAGAACTGAAATTTTCAAATAAGTTTACAGACAATGCAACCAATATTCAAACTTGCCTTGATGAAAATCGCACTGGGATGAGAGGGTGGGGGTTAGACCCGATATTCCATAAAATGTGGCACTGGAGTCTACCCCCACAGCTGATCTACGATACCCTCATACCCCAAATGCTTCATGTGTGCAAGTTGGGTGACGCTAGCCCCTGGCCTCCAACCTTGGACAAAGAGAAAATATCTCTCAGATATATAGATATATCGATATAAGAGAATATCTGTTCTAAGTCGGAGGCCACAGATGCTTGGAGTTAGGTTCGTTAAACTTTGCAGGATTAATACAGATTTTATGAGGACTATTACAGAAGGGTTGGGGTCTGCCCAGTGCACCCAAGAAGGTAGGCACAACCCCAATTCCCCACCTTCACACAGCCTGTGTATGCCAAATATTCAGCCACGAGTCCATAGACTTTATCATTATTTTTAACTTGTCCGGAATCTGCCAGTGCAGACTGCTTATCACATGCCTCTGTATGACTAACCATCCTGTGTGATGGGGATTTTCTAGCATCAACTCGTTAGCTTTTTTGACACACTGTACTCCACTTCATATAGTCTAGGGTAGCTGCACTAATGCAGATGTACCTAAGGAATTAATAAAAAAAAAAGCTGTCAAAACTGTATTGGTCCAAACACTCAGGTCCGATAGGAAAGAAATTACTGACTCCCAACGACCTGAAAGCACTAGTATAATTTGTTCAGATCAGAAACCTATATCTATGGGCAGCACAAAACGTCCACCAGACTGTGCGACACAGTGGTTGCAAGGATCAGGTTGGGTTACCGTTACCTGTGGCAAGTGGCTACAGGTGACGGATCTCCCAATCCTGAGCATTCCAGGTGCAAACTCTGCGAGCAGGAACTGCGGCATGATCTCCCACACTACATCACCGAATACCCAGTTATTAGACCTTTCAGACCCGTTGGTATGAGGTACCTGGAGCTTTGTAGTTACTTTATTCACTCTCGTGTTCTTGAAGTGCAGGCTACTGAACATATGGCCCTGTATGACTAACCATCCTGCGAGATGGGGACTTTTAGTATCACTGCTACCTTATTCACCCTTGTGTTCATGATGTCCTCATAATGTACACGGAGTCTGCCAGCGCAGACTATTGATCACATGCCTCTGTATGACTAACCATCCTGTATCACAAGCATGAAGTCAGATGCTACGGGAGAGGCTAACCATCCTGTGTGATGGGGATTTTTTAGCATCACGAAGCTAGCTTTTTGACACACTGTACTCCCCTTCATATTGTGTAGGGTAGCTGCACAAATGCAGATGTACCTAATGTATTAATAAAATATATAAAGCATTTAGATATTGATAATCAAAACATGTAATCAGAAGACAGATTTGCATTCTAGGTGCAACATTTTTTGTTACATTAACGGGGGGAAGGAGTGCGTGGGAATAGAGAGGAAACAGAGGAAGGGGTATGTGGGCAGGAAGGGGGTATGTTGCAAGCATATGTGCAGGAACGGAAGGAGGAGGCTGGGCAAGGGTGCGAGTAGGCAGGGAAGGGAATATGTATTCAGGGAAAGAAGAGACGGAAGAGCGTGTGTGGACAGAGAAAGGGAAGGTGGTGAAGGAGAGGGAAGGTGGTGAAGGAGAGGGAAGGTGGTGAAGGAGAGGGAAGGTGGTGAAGGAGAGGGAAGGTGGTGAAGGAGAGGGAAAGGTGAAGGAGAGGGGAAGGTGGTGAAGGAGAGGGAAGGTGGTGAAGGAGAGGGAAGGTGGTGAAGGAGAGGGAAGGTGGTGAAGGAGAGGGAAGGTGGTGAAGGAGAGGGAAGGTGGTGAAGGAGAGGGAAGGTGGTGAAGGAGAGGGAAGGTGGTGAAGGAGAGGGAAGGTGGGGAAGGAGAAGGAAAGTAGTGCTGGTTATGGGTACTTGGCTGTGCACAAAGAGTAAAGATGGTTGCACTGATAAAGATAGTGTGTAGTGAAGATGTTGCCTACGTCTCATAATGAGCAGCTATTACTGACACTTATATTAAGGGGCTGGGTAGTGCTTTAGCGCCTTCTATGTATCAAGGGCGAGATTTGCTGTGTGACGTCTTACATGGTTTGAACCGTTAGCTAGGCTAACTCTGCACTATTACTAACTACTAACTTCCCCACCCCCCACACACACACAAACACACCCAGGAAACAGCTCTTTTAACTCCCCTTCCCTATTTACCAGGTAAATAGGGAAGAGGGTACCTATTTACTGCTAAATAGGTATAAATAGGTACCTATTTACCAGGTACCTTTACCAGGTAACCTATTTACCCAGGTACCTGGGTACCAGGTACTTACCTGGTACCCAGGTACCAGGAAGTCCCTAAATAGGTACCTATTTACCAGGTACCTATTTACTGCTAGATAACAGGAGCATCAGGGTGAAAGAAACAAGAAACTCTGCCCATCTGTTTCCGCCGGCGGCTGGGATCGAACTCGGACCCTGGGGTTACAAGTCCCAAGCGCTGTCCATTCAGCCACAGCCCCTGTTCCATTCAGCTGAAGTCATGACGAAGATGTCAGACGAAGAGCGTCGGATGAGCTTGTCTCCCCAGTGTTAGAGGCAGAGTTAAGGAACTGAATGGTAAGCTTGCAGGTAAGATAGCCTGAGGTCAGCACTATAACTATATTGCCAAGACCACTCTGAATTATATGTTACAGGAGGAAACTGGTAAAGCAAAAAATTGCATCACCGGTCAGCCTGCTACCTCGAAGACGTTCACCAGCTTAAGCAACATGCCTATAGACAGGTTACCTCCTTGGGAGGATGAACCATGTAAGAGATCACATAAAAAAATGCCACGATACCACAAAAAATGAGGCACAAGTACCTTGAGAAAATGTATAAAGAAGCCGGAAACGAATTAGATCAAATCTGCACTAATGGGTCATCCCTGCCAATGGAATAATGCCTTTCAAAACGGAAATGAAGAAAAAGCTCGTATTGAGAACTATGACTCTTCAACGCAAGCAGAACTGCCATTGTTATTCAACATTCCTTGAATGAAACACTAGCAGATCGCCGTAAGTGATTTGCACTGATTCAAAAGCAGCACTACAAAGCCTTAGGATAAAAACAGGTAGAAAATCTTGCGATAGCCGCTGAAATCAAGAGACCTGTGAGGGGTACTAACTAATCAGGGAAGGATGATCAAATTCCTGTGGATCCCCTCCCCATGTTGGAATATGTGGGAATGAACGAACAGATGTACAGGCTGCTGAAGGTGACCATTTTGAATACTTCATGCCCAAGACTCTTCTGCAAATTAGAGGTATTATCAGGCAACATCACCGTGACCAGGTAACTGAGAAAAGGAGGCTAGAAGAACAAATCTTGGACACAAATACCCGTGGAGATTCAGGATGGACACCACAGCGGAGCTGCAGAATCTGTGGTGAGAGTGACGGACACCGCTCTGACCACCAGAGACTGTGCCTATCTAAGAGACATTACAAAAATGTGTAGAATAATACACCCTTATGTTTGGGCAAGGAAAACACTATTTGTCAAAAAATAGATACTGTTCTTAAAGAATCCCCCCCCCCAGCACTTTACCCCCGGAAGATAACGTAAATTTTAGGGGGTGGTAAATTTATTTTTTTGTTTTTATAACTTGTTTACTTGAGACAGTTAAGGAAGTCTCATCTGTGTCTGGGTACAAACGACAGGATGAACAACCTAACGGGTTTTCTTTCTATTAGGGGGTAGCACACGCGTGACGCTGCCCAATAAACTCGCCGTTCGGTGCAAAATTTAAACTTAAACAAAACTGTCACCACTCGCTTCCCATTCAGTTCTCTTCTAAAATTGCCTCCAAGTGTGTTTTTGCATATTGCTGCTTTGAATAAAATGTGCACATTCTGAGTGCTTCACCCAAAAAATGAGTCGAAATTCCTTATTAGTAACGCTGGTCCTTTTGAATTTGGCGCCAATTCCCCCCCCCCCCCCCCCCGATAAGCATTGCCCTCAACCTGCCCTTCCACTCCGCCAACTTTCTGCCTTTCCATTGGCCTGTAGATCTCCCCCTGGCTTGCTGCTACCTTCCCCTGGCCTCTGGACCCCCCCCCCCCATCCCCCTACAAACTGTGCAGGGAACCATGCCGCTGAAACAGGGAGCTGCCACAACACAAGCCTCATCCATCTGTCGGCCGCCCCGTCTCCCCCTGGCGGTAATAATTGCTTTGTTCAGACCTCTTATTGTCGATACGCTGTTAAATATTACATCGTTATCTTCTGTGCTTTATTGTTAAACAAATATAATTGCTCCCATGGCTGTATGTTCACTCAAAGCATGAACGACACCTTCCCATAAAGAAGCCATTTTGGGTAATAAACTCGCCCTTCTGGAGGAAAATTAAAAAATAAATAAATCAGAGTCATTTCATATTTTTTTTTATCTTTATTTAAGAAAATACAATATAAATTAAATTATATAAAAGTTTTACAAGACAATTATACATTGCAATTCGTAATGAACAAGTTTCCCAATAGTATTGAGTCTCGTTAGATTTTTGTATTAATGTGTTCATGTGCTTATATTAAATATATATGACTGTACTATGTATTTATTAATGGTTGAAAAAAATAAACAATGAACTTGCAATCTACATCGATAAGAAGGGAACCATCTCCAACCTTGCACAGACAATGTGTGTTTGTGCAAGGTTGGAGACTAGACTACCGTCCAGCCCCCCTCCCCCCTTCCCTTGGGCTGGACGGTAGAGCGACGGTCTCACTTCGTGCAGGTCGGCGTTCAACCCCCGACCGTCCAAGTGGTTGGGCACCATTCCTGCCCCCGTCCCATCCCAAATCCTTATCTGATCCCTTCCAAGTGCTATATAGTCATAATGGCTTGACGCTTTCCCCTGATAGTTCAATTCAATTCCAAGCTTTGCAAGGAGGAAATGGTCTATGGTATAGGATGAACATAGGCTGGTCGGGGTCGCCAGAATTCAAGAGGGAACAGCGTGCCAGGGCCACATTCTAACCCAACAATGATTTTTTTCACTCTGCTGGCTACACCGAGCTCAATATTGTGAAAAACAAAATGTCAACGCTAATATTTGTATAGCAATACACCATTGTTCACTGATCTCTGGAAACAAAAGTTTCGACTATTCATACTTTCCCAGTAGTACCATAAAACAGACGATCCTCCCACAGCTTCGATGGCTTTTTTAAACTACCCTTTTCTCAAAGCAAAAGAGCAACTAATGTACTTTTTTAATATTCACACAGTTTGGCTCCTGCTACCACCACTGGTATTTATATTATTTTTAGAAGAGATATAGACAGTGAAAGACAGAATGAGAAAGGCAGACATAGACAAGTACAAATAGAGGCAGACAAAGAGAAAGAGATAATGAGAGAAGGAAGGATAAGGGGAGGAAGGGAATTATCAGGGAAAAGCTCCAAACCATTATGACTATATAGCACTTGGAAGAGGTCAAGATAAGGATTTGGGATGGGACGGGGAGGAAGGAAGGAATGGTGCCCAACCGCTTGGACCGTCGGGAACTGAACGCAGCCCTGCGTGAAGCGAGACCGACGCTCTACCGTCCAGCCCAAATGGTTGGGCAGCATTCCTCCCCCCCCCCCCCCCGTCCCAAACCCTTATCCTGACCCCCTTCCAAGTGCTATTAGAGAAGAAAAGGAGGAGAAAGAGGAGACAGGTAGAGAAGGGAGGATAGAGGGGGAGAAGAGACAGAAAGGTGGAGATGGTGAGAGAGTGGGAAAGATGGAAGGACTGGGGGTAGAGAGAGAGAGAGAAGAAAGGAGTGGAGGAGAAAGGGAAGGAAGGAGAGGCCAGGGAGGGAGGAAAGGGAGAGAGAGAGTGAGAGATTGGAAGAAAGAGATTGAGAGAGGGGGCGTGGGGAAGGAGAAATAGACCCGGGCACCACCGGTACCTCCCCCTCCTAGTATTTTTTTTTTTTTACATTTTGCCCGAGGGTAGTATCTTATTTACAAATGTAATTGTTATTATTAATATTATTATTATTATTATTATTATTATTATTATTATTATTATTATTATTATAGCCTATGACCTCTGCTATGTGGAGACCCAGCAGCGCATGACACTATCAGTACGTGACCTCCCAGCACGTGACCTCCCAGTACGTGACCTCCCAGTACGTGACCTCCCAGCACGTGACCTCCCAGCACGTGACCTCCTAGTACGTGACCTCCCAGCACGTGACCTCCCAGCACGTGACCTCCCAGCACGTGACCTCCCAGTACTCGTGTACATCATTCGTAGGACTTGTTATATCTTGAGCGTTGGTATATTTTTATCATTCTTATTTTATTTTTGTGTTGAGGGAATGGCAAAAGTGGGGAAGTGCATAAGGATTATCACAATAAATTAAACTACAGGTGCGTTATCCCACGTGAGGATATTTATTTAATATCCTATTTAAACCTATTTAAACACAGCCATTTTCACTTCTGTTGCGTTTGAACTTAAAACTTCCTAGAATGTTGACCAGACCACACACTAGAAGGTGAAGGGACGACGACGTTTCGGTCCGTCCTGGACCATTCTCAAGTCGATTGTGAGAATGACTCGTGTCGAGAATGACACAATCGACTTGAGAATGGTCCAGGACGGACCGAAACGTCGTCGTCCCTTCACCTTCTAGTGTATGGTTGGTCAACATTCTTCAGCCACGTAATTGTGACTCATCGCCTGCATAAAACTTCCTAGTAAATTTGCTTCTATAAAGCAACAAAACTTGGCGACTTACTCCACTCTGATGTAACTCTGAACGCACATGACTTGCCTATTAGTCCGTTGTTTCTATCTTCAGTGGAGACGTTAAGAAATGTGTTCATATCCAAGATACTAAACATTCTCAACATACTCCTTTAATGTTAGTATCATACAGTAATATAATGAGAGCTAGACTGCCTGACCCACGCCGTCGTGGCCAGAACTGTAGTTGTTCCTATAATAGTGATGAGTGAAACAAAACAGTTACCTCGAGGCTGATGAATACGCCATCATGACGATATAAACTGCACCATGCACACAGTCCAGAGCACACAAACATACACACACACACACACACACACACACACACACACACACACACCCACACACACACACACACACACACACACACACACACACATTCTCAGATTCTCAGGGGAATCGACAGGGTTGATAAAGACAGGCTGTTTAACACAAGGGGCACACGCACTAGGGGACACAGGTGGAAACTGAGTGCCCAAATGAGCCACAGAGATATTAGAAAGAATGTTGACCAGACCACACACTAGAAGTTGAAGGGACGACGACGTTTCGGTCCGTCCTGGAGTCGTCGTCCCTTCAACTTCTAGTGTGTGGTCTGGTCAACATACTTCAGCCACGTTATTGTGACTCATCGCCTGCATATTAGAAAGAACTTTTTTAGTGTCAGAGTGGTTGACAAATGGAATGCATTAGGAAGCGATGTGGTGGAGGCTGACTCCATACACAGTTTCAAGTGTAGATATGATAGAGCCCATTAGGCTCAGGAAACTGTACACCTGTTGATTGACGGTTGAGAGGCGGGACCAAAGAGCCAGAGCTCAACCCCGCAAGCACAACTAGGTGAGTACAACTAGGTGAGTACACACACACATAAATAGGATCATTGCTATAAACAACCGATGGCTAGAAAGGCGGGATCCAAGAGCTCGATTCTGCAGGCACAAATAGGCGAGTACACACACAACAACCACATAGACTGAGCCACACAGGACCAAGCAAAAAAATAGAAGTACTTGTTGCTTGATGTATTTGACCCCCAGGGTTAGTGCAGGTGGGCGGTTTAGGATGGAGGGGGGCGGGGGTGAGAGGGGGGGCGAGGGTGAGAGGGGGGAAATGTTTTAACTGTAGGACAGTGAAGAAGGTGTGTGGAGGGGGGGGAGCTCCATGTTACCAGGCCGAGAGTCGTGACTGGAGCTGGTGATAGTGTGGCGTGTGTGGGGTCACCACTATCGCACTAGCATTAACAAACAAAAGTAAAAAGGCGGCCAAGTTGTGTTGGTGATCTACATATGAAGTCACATGCGCGGCTCTGGCAATAATCACACTAATGAGGCTAACACGGTCGTCAGCAAACACCGACAAATATACATTAATATGCCACCTAGTCTAGAACAAATTAAAAGCCAAGTAANATCCGTCCAGTGGCTGATCGCTGTGGTATCCTGCCAGCAACACTGCATGTTCATCTCTGTGCTGTGTGAGTGATTGCAAGTTACGACCGGAGGTTCTGAAGAAACTTGTGTACTTGATCATATCGAGTTTAAGACTCGAGTGTTTCAAAGTCTTATGCTGAAGAACCGCACATCTTCTAGCTTCAACACTTTGCGTGGCTCTCCTCACAACACGCTAACGTTGGACGGTTGCGTTAACTTCTATTCTTTCATTTGCGGGCTAAGACGGCACGAGGGAAATTCGTTACACTTAACATCATCTAGCTAAACGTATTCTGTAAATGTTAGACATACATGTTTCTGGATAACTGTAAAGAAGCAGTTCGACCACACACACACAGACACACACACACACACACACACACACACACACACACACACACACCACACACACCCACACACAGTTTCCAGAACAACCTCTGGAAACTGGAAAATATTGGAGTGGTGACAGGTAAGCTTCTAACATGGCTGAAAAATTTCCCGACTGATCGAAAAATGAAGGCAGTGATCAGAGGCAATGTATCGGACTGGAGAAATGTCACAAGTGGAGTACTACAGGGTTCAGTTCTTGCACCAGTGATGTTTATTGTCTACATAAATGATCTACCAGTTGGTATACAGAATTATATGAACATGTTTGCTGATGATGCTAAGATAATAGGAAGGATAAGAAACTTAGATGATTGTCATGCCCCTTCAAGATGACCTGGACAAAATAAGTATATGGAGCACCACTTGGCAAATGGAATTTAATGTTAATAAATGCCATGTTATGGAATGTGGAATAGAACATAGACCTCACACAACCTATATATTATGTGAGAAATCTTTAAAGAATTCTGATAAAGAAAGAGATCTAGGGGTGGTTCTAGATAGAAAACTATCACCTGGGGACCACATAAAGAATATTATGCGAGGAGCCTATGCCACGCTTTCTAACTTCAGAATTGCTTTTAAATACATGGATGGCGATATACTAAAGAAATTGTTCACGACTTTTGTTAGGCCAAAGCTAGAATATGCAGCGGTTGTGTGGTGCCCATATCTTAAGAAGCACATCAACAAACTGGAAAAGGTGCAAAGACATGCTACTAAGTGGCTCCCAGAACTGAAGGGCAAGAGCTACGAGGTTAGAGGCATTAAATATGCCAAAACTAGAAGACAGAAGAAAAAGAGGTGATATGATCACTACATACAAAAAAGTAACAGGAATTGATAAAATCGATAGGAAAATTTCCTGAGACCTGGAACTTAAGAACAAGAGGTCATAGATTTAAACTAGCTAAACACAGATGCCGAAGAAATATAAGAAAATTCACTTTCGCAAACAGAGTGGTAGACGGTTGGAACAAGTTAGGTGAGAAGGTGGTGAAGGCCAAGACCGTCAGTAGTTTCAAAGCGTTATATGACAAAGAGTGCTGGGAAGACGGGACACCACGAGCGTAGCTCTCATCCTGTAACTACACTTAGGTAATTACACACACACACACACACACACACACGTGTGTGTTTGTGTGTTCTAATATCTCTAATATCTAGTGTGTGTGTGTGTTCTAATATCTCTGTGGCTCATTTGGGCGCTCAGGTGGAAACTGAGCGCCCAAATGAGCCACAGAGATATTAGAAAGAACTTTTTAGTGTCAGAGTGGTGACAAATGGGAAGTGATGTGGTGGAGGCTGACTCCATACACAGTTTCAAGTGTAGATATGATAGAGCCCAATAGGCTCAGGAATCTGTACACCTGTTGATTGACGGTTGAGAGGCGGGACCAAAGAGCCAGAGCTCAACCCCCGCAAACACAACTAGGTGAGTACAACTAGGTGAGTACACGTGAATGCTATTCTTAATATATACCTATGAACTCCAAGATTCAGTTACACCCGATCAATTGATGTGGTGTCATTAGACACGGCGTTCTGAGAAGTGCCAACTTCAGAGCAATGTCGAATTACGTTCAATCTTGAACGAAGTAGTTTAGTAGTGAAACTATCGTCTTCTGGCAAGCCTGCCTGCTCCTTATGAGACATCTGGTCACAAATAATTGTTGCCTTAACTCCTGCACCCCCCCCCCCCCCGCCATTTGTTATTTGTAAGTAGTGAAAATAATCTACTATTTTACGAAGTTACCTGCGCTTTGCATAACACCAGAATCACTTCCCTCGTAAGCATGTCTTAATGAATGTTCTCTGTTGATGCTGACAGACCTCCCCCATTTAGAGACTACTGCGGGCTCACCATAGCCCGTGCTACTTGGAACTTTGTGCTCCAGGTAGCGAATCTAAACAACAACAACAATCCCCAGTTGGGTTGATTTCAGAGTTATCAAATAATGCCGATCATTTTGTTCGTCCAAGACTACCTTCTGGCTGAGACTAGCATAAAGAAGCACAAGGCTCCTATATAAGGCTGATCTGCTTCTCTGGGAACCGCGAGTGTGACTTATTCCAGCATAGTTGAGGCAGCTGATAGTGGTAAGGATTGTGATGTTGTGTACCTTGACTTTAGCAAAGCTTTGATACAGTGCCACATGAAAGACTAATTAAAAAAAAATATAGGCTCATGGTATTGGGAGTGCTATATTAAGTTGAATTACGGCATGGCTATTCCAAAGGAAACAGAGAGTTAGTATAAATGGGGTTAAGTCAGAGTGGGATAATGTTAGTGGAGTGCCTCAAGGCTCTGTCCTGGGTCCTCTGTTTATAATATATATATAAATGATTTAGATTCAGGTTTGAGTAGCAACATTTGCAAATTTGCAGACGATACAAAAATCGGTAGGGAAATTAACACGAAAGAAGACTCGCTATCACTTCAAGTTGACCTAAATAGTATTTTAAAGGGTCAAAAGACTGGCAGATGCATTTATGCTAATAAATGTAAGTTTGAGGCTAGGTAATGATGATATAGTTACAAGATACGAGCTAGATGGGTTGAGATTGTGAAAGGGATCTGGGAGTTATGATTAGTAAGAATTTAAAACAAAAGGATCAACGCATGAATGTTCGTAATAAGGCAAATAGGACACTGGGATTTATTAATCGAAGAGTTAGTAACAAGACACCTGGTGTGGTTCTTCAGCTATATCTTGCTCTGGTTAAGCCCCATTTAGATTATGCAGTTCAGTTTGGTCGCCATATATAGAATGGATAAATTCACTTGAACGTGTCCAGCGTAGGATGACAAAGTTAATCCCCAAATTAGAAATCTTTCATATGAAGAAAGATTAATAAAGCTTAAATTGCATTCACTGGAAAGGCGAAGAGTTAGGGGTAACATAATAGAGTTACAAGTGGATGAATGGACATAACAAAGGGGATATAATAGGTATTAAAAGTATCAACACAAGACAGAACACGAAACTATGGGTATAAATTGGATAAGTTTAGATTTAGGAAAGACTTGGGTAAATACTGGTTCGGTAACAGGGTTGTTGATTTGTGGAACCAATTATCGCGTAACGTGGTGGTGGGATCCCTCGGTTGTTTCAAGCGAGGGTTGGACGTATATGAGTGGGATTGGGTAGTTATAAATAGGAGCTGCCTCGTATGGGCCAATAGGCCTTCTGCAGTTACCTTTGTTTTATGTTTTATGACAGCTTTCTCGCAGACAGTGGTTCGAATCTGGTAATTCCCTACCGAGTCGTGATATCGACTTGCCGTTATCATCTGTTATGAACGTTCGACAAGAGGCACAAGAGATAACTGCCGGTGAAACGAGAGGTAATTGGATGCCTGGGTAAGAGGTAAGAGATTTAATAAAGGTGTAACGATGGGTAATGATGTGTGCATAATAGGTAGAAGGTGTAATAAGGGGTAATGGGGGCGCAATAGAGGTTAACTGGTGGNTCTATGGAACTCACTCCTTAATGAGTTGAAAAGCTGTTCAACATTTGCCTCATTCAAAACACAAACAAAAAGTACCTAATTTCATCTTCATAGTTTCCTACCTTGTGCTTTATTCAAAATTTATATTTGTCTTATTTTTTATTCCTATATTTGCCTTCCTATATTTACCATATTTATTCTATATTGCCTCATTGAAAAAAAACACAAAATGTACCTATTTCATCTTCATAGTTTCCTACCTTGTGCTTTAACATTGCACTGTATCTAGTGCTACCCAATCCCCCAATTTTTATGTACCTAATCCAAACAACTTTACCATTGTGATCATTGCTGTCTTCTTTTATGTGCTATCAAAATGCTGTATTGTGTGCCTATTATTTTTGTTAAATTACAAATCAAGCTGGCAATGCAATCAATCAGCTCTACTGATGTGCTTTAATATACCTGTTAAATCTCCTCATCTCATTTTTTCTTGCAATGTACCTGTTAACATTTTATAAATTTTGCTAGAATTTACCTACTTAAAATTATCTGTTAGGTTAAGGACCTGCCCGAAACGCTACGCGTACTAGTAGCTTTACAAGAATGTAAACACCATGCTATGTATCTTCACAAACCAATGTACCTTCTTGTTATATATACATAATAAATAAATAAATAAATAAATTACTTATTGTTACACAGCCAAATTGTTTAAATGGAAGAGGTCTTGGACCCCTACTTCCCTCTCTCTTTTTTAACAGGTCATAATAGTCCATACTGCCATAATTATAGGTTTAAGTATTCAATGAGAGAAGTTTTTGAAGTTTTTACCTTTCTTACCTAACATCATTTGTGCAGTGGGGCATTTGGTGATAGTAAATGCTCCCACCAGCCACTTTCTCTCATATTTCATGTTCACCAGTGTTTATTTACTTAATAACTACTGTTAATATCTAGCTATTATAAAAACTAATTCTAATATCATAAAAGACATATTTACTACAAGTTTCAAGCAGAGAATGCATATATAACTAACACGAAGGACTCCTCTTCACGAGATTCGCCAACTAATAATCTTTTGTTTATATAAAATCGATCCTCCGTGCTGTGTAGAAGAGAAAATTGAGTTATATCCAGTTTACGTAAAGCTACGAGTGGTCGACAGCACTCTTAGCTGATGGAGCAAACTTACGAAGGTTTTCTTTCTTAGCGTGCCTACCTGAATACCGACGTAGCCGCCACGAAGGCGCTAAGAAGGAAAAACATTCGTAAGTACCTTCGTGAATCTGGCCCCAGAGCATCTCCCATTATGAACAGTAGACACCTGCTCCCTCTCTTTCTCCCAACGACCTAACTCCGGTAAAACACCTTAGCTCCCCCTTGCACAACAACCTGTCTCCCCCAACTTTCCCCTCTGATGCTCCTTAACTCCCCACCAAAGCTCCCCTTCTCCCCCCCTCGTGGCAGTATCCCAGGCTCGAGGGGATGACAGAGGAGATGGGGGAGGTAAGTCTTCCCATTACCGGTACCATGCGCGTCTTATTAACATAAGCTATTTTTTTCTCATTCTCAACCCCCATTCTGCCCTCCCCCTCCCCCTCGCCTCTCCCCTTCCATTACCCCCCATTCCCACCTCCCTTCAGATACTCAGTGTATTTAAATGCGTTATATTCGCACACAAAATTCCCCCCCCCGTCTAGTGTAACACTTACACTACGTAATCTTGACTTTTACGAAGCTGACGGGTAACGATGTGGTTCATGAGTAGTTTAGGTGTTAGCGTTGTTATGTTTGTAGTGGGCTGGTGCTGGGGTACAGGTGTGTAGTGGTGAGCTGGTGCTGGGGTACAGGTGTGTTTGTGGTGAGTCTGGTGCTGGGGTACAGGTGTTTTGCAGTGGGCTGGTGCTGGGGTACAGGTGTGTTGCAGTGGGCTGGTGCTGGGGGTACAGGGTGTGTTGCAGTGGGCTGGGTGCTGGGGTACAGGTGTGTTGCAGTGGGCTGGTGCTGGGGGTACAGGTTGTTGCAGACACTTTGCAGAAGAGATCAGAAATTAAATGGAGCGGTGCCGAAGACCCTTCATACAACACACACACACACACACACACACACACACACAACACACACATCACACACCCACACACACACAGGGGCCTCGCGGCTGAGTGAACAGCGCTCGGGAGTCATAATCCTAAGGGCCGGGTTTGATTCCAGGCGGAAGCGGAAACAAATGGGCAGAGTTTCTTTCACCGTGATGCTCCTGTTCACCTAGCAGTAAATAGGTATCTGGGAGTTAAACATATCTGTATCGGGCTGCTTCCTGGGGATGTGTGTAAGCGGCGCATGTGTTACAGTTAAATATGTAGTAGATATAACAGGAAAATATATGGTTAGAAAGCTGGGGTTCAAGAGCTAATAATTCAACAGACACAAATAGTAAATAAAAATATTAATACACAATGTGTGTGTGTGTGTGTGTGTGTTTGTTTTTTTACATGGGGCTAAACAAAAAAAAGCCATTTGCAACATATACCAAGGAGAACCTGAAAAATGGAATGTTGCATGCATACCCCCTGAGTACTTGAATATACATGAGACTAAGCTCCAGGAAGCCATTACATCTGCAGCAGACAAAACTATTCCAGTTATCATCCCAGGGAAGACAAAATGTAAGATTTGTTACTTCCACAGCGAAGAAGCAGTAAATAGGTACCTGGAAGTTGGACAGCAGCGGGCTGCATCCTGGTGACTAGCCTTGTTGTACCTGTTGGGTTGTAGCTTAATTATTCAGACGCTCCAATTCTTTGTCGAATCTGTCCTTAAAGTTGTGGATGGAGGTGGTTTCCACAACTTCTTCTCCTGGTCATTCCTCTTGTTGATCACCCGTACAGGGTACGAGTATTTCCTGACATTTCTTCAATTCATTAATGTTTCCAGCTTACATTTGCATGCTATTATCTTTCAAATTAAAGAGGATATCCCTGTCCATCTTGCCTATTCCCCTCAGTATCTTGTATGTTGTGATGGTATCTTTTCTGTTCCTTCTGTCCTCCGGGGTTGTGAGGTCCAGTTCCTTCAACCAATTCTTATAGCTTAACTCTTAGCCCTAGTACTAATCTAATTACAAACCTCTGCACTTTTTGAATTATAGTTTTATGCTTCAAATGGTGTAGATTCCAGACAAGTGCAGTATAATCCAGTATTATTTAACACAGGCTGCGTAGACTGCCTGGAAAGAGTACTGATTTAGATCTCTAAACAATATTCGAATATTCTAATGAGTGTGTGTGTGTGTGTCTGTAACATATATGTAGTAGATATGAAAGAAAAACTGAGGTCATTAAATTTGACAAATGACGGTTAGAAACATACAAACATGGGCGCTGGCAAATATAATAATAACGTTTAGAAACCTAAATCAGGACTTCTTTAAGGCAATCTACACCAGATTTGTTAGACCAATACTGGAATATGCATCATCAGCAGGGAATCCGCACCTTGTGAAACTTAATGCCAAAATGTAAAAAATAGAGGTTTGCAACAAGACTGGTGCAAGAGCTAAAAAGGTTAAGCTACAATAATAGGCTACTGGAACTAAATTTCACAACCCTAGATGATGGAAGAAACAGAGAGGATATGATCACCACATACAAAATAATGAGGGGGAATAGATAAGGTGGACAAGGATAGCCTCATCAAACTGAGGGGAGTAGGACAAGAGGACACAGGTGGAAGCTGGAAAGGCAAATGAGCTGAAGGAATATAAGGAAATACTCGTACCCTGTAAGAGTATTGCTTGGTCAACACCTGCAATACACTGGAAAACGAGACACTGGGGCCTCGCGGCTGAGTGGATAGTTTTCGGGGGTTCGTAGTCCTAATGGCCCGGGTTCTATTCCCAGCGGGGGCGGAAGCAAATAGGCAAAATTTATTTCACCGTGATGCTCCTGTTCACCTAGCAGTAAATAGGTACCTAGGAGTTAGAAAGCTGCTACGGGCTGCTTCCTGGGGATGTGTGTGAGTGTGCTAGAGAGAAATGTATGTAGTAGATATAATAGAGGAAAAATAGGTTAGTTAGAAAGGCGGGGTCTAAGAGCTAATAGCTCGACTCTGCAGATACAAAAAATAAAAATAATAAATACTTAAAGGAGAAGTTGCGGAGGCCACCTCCATCTACAATTTTTAGGTCAGATTCACCCAACAAAATTGAATGTTACAATAGTTAAGCTACAGTGCAGCAGGTACAACAAGCCTAGCAGGCGGGGCATAAAGAGCTAGATCTGACCCCCTCCTCTCCCCCCCCCCCTCTTCCCCATCCGTAACACTGTTAGGTAAGCGCACATACACACACCTCGTCCTCCTAATAGTACATCGCATTCTGACGTATAGTTCCCATAAAGCCAAAAACTGATGCACTGAAAATGATACCGGATCGCTTAATTAACGTGATGTCCCGTTTTCTGTTCGTGGGTCCTCGAGTGGGTTATAGGTACGAGCAATTCAATATAACAGTTTAGTGGCGCAGGGAACGCTCTGGAGAACGGGCTGCCCGCACACATTCCCAGGATGCAGCCCGCTGAAGCTGTCTAACTCCTGGGTATCTATTTACTTCTAGATGAACAGATGCATCAGGTGAATGAAACTCTGCCATTATTGGTGCATACTGCAGTATTTACGTTTATGGTTGTTTAAGTTGTAGCCTTTGTGAGTATTACAGTATACTTAATATTATTAATGGAGTTTAAATGTGTGTTGAGAGAGTTGAGATGGAGAATCCACGCCTAACCTCCGGGAATAAAGTGAAAGACTTGAATTCCCCGGACATAGGGTACACGCATAACATTCCAGAGTGTAAAAACACCAATTTACTCCACAGAAAAGGCCTACAAAAACTTAAGAATTTACGCGCCATTACCAGCGGGAGCTCCTTCAGGCCACGGGGTGAAGGGGTCTGTCCGCTACCAAGTGAAAGAGAAGGCTGAATAATAGTTATACCTATTGCAGCAGTTGTAATAGTTGCGACAATAATAGTATAATAATAATAATAATAATAATAATAATAATAACAACTACTGTTGGCGTAGCATTTTACGAGATTAGAGTTGAAGGAAAGAAGAAAGAATACTCATCATTATTTACGAGAAAGCCTCGCCTCCCAAATTGTGTTAGAATTACCTCTGTTTATTCTCACGAATCCTGTCTTACCTCCTCCCTCCCTCCCCCCCGTGTGTGTGTGTGTGTGTGTGTGTGTGTGTGTGTGTGTGTGTGTGTGTGTGTGTGTGTGTGTGTGTGTGTGTGTGTGTTTGTTTGTTTGTTTGTTAGAATATATATATTAGATATGATAGAGGAAAAACTGGTCCGGAATCGATACACGAGGCAACCGACGATTAGAAAGGTGGAAATCAAAGAGCTAACAGCGCGATCCTGCAGACACAATTTATAAATACAGCCACAAGATATTGTCATTATAACACAACTGCCCACATGAAAACAAAAGCAACCACAGATACAAAGACACAAAATATACAAAATATACATCCTTATAATGAGTGACACATATAATATACAAAATATACATCCTCGGTATCACTGTCTCCTGACAGAGACTATTGAGATTTATTGATTTAGAAAACTAATTTAATATAGGATTTGATAAGTATTATATCATTTTGAAGAACATTTTAGAATATTCTTGTTTTCCGTGTTTGTTTAAAAACGGATAGGGAAGATAGAGGAGTGTTATTCGGGCCAGTAGACGGGTTATCTTGAGATTATTTCGGGGCTTTGCGTCCCCACGGCCCGGTCCTCGACCAGGCCTCCTTTTTGTTACATCCCCCCCCCCGGAAGCAGCCCGTAGCCGCTGTCTAACTCCCAGGCACCTATTTACTGCTAGGTAACATGGTCATCAGCGTGAAAGAAACATTTTGCCCATTTGTCTCCGCCTCTACCGGGGATCGAACCCGGAACCTCAGGACTACGAATCGGAAGCGCTCTCCACTGAGCTGTCAGGCGCCCTGACAGGTTAGGTTACATTCTCTTGCTAGGTTTGTTCAACACAAATGTCAGCTATAATCAATATACCATGTTTAATTTCTGTATCTAAATAAACTAACTTAAATGTAAACTGAACAATTCCTATTGTCATTTCCCACCAGTTGAATTTGTTGTCGTACCTCGGAATCTAGCTGTTTATATTAATCTCGTTTCTTATCTGCGGTATCAGTTATCCGCCCTCCCCGCGTTTTGTTTACGATAAACAAGATGGTAGAATTAAAGTTATATTTGTTTAACGAATTTACGACGATTAACGAAACGCTTAATGACTGCTAGTATATATATATCACAATACAAACAATAAACATTTAATAATTACAAATGCTGTATCACTTTCTTCCCCAATCTTTTTTGTTACTTCCACCTCCAATACTAACCTTCTCTTTTTTCCCTCACCCCCACTGTCTTCCTCTCTCCCATACCCCTTCTTCCTTACCATCTCCCTGCTTCCTCGCTCCTCTCAAAGGGCGAGTATATTAAAAGCACACTTGTCCTGTGAGTGAAAATACTGCCATAGTAGCATGTACAAACACCCCCAATAGGAAGAAAATCCGCTGGGTTGTTCATCCTGTTTCTTATATCTAGTCGCAGCTGAATTGTTCATTATGTCTCTTGTATCCGGACCCAGCTGGGTTGTTCAGCCTGTTTCTTTTATTTATTTATTTATTTATTTATATAAGAGTTTTTACATTCTTGTACAGCCACTAGTACGCGTTACGTTTCGGGCAGGTCCTTGATCCTATGTTCCCCGGAATACGACCCGCCAAATCTTTTAACAACCGGGTACCCATTTTACTGCTGGGTTAAGCAGAGGCTACAGTTAAGGATTTGCGCCCAGTAAATCCTCCCCGCCCAGGATACGAACCCAGGAGAAAGCGCTCGAGAAACGCAAGGCGAGTGTCTTAACCACTACACCACGGGGACTTGAGATAGACGCAACTGGGCTGTTTATCCTGTCTCTCTTATCATGATGCAGCTGGAACTTACTAAACTGTCTCAAGTGAGCAAATCTTCAAACAAGGAGACTAACATCTACCCACCCTTGAACTTATGTTATCCTATGGGTGAACACCGATAGGATAACGTAAGTTTAAGTTCAATGGGGAAAATCTTTTCAGAAAAACTGTACATTTTTACGAATTGTTTTCCTAACACAATATGGGGTGTATGGCACTGCATCTAATTCTAATGTCTCTTAGTTTGGCACAATCTCCCAAGTAGTGGTCAAGACGCGTCCATCTCTCGTACCGCAGATTCTACAATTCGGCTGCTCAACTGTCGTTTCCATCCTGAATCTCACTGAGTACTTGATTCCAAGACGAACTCTTGCTGTTACAAAATAATTCCATCGGCCACCTTTTCGTCCTTAATTATTTTGGTCGTCGGCTACAACTGCACTCCACCAGAATAACGATTCATTGACTATTCTTCTGTCCTTTTATCCTCGGTTACCGTGTCACGATGCTACTGTCTGGTGATACTTCTCCCTTACAGAAGGGCCTTGGAAATGAAGTATTCAATATGCAGCGTCTTCAGCAGGCGGCACATCTGCTGGTTCATTTCCAAACACCAACAAGGGAGAGAGGAAGCCACAGGATCTTGTCAGCCCTTTTCTGATTGGAAAACAGTTTCACAACTCTCTTTGACTTGTTTAGTGACTTCCTCTCGCTCCTACCTCTCTTTTTCCAAGACTTTCTAGCGCGGCCTTTAAGCGAGAGTGGATCAAGGCTCCTCTCTCCTCACACTCAACACCATCCTTGCTCTTGTCTCTTCTTCCCTTTCCTCTTTCTTCATTCCTAACCCGGTTTTAATCCCTGGGCAGGACGAAACGTTTGGGCACGCTTCCTTACAACTCATGTCTTTATTCATGTATTAGTAAAGGTACTATGACGTTACTCATACTTTACGCACCGTAACGTTACTCACACGTTATGACGTCACACTGACGTTACACAATTGCCAATTACACTTTAAACTAACAACATTTATAGTACTACTAAAATATAATAATATAAAAATACTAAATAATAATAAAATATAATATTATAAAACACTAGAAATTATAATAATAATAATAATTATTATTATTATAATACAAATGCCATATAGCTCACTAAATAAGATATTAATTTACCATTCATGGACATATTAATAATTTTGATATGGAGCCGCCCAAGGACTACAGATAATGATACATGCCTCACCATATAACTATGGTGTCCACACACAATATTTGAAGCTATTTTATAAATAGCTCTTGATGCATCAAAAAGAAATGCAGGAAACAAAAATAGCCTAGCGAAATACCTCCTGGTGCAGCTAGTCTAAGCTTATACCTTGTATTATAGGACTGGTGCAGTTAGTCTACGCTTATACCTTGTATTATAGGACTGGTGCAGTTAGTCTACGCTTATACCTTGTATTATAGGACTGGTGCAGTTAGTCTACGCTTATACCTTGTATTATAGGATTGGTGCAGTTAGTCTACGCTTATACCTTGTATTTTAGGACTGGTGCAGTTAGTCTACGCTTATACCTTGTATTATAGGACTGGTGCAGTTAGTCTACGCTTATACCTTGTATTATAGGATTGGTGCAGTTAGTCTACGCTTATACCTTGTATTATAGGACTGGTGCAGTTAGTCTACACTTACACCTTGTATCAACATGGCTCTCGTTACACCCGACATGTTAAATTGGTTCTAATAAGAATGATCTGGTGACTATATTACCCTATTTCAATACGACGCTTCTTTCGCACTATTATACAGCGATTGTTTAATTATCATATGATTAAGAGGGAGGCGTTAGCAAGCTATCATTCAGGCCACTTATAAAAGAAATAATATACACATGGGAGAAAAGCACAAGATTAACTTGACTAATTAGCTTCTTGACTTATTAGTCAAGAAGACTTATTATTAGTCAAAAGCTAACTAGCAGCAACACACACATGAAGACAAGAACAATAGCCACAAAACACTCAGGCAACAACACCATGATAGAACAATATGGACCACAAACAAACAAACAAAGACAGCAGTCACAGCCTCCACAACAACAAACAAACAAACCTCGTTGGTGGGTTGAGATTCTTTTAAAACTTAGATTACAGAAATATTTTACAGAAATTATGGAAGAGTTCAAACTATTTTGGCTGGAATTACAACCAGCTTTTTTACCATTAACAGTTTAGAGGTCCAAAAATTTAAATTACACGCCGAAAAATACTTTAATTTCTGCTCGCCTTCCTCCTCTGCTTCAACACCCTCTCCCCTCTTGCACCCTGACAAATGGAAGGAGAGAGAGAGAGAGAGAGAGAGAGAGAGAGAGAGAGAGAGAGAGAGAGGAGAGAGAGAGAGAGAGAGAGAGAGAGAGAGAGAGAGGTGGAATGGGAGAAAGTTGAAGGAAGGAAAGAGAGGTGAAGAGACAGCGGTACACGAAGAGAGAGACAGGAAGAGGCAGAGAAAAGAAAAGTCGAGAATATGGTGTTTTCACATCTCCGAGGTGGGTGAAATTCAGGATTCAATCAGTCGGTTCAGGCAGGTGTAGTGTGAGTCGTAACACCCACTTTACATACCCATTTTACACACTCTTACAATACTGCAAAGACATACATAGAATATAGATATACAAAGATATACATGTACATATATCAAAGATACGTATGTGAGTAGAACAGAGGTAACACACATGCAGGATGACAGCGAGTCAAGCCTAGAATGCTTTTCAGGAGATGGAGAGCGCTGATGGTAGCATGTCGAGCGGTATTGGGCCCTTTCACTGGTCCCCAGCAATGCGACGCAATATCCCTTATCCCCCAACAAGCGTGTCTAGCCAGTTGCAAAACAATTGTTGATGCGTCAACAATCTCCCTACGCAAGAAATTCACTCTGCGGCAGGCCACGTTGTACTAAAGTGCCCTGGGTACTGTACTAGACACATTCTGCAGCTTGTGGTCATGGTTCCTGTGTACATAGCCCCAGGAGTACTTACTTGTATTATTAAATGCCAGACTTGGGTAAATACTGGTTCAGTAACAGGGTTGTTGATTTGTGGAACCAATTGCCGCGTAACATTGTGGAGGTGGGGTCCCTCGGTTGTTTCAAGCATGGGTTGGACATGTATATGAGTGGGATTGGGTGGTTATAAATAGGAGCTGCCTCGTATGGGCCAATAGGCCTTCTGCAGTTGCCTTTGTTCTTATGTTCTTATGTTAGGGTACTATTACCCCCCCCTCATGTGCATTTTGGGTGCTTGCAGTGTGCACATCCGTGCACTCTCTGCCTGTGCAACCCATTCTTGTGTTTAGATAGTTACAAAAACTATGTGCACTATAGTTCAAAGATTGACGTACTAAGCAATTAGATAGTAGAATTTGTTACTATTCACTTTATACAGTCCGAAAAGTATGAAGCTTAAAACAAACAAATATTTCTAGGCCTAGTATAGCACACACACGAACTATATTAGGCCTCAGATATCGCGTATTAGGTCTGGGAACGTTACGTGAGTTTACATTGTCTTTGAAACATAAATAGAAAATCTTTTCCAGGTTTGTCCAAATTCTATAGTACCGAGTTATACTTTCTAATCGCGTTGTACGTCGGTATATGCACTATGGTCCTCGTCGATACTGTAAGTACTACCAAAACAGGAGGATGAGCTGGTGAGCGATGTACGTGCATGAATTCAAGATATCAAGCTGACATCTGTCAAGATGAAACATGCTACACTGCATTCCCTATCCTGCTCCACACCCACCCAACTGCAGTGATAGGCATATGAGCAAACGAACCAACACACACGGGACCAAAAAGCCAAAGCTCAACCCCCGCAAGCACAATTAGGTGAGTACACACACATACACACCAAGTAAATGTAAGGTAATGAAACCAGGCGGAGGAAATAGAAGGCCAGACACTGGATACCGAATGGGAGATGAAGTCATTCACGAAACGGACAGAGAGAGAGATCAAGGATTTGATATCACACCAAACCTGTCTCTTGAAGCCCAAATCAAAAGAATAACATCAGCGGCGTATGCAAGGCTGGCAAACATCAGAACTGCCTTCAGAAACCTGTGCAAGGTATCTTTCAGAACATTGTATACCACATACGTAAGACCAATCCTGGAGTATGCGGCCCCAGCATAGAGCCCGTACCTTGTCAAGCCCAAGACGATGTTGGAAAGAGTTCAGAGATATGCCACTAGGCACACAGGAACCTTAGTCCCAGAACTAAGAGGCATGAGTTACGAGGATAGGCTGAGTGAGATGCACCTCACGTCGCTGGAAGACAGGAGAGCACGGGGATACATGATCACCACATACAAAATTTTCAGGGGAATTGACAGGGTAGACCAGGATGGAATATTTAACACGGGTAGTTCACGCGCAAGGGGACACATGTGGAAGTTGAGTACCCAAATGAGCCACAGAGACATTAGAAAGAACGTTTTCAGTGTCGGAGTAGTTAGTAAGTGAAATGCACTAGGTAGTGATGTGGTGGAGGCTGACTCCATACACAGTTTCAAATGTAGATATGATAGAGATAGAAGTTCAGGAATCTATACACCAGTAGATTGACGGTTAATTAAGAGGCGGGACCAAAGAGCCGAAGCTCAACCCCCACAAGCACAACTAGGTAAGTACAGGTTCACACAGAGGAACCTTTTGAAAAGGTTCAGAAGTTTATGACGCGGCTGATCATCCCAGAGTTACGAGGGATGTGGTATGAAGAGCGATTGAAAGAACTGAACCTGACGACACTAGAAAAAGGAGGGAGTGGGGGAATATGATAGAAATATATAAAATACTCAGGGGGGATTGACAGAGTAGAAATAGACGAAATGTTCACACTGAATACTAACAGAACAAGGGGACATGGGTAGAAGCTGGAAACTCAAATGAGTCACAGAGATGTTAGGAAGTTTTCTTTTAGCGTGACAGTTGTGGAGAAATGGAATGCACTTAAGGAGCAGCTTGTGGAAGCAAACTCTATTTATAATTTAAAAAGCTAGATATGATAGGGAAATGGGACAGGAGTCATTGCTGTAAACAACCGATGGCTAGAAAGGCAAGATCTAAGAGTCAATGTTCGATCCTGCAGGCACAAGCAGGTGTGTACAAATAGATGAGTACACACACACACACACACACACACACACACACAAAATCCCAACGTCATCACACAAGTGTCATGATAAATAGGGCTCTTGACGGAGTATGTCTGCCAGTATGTTATTGTCTGTCTGTGCCTGTGTGTACACAGTAACTCAATAGGAGATGGTGTCAAAACGTAGTACAATAATTAAACTTTGTATTACCTAGTGTGGTGCTGGGCTCACGACGCCTGAGGTTCAAAGGCCAAGGTGATGGGGCAACGTGTGCACTGTGCTGACTTGTCAGACAGTATGGCTTAGCTTATTATTCTACACAGTAACATGCAGAACAAAAATAAAACAGAAAGGCAATAAATCTTTTTTTTCTCGTAATTGAAAACTACAGCAACATTTTACTTAAACAAATAAATTTCACGAGGAATATCAGCACTTTTAGAAATTAAATTTCTAAATGAAATTTGAAATACTGTTGGAAATAATTAGACAAATTATTAAACATTTCACAACAAACATTTAGTCACGAAATATCCGAACCAAG
>WNGS01109635.1:11513140-11527289 GCA_020271785.1 Procambarus virginalis | reverse complement strand
CCTGCTCTGAAGCTTTAGCTAAATGTGTATTGATGTACATCTATTTTTGCAGGGCCGCAAGTCTAGAAGCATGATGCGAAAACAGAAAATAAAAAGCAATCAACGGCAATAAAATCAATTTGGCAAAATGAAAATATCCTACAAGAGGCAAATTATGAATTCGCATGTTGACTACCACACAGCCTGCTAATAACTCCTTAGAAGTTCTTCAGGGTAATAACTCTTCACTCTTCAAAAATATTCAGCACTCTCTTCCAAAATTCCTTACAACATGTAAGCCAAAGACTTCCTGTCCAGTCTTGGCATCTGATTCTGATGAGGATTCACACATCATCAATCATCAAACTGTAGTAGATGGTTTGTCAGACCCATAGTGATATTCAATATGAGCAGTCTCAGTGTCTGACTGGGGTCATCTGAATAATGTGAACGGCATTTCTAATAAGAAATAATCAAGTTAAAAATTTAGATGAGGATTCGAATCGTGACGTACAAAACATAAAACTCAAACCTTGTATGTACGCCCCCAAAGAAATTCCAAAGATAAAGGAAAAAAAACAAAGTATAATCAGAATGACTGCTACCAGAGGGACGATGAACAACTGATTTACTATATCACACTCTGACACGAAATATAGATACCCTAGATCATTATAAACACCAGCCCATCAAATAAATCTTTACTAAAATTACACGTGATAAAAAAAAAAAAAATATAAAGACTATATGGATAAGGCTTTGAATTCTAAAAAAGAAAATCATAGAAACACAGTTAAGGGGGGAGGCCAATATAAATCTTGCAGCCAGTCGTTCACCTAGTCCTATCTTAGGTATTTCAAAAAAAGGAAAACTAATAAAGAACCTCCCTAGTTATGCTCGTTCATTTTGCCCACCAGGTAAACGGATCAACTGAAGAAATGGAGGACAAATTCAAAGACACATGCATCTGCAGATAGTACACAACAAGAACTCAGTAGTAGAGTAATGAAGAGAAAGTATCCAATTCAATGAATTTGTATAAGAGTCCAGGATTTACCTGATTTGACACTTTCTGATCCTGTTGTACCCATGAAAGTTCCTCTTGGCCATATTCAATCCACCAAAAGAGTTTCACACCATGGAAAGTTACAAAATAGAACAGAAATCATAAAGCCTCTTACAAAATCAGAAAAGGATGGAAAAGTTGTAAAGTTAAGAAAAATGAAAAGAAGTTTTGTCGACTTTTTAAGAAATTAGTAAAATCAAGAAGAATACAGACAACGGTGTTAGAATCACAGGTAGAAACATCACTCCCCAACGCAAGTCAGAAATATATAGTGAGAAGAATATGTTCCAGAGAATACTAGTAATAAAGACAGTCAGGGTTCTACAGACTGTCCACTACCATATGTACCTACTCCAAAACGTAGGCATAAGAGTAACAAAGAGGATGATAACGATTCTGTTACTTATCGGAGAAGTCTGCGTATTAAAGAAAATACTAATAGGAGTAATGACTCTCAGTTTCCTTAGACTTAAAGCTTAATGCTCAACCATTAAAAAGAAGAACAGTACATAAACATAAACGTAAGGATTTAATTTCAGGCCACAAAATTCTCATCACCTAATCATAAATCAAAGACAGGACTTTTGACAGAAAAACTTTAAAATCTCTTGCTAACCTTGAAAAGTGCCGTAGAGAGAAATAGAGATGCGGGAGAAACAATGTGTAGATGAAACTATACTTTTCAAAAAGATATAAGTATTTTCTCTCAAGGTACTAATAGTCTTAATGCTTCACACACTGAACCTAAAGTGATAATGTGGTCGGGAAGTGTAAGAGGAAATTGAAGTCATGTGCCTAACCCAAAAAAGAATCTCACTTAACGTACTGGATGGATAAGAAACGAGATGAGGAAAGAGAATAAATTTATTAAAGATGCAACAAAGAAAACTTTGAATAAAGAGCATGTCATTAATTCTAAGACCAAGAGATGTAAAAAAAAATTTTAAAAAAACAAGGAATTAGAAGTGATTCTTTTCAAAAGTTAGTAAACTAAGCAAAAGTGAGAAAAATGAATGTATCCTCAGTTGTGAATCAGAAAAAATAAATGATAGTACATGTTGAACAAGTTGCAGTATAATACCAACAATAAATATAGTGAACTAACCAGTTTTGAACCAGAAGCGTTTTATTCATCTCCAGTTACAGGTGTTTTTGATAAAATAAGTAGTCAAGAGCAGTGTAGTACCGACCAGTGACCGATGGCATTCAAGTGGCTGCAATTTTGATAAAACACAGTGTAGTTATATATTGAGAGGAAAAAACTCAAGGGATATACATAGTGAAGTGGATACTGCAGATATAGAACAAAATATGATTGCCACTGCTGTCTGAGAAGAATAGCTTATCTGAACCGCAGAAGAAACTCTGCCATCAAGGTAAAGTGTTTATTACTTAATGTATATGCTATGCTAGTGTTAATTGTGGAAGATGAAACCATAGAATTTATAATTTGTTTGCCTTTGCTCGTACTGTTGTACTATTGTATCACTAAGTCTCTTTCATTATCCTGGGCATCCCCTCAGTTAGCTCATCCTTAGCATCTCTCCCCTGCTTCAACACCAGTGATGACTTGCTAGCCCTTCAGATTGTATCTTGCCCCTCAGATTTAAACATGTCTCCTGGAAACAACTAGGAAATTTGGTTTGTGTAACAAGAAGATAGGAGTATGAGGATCATGGCTACCTATCTTTCTTGTGGAGATTTGGGGAATCCAAAGGTCCCGAGGGCCCAGTCTGACCAGGCCTCCATTTTGTCATCTGGTTCAAAACCATGCTGTTGGATGCAGCTTGCTAGCAGCTTGGACATATGTATCACAGTTTCATTAACAGGTATTCTTTGGAGGTGTTTGTCAAGATTTCTCTGTTGAACACTGAGAGGCCGACCAGTTATGCTCCGTACATGTTGTGGTAGCTCCACGTAAGGAGGCATAATCTCCTCCCTTCCTCATTTGGGAAGTACTTAGGAGGCAGACCAAGGGCCATTATTCATGAAGCAGGTATGTAAGTACTTACGAACGTGTACATCTTCCCTCATTCTTTGACGCCCCACTTTGAGTTACATTTATATATAAACAGTTTACAAGCATGAAACGTCCCAATCATATTTAGATCCCAATTTATAAACAATAAACTGGTGTTATTGTTATAACCAGCCTCTTGGTGCTTCGGAGCTCCTTAACATTTCGGTCGCGCTTAGCGGCTGATCGTTAGCGTCCCAATCTTTTTCTCCTGATTCTGCCCTCCGGACTCCGGCTGGCGTCCAATGGTTAAATAATTATATAAATTTTTATTTATTATGCGATTTATTATAGTTAGTCTCAAAATGTTACCATGAACATTTACGTTTTTTCTGATACCACGAAGAGCTTTATTAAAGAAAAACGGGCATTGCGTGAATTCATCTTGTTATAACAATTGTATGGCGCCGCATATGCCGCCGCGGGTAACACATCAGCCACTTCCAACCGTCTGTGGGTTGGTTGGACATTGATTCTATATTTATATGCATATGTCCGTATAGAGAATTTTTTGCGGTTCCAATGATACCATAATCATGATGTAGGATATATGTGGTCTATCGCAAATCATAAGAGAGTGGAAACATTGTGTTGCTGTTTGGCGCTCTCGCCTAACAGTGTGGCGAGAGCTTCTGTTTCTTGTTTGAACTGTTTCACAACAGTTTATGTTTGGCAGTAATTTATATGTATGGTTCTTATAGAGAATTCTTATTGCGAACACAGTGATACCAAATTTAAAATACGTAGGTCTACAATTAAGTGTCAGGACAGTAAAAAGAGTATACACTTTCGCTCCTACCGCTTAAGCGCGCTAGACGCCCAAAGCACACAGGGGTAAGTTTTTTTATGCTTCCCAGAAAGCACGAAGTGTTAACTGTTAATTTTTAAAAAAGCCACCAAAGATTGAGAAAAAGATGTACAGGTTCGTAAGTGATTGTGTAACCGCCGTGAAAAATTTATCATTTTTGTTCCGGGGGTTCAGGGACATGTCTTGCAGGTGTGGTTATAGTTCCACTTATAATACATTGGTAGCCCTCCGCTAAGCCCCCATGATTGAACACATCGCAGGGATTTCAGTGTTTTGTTCTTTGCCGTTGTCTAGCTTTGGGTCTTACCGTTAGCAACACCTGCCCAGGCATTCCTGTACCGGTCAGCCTACAGGGCCCCTGGAAAACCCCGTCGGGATCCAGACCTGGGGGTGTTATTCACTTAAAATTTGGTTCAGTCCATGTTCCCTGGTCCTTTCCCTGTTGTTCATCCTGCACCTCCCTCCGTCCCCCTGCTTCCGGTTTCCCGACATCTGAGGGGTTTCAAGTTGGGACGGTTGGTAATTACCTAAGTGTAGTTACAGGATGAGAGCTACGCTTGTGATGTCCCGTCTTCCCAGCACTCTTTGTCATATAACGCTTTGAACTACTGACGGTCTTGGCCTCCACCACCTTCTCACCTAACTTGTTCCACCGTCTACAACTCTGTTTGCGAAAGTGAATTTTCTTATATTTCTTCGGCATCTGTTTTAGCTAGTTTAAATCTATGACCTCTTGTTCTTAAAGTTCCAGGTTTCAGGAAATCTTCCCTATCGATTTTATCAATTCCTGTTACTATTTTGTATGTAGTGATCATATCACCTCTTTTTCTTCTGTCTTCTAGTTTTGGCATATTTAATGCCTCTAGCCTCTCCTCGTTGTTCTTGCCCTTTAGTTCTGGGACCCTTTTAGTAGCATGTCTTTGCACCTTTTCCAGTTTTTGTTGATGGCTTCTTAAGATACGGGCACCACACAACCGCTGCATATTCTATCTTGGCCTAAAAAAGTCGTGAACGATTTCTTTAGTATATCCATCCATGTATTTAAAAGCAATTCTAAAGTTAAAGCGTGGCATAGGCTCCTCGCACATATTCTTTATGTGGTCCTCAGGTGATAGTTTTCTATCTAGAACCACCCCTAATTTCTTTCTTTATCAAATTCTTTAAAGATTTCTCACATAATATAGGTTGTGTGGGGTCTACGTTTATTCCACATTCCATAACATGGCATTTATTAATATTAAATTCCATTGCCAAGTGTGCTCCATATACTTATTTTGTCCAGGTCATCTGAGGGCATGACAATCATCTAAGTTTCTTATCCTTCCTATTATCTTAGCCATCAGCAAACATGTCATAAATTCGGTATACAACTGGTAGATCATTTATATAACAATAACATCACTGGTGCAAGAACTGAACCCTGTGGTACTCCACTTGTGACATTTCTCAGCGTCCGATACATTGCTCTGATCACTGCCCTCAGTTTTCTATCAGTCAGAAAATTTTTCATCCATGTTAGAAGCTTATCTGTCACCCCACCAATATTTCCCAGTTTCCAGAACAACCTCTTATGTGGACTCTGTCGAAAGCCTTTTTTAGGTCCAGATAGATGCAGTCAACCCAACCATCTCTTTCCTGTAATATCTCTGTTGCTCGATCATAGAAACTGAGTTAATTCGATACATAGGATCTTCCAGATCGAAAACCATACTGTCTGTCTGATATTAATAATTTCTCTCATTGTTCTACCCATTTAGTTTTAATTATTTTTTTCCAATATTTTGATTATTACCTTGTCATGATACCGGTTCTATAATTAAGGGGTCTTCCCTGCTTCCATTTTTGTAGATTGGAACTATGTTAGCCTTTTTTCCACACATCAGCTACAACTCCTGTAAACAGGGATGCCTGAAAAATCAGTTGAAATGGAATGCTGAGCTCAGGTGCACATTCCCTCAGACCCATGGTGAAACTCCATCTGGACCAACTGCTTTGTTCTTATTTAGCTCCTTGAGCTTTTTTTCCACTTCGTCTCTAGACACCTCTATGTGCTCTATGTTGTTCTCTGAATTCTTATTGTATCTGGTTCCCTGAAGACTTCATTTTGTACAAACACACTTTGAACTTTTCATTAATGTTTCACACATTTCCTTTTCATTTTCTGTGAATCTATTTCCCATTTTCAACCTTTGAATATATCCTTTACCTGCAATTTGTTGTTTATGAATTTAGAGAATAGACCTATTATGAGATAATGAGACTTGGGCAGCTTCGGAGACTGACCAGTCGGTTTTGGGATGGAGGCATTCGAGCCGGTTCCTCCTGAGGCTTCTGGGTCCCACCAGCAGGCTCATTTCTTTCAGTCTTTTCCCTGGACTCTGCTTTTCTTTAGGGGGTAGAGAGTTTGGAGGACTGCTCTGCCCCGGGTCTTGAATTGAGGGATCCCGAGGCTGGGGAGGAGTTAACATGGGGTATCAAGCAGGTATCAAGCAGGGGTCCTTAGGCCCACCTTTGATCCTGCTTGGGTGTTGGTGCCATCTTTGCTGGGCTTGTTGCAAGGAGAGGGGTTTTCTTACTCCCCCTTCCCTGTATGATTATGAATTGAGGTCGACTCCTCCCCGGGTTCGTTCTGAGTTCCAAGGGAACCTGGAAGGAAGGGAAGGGTTCCTCAGCTCCTTTATTCCAGAGGTTTTCTGCCTCTCAACTCTCACCTAAGAAGGTTCGGAGGTTCTTGCTGTGTACCTCTTGCGAGACCCAGATTCCTCCTCCATTATGGATCCATCCTTATTTTAGTTTGGTTCTTCTTCCCTGTGCATATTGGGTGCGTTTGTAGTTCCAGTCTTCCTGGCTGGCAGACTGCCTGTTCATTCATTCGGGGGTGTGGCATGGGTTCTGTTGGACCCTCACGCTTGAGTGCGTGAAACTCTTCCGTTTTCAGGTTTACTTGGGGGAAGGGTGCATTTGAGCACCTTAATGCATGCTTGTTTGCCCCTGTGCTTTCTCAGGATGTTGGCTTTGTACATATGTGCAGGCTCCCTCTTTCGGCGTCTTGGTTGCTGAGGATTTACGCACCTGTGGGCATTTAGCTTCGTCTTGCTCTTCTCTTCTCGAGCTGTCCTCTGCCTGGCTTGAAGAGGTGTAGAGGCATTGAGTGCCGGGCCTTCATCGGGTGTCTGCCTTGGCAGCTCGGGCATTGGCTGCGATGTTGATGCTGTTTGCGCCTATCCTGAAGAGCAGTGTCTGTTCTTTGCTTTTAGTCTCGCGTGCCATCTGTCTATGCTCATTCTCTCTCTCTCTGAAATCCGCTTGGGCCCTAGCTCTTAGGTTTTCATCATCCCCGTTTTGTCCTTTGCTGTTTTGCGGAGGCTGCTGTCACGCAGATTCTGTCAGTGGCAGAAACATCTAATTGTTCTAGAACTTGTTGGTTCTCCGGAGGGGCTGTTCTTGGCCTTCTCGGGAGGGTCGTGCCAGGACTCGGAGTTCCGCTGGTTGGGTGGGTCATGGTGCCAGCTTCTGAGCCGATGCTTCCTTTGGAGTTGGCGTCGTCTGGTCATTGCGATGATTGCTCTGTTCGTCGGTCAGCTTCTCTAAGGGACGTCGGCCCTTTTGCATTTCATCCTGTTTACATAGCGATGGGGGGGGGGGCTCACTCTGTTTGCTCATGCTTGGTCCCACGATTCATGGGGTTTCGGGTCGTGTCATCCAGCCTGTGGTGGGGTTGGACGGCTCCTCCTCCTCCTTCAGGGCATTCAGGGTTGGCGGGGCAGGCATCTTGCCCTGTGATTTGTTGGATCATCTTGGAGTGGGTGTGCTTGGGCGTGGGCGACCCGATCCCTCAGGTGGGTTTCCCGCCTGTTTCCAGTGCTGAAATGGGACTATGCGGATCTGTGGTTCATTCTGGACTTTTCCCATCTGAGCCCCTGGGTTCCTTGCCCCTCCTTTCGGATGACCACTCTGTCTCAGGTCCGGCTTCTTTTGTAGCTGGGCGCTTGGATGGTGTCCCTGGAACCCGGGACATCATATAGACAAGGACACTCAATAGTTCTGTATCAGCCTTTGCAGATGACACTAGGATTTTTATGAGTACACAAAAATAGAAGAATGGCAAATCTCCAATCAAATGTAAGTCAGGTCTTTCTATGATTTACTGAAAATAAAATGGTGTTTAATGAAGATAAGTTCCAGTTCCTGTGAGACAGTAAAAATGCAAATAAAAAGGGAAACCACGTACAAAACACAGTCAAACCATAACTTAGAATAAAAGTAATGTGGTAGCTGTCACATCTGCAAGAAAATAACAGGTTGGATAACAAGAACCTTTCACACTAGAGATACAATACCGATAATGATACTTTTCAAGACGCTAGTGCTCTTTAGAGGGGAATACTGTTGCACAATGTCAACCCCCCTTTTCAAAGCTGGAAAAATTGCTGACCTGGAGAGTGTGCAAAGATCCTTTATTGTTAGAATCCACTCAGTAAAACATCTAAACTATTGAGACCGACTAAAATGCCCAAATCTGTATTCTCTTGAGCGCAGGTGGGAGAGATGCATGATAATTTACACATGGAAAGGTTCGGAAACGCCTTTTCCTTGAGCACTTTTCTTCTCACTCCCACTCCGTTTCCGTCTTCACTGATGGGTCTAAGTCTACGGACGGTGTTGGCTACTCTGTTGTTTTTCCTGATCACACTTAATGTGTCACTACCTCCGGAGACTAGTATCTTCACAGCGGAGCTTTATGCTATTCTCCATGCTCTTCGTCTCCTGCTCTCTCGTTGTCAGTCTTCCTTTGTAGTTGTTGTTGACTCATAGTGCCCTCATGGCTCTCGGGTCCTTTAATCCGGTTCATCCAGTGGTTGTCGAGATCCAGCATTGGCTGTTTTTTGTTCACAGTAAATTTAAGTCGGTTGAGTTTTGTGGGTTCCCAGCCATATTGGTGTCTTTAAATGAGCATGCGGATGCTGCCGCCAGGGAAGCTGTCCGCTCTTGTTCCATTTCTCGTAAAGGTATTCCTAATTCCGATTTTTACCCGTTATCCATTCCTCCATCCTTACCCGTTGGGCAGGCTTGTTGGTCGTCTGTTACTGGTAACAAACTACTTTCTCTTAAAAGTTGTGTGTCCTTGTGGCCGTCCTCCTACCACCGTAACGGGCGATGGGAAACGGCTCTGGCGAGGTTGCATATTGGCCATACTCGCTTAACTCATGGTCACTTGATGGAGTGCCGCCCTGCTCCTTATTGTCCTAATTGCATTGTCCCTCTTACAGCCGTGCATATCCTTGTTGAATGTCCTGACTTCCGGGATGAGCGTATGTCTCTGTTTCCGACCATCCTCCGCGGTCGCTTGTCTCTGGATAGTATTTTTGGTGACTCGGATACTTTTGATATAGTTCGCCTTATGCGTTTCTGTTCCAGTATTGGCATCCTTGGTGATATTTAGTGCCCTCTGATTATCCTGTGCGTTGATGGTGCTACATAGCCTTCCCGGTTTGGTGCCTTCCTTATGATAATTACTTACTTCCTTGCACATGGAAAGTATTAGAGCGGCTGGTTCCAAACCGGCACACAGAAATAACACCACATGAGACCAGAGGGCTTGGCAGGATGTGCAGAATACTGTATCACCATTGAAAAGCAGAGGTGCAATAGGTACTCTTGAGAGAGAACTCTTATCAACATCAGAGGCCCGAGACTGTTCAACACACGCTTCCACTACACATAAGGGCATAACTGGCTGACCCCTCATCATAATATTGATTGGTCTTCCTCCAAAGTAATCTTTCCTGCCTCTACACAACGCCGTCTCGTTGAATCGGCTCTAATACACAACGTACCCAACATGAGCTTGAGTACTGGCTTTGTTGCTGTTGACTCTTCCCTTTCACATTACATACTTAAATGCTCTAAACTTTCTAACAAATGTGACCTAACATAAGCTTACACTTCCATTCATCTTACTGTCTATTTCCTTTTTCTTCTTTTTTTTTTTTTTTTTTCCATTATTTTCTCTTATGATCTCTTGCTTATTCCTACTATTTCCCCTTCTTATTCCTTTTACTATCCCCTTCTTATTGGGTGGTATAAATAGGAGCTGATGGGCCAATAGGCCTTCTGCAGTTACCTTTGTTCTTATGTTCTTATTCTTACTATCCCCCTTTTACACCTTACCTTGCCTTTCTTCCCCCTAAGATTTTCTTCTCCTCACTTCTCTTCTGCCTATATATTGCCTTCTCCTCCTTCAATCATTGGACAGCACCGCTCCTGTGCCAGGTAAGTCCACTACGGGCTCACCATAGCCTGTGCTATTTGCCCCGCTCCTGTGCCAGGTAAGTTACGGGCTCACCATAGCCCGTGCTACTTGGACTTGTTCCGAGTAGCTGAATCTATAACAACAACATTCAATCATCACAATCGACTTGAGAAGGGTCCAGGACGGACCAAAGCGTCGTCAATCCCTTCACTTTCTAGTGTGTGGTCTGGTCAACGACCCCTCATAGTGTTCAAGAGAGACTCAATAAGCACCTCCAAAGGATACCTGATCAACCAGGCTGTAATACATACATCAGGCTGCGAGCAGCCACGTCCAACAGCCTGGTTGACCAGTCCAGCAATGAGGATGCCTGGTTGATGACCAGGCTGCGGGAATGCTAAGCATCTCAGGGTAACCTCAAGGTAACCCTCATGAGCATCATTAACTTTAAGTGTCTGGAGACCAGCACCTTTACTTTAGTAAACCTTTAAAATATGAATTCATTTACTTTTCTTTCAGATGATTCTATTTTTTGTAACTCATGAGGAATACAAAATCAATGCCTCTCTTCAATCAATGATTACCAGCTACAATAGACTTCAACAGATGACCATAGAAGAATTGGAAGACAGGCTTGAACAAGCAGTACCATATCTGACGAGAGTGACTAAAGGACAAGAGCTGAGTGAACGGCATGAGGTATGTGCAGTGTCTGAATTGATAAATTCATAAGTATAATGTACAGGCATTTATACTGTATTCTGAGATTCTGATATATTCACATATCCATCATACCACAGGCTGTGTGTATGTTTGTGTGCAGTATCTAATTACTGTGCTTACCTATCGGTGGTCTAACTCTTTATACCCTGCCTCCTGGCCATTCATACCTTGCACGCTAATTTCTTTCTCACAATATTAATGCTCTTATCATATTTCTTTTTAAAGTTGTGGATAAAATTGGCTTCAACAACCTCATCCTTTAAAGCATTCCACTTGTATATAGTTGTCATATTCCCTCATTTCCTTTATCCTCATAGCTCACTTCTGGTACTAATCTTGTTGCAGACCTCAGAACTTTCTCAAGTTTCTGTTTATGTTTCACAAGGTGTGGATTCCATACTGGAGACTATTACTCATGTAATAGTCTCACATAGGCAGTGTGTACGGACTTGAAACCCTCCTTGTTTAGATTCGTATATGGCGTTCTTATGTTTGCTAATTTCCCGTATGCTGCTGATGTTATGTTCACATGAGCACCTCCAAAGGATACCTGATCAACCAAGGGGTGACTCATACGTCAGGCTGTGAGCAGCTGCGTCCAACAGCCTGGTTGTTGGACGCAGCAACAACCAGGCTGATCAGGCCTCCTCATCCAGCAACGAGGAGGCCTGGTCAAGGACTGAGCCGCGGGGGACGCTAAACCCCGATACCACCTCAAGGTAACCTCAACTTAAGGGATAACATATATATATATTGCAGTAACTTTATTGCTCTGATATACAGTAAGTGATAAGACCCTCATCTTGTCCTCATTCATCAATACAACCTGAAAGACAAAGAAATAGAGTTTAAAATCTGTAAATAAATCGACCAAAAAAAAACAAAAAATCAAAGTCACAAATTCTACCACCTGTGGCTGATTAACATGTTGACCAATTTTGTTCAAATTCACATGCTTATGGGATGAATATGCATTCTCTAAGATGTAGAAGTCACAACAAAATCCACATAGAAACAAAGGAGAGAAAAAAACACAAAAAAGTGGTTGTCAGCTTTTTGTACAAAGTGACATAAGAAATATTGCCATTGGGCAGTGTATTTATATGATATATAATAAAATACAGCATAAGAACATACTAACACATTATTGGTGTGAAATCTGGCCTTCCAGGTGGTACCAGCTACATATCAACTTTGTGGACCCTCCTTACTACTACTGTTCTTCTTTGTGCATCAGACATGTGCTTGCATCTCTTTATCTCTGATTGCCAGTAAATTGGAGGTGTTATTTATTATCAGTACCAGTTGCCGCCCGCCGCGCACAAATTTATTTTAAAATTCGTAAAAAATCCATTTCTTAACATATTGGGATGAAATTTTCACGACACTGATTTTCAAATAGTGGGAGACTTGTTTAACATTTTCCGCTATTTTTCATATTTAAAAAATTCTCCTCATTCACCCGGCCTTTAAGAATACTGCTGCACCCTGCAGTACTCCTCAGTTCTTACTCACCTCATTATCTTTGCATCATCTGCAAACATCAACTTACATGAACTCACTCCCTCTGCAATTGATTTACATAAATTAAAACAATAATGGCACTAGGACAGAGCCGTATGGAACACCACTTTCCACTCCTCTCCAGCCTAACATATCTTCTCTGACCTTGATTCCTTTTTGTCAAGTACTCTCCTGTACTTGACAGATAGACAGTCCACTGCCTTAACTGTTATCCCCACTTGTCTCTCAATTTTGTGTTTTTTAGTCTTTTGTGAGGTTACTATCAAAAGCATTTTGGCAATGTAGGAAGGTGCAGTCTACCCATCCTTCTTATTTTGGTGACCCTGTCATAGAATTCAGTCAAGTTTGGTAAGCATGATTTTTTTCTTCTTGAAGCTGTGTTATGCCTGTCATAAACTTTACTGCTTTCAATGTTCTACAGTCATTTTTCTAATAATGTTTTAAAATCTTGCATGGAATGCATGTTAATTTAATGACACTGGTTTATAATGCTTCTTCTCTCTCTGTCCCCATTCCTGAATAGTGAAATTACATTTGCCTTTTTTCCAGATTTCCAGTAGCTTTCCTGTCTCTAGCATAATGTTGAACACTATAATTAATGGGTAACACAAGCTTCCTGCAACTTCCTTCAGTACTCATAGTGTTATCTGGTCTGGTGCTACTGCTTTTGTTACATCCAATTCCTCAGTATCTTTTTTAACTCTTCTACATTAATTCTGTCTAGTCTTATTTCTCATCTGTTGTCATCCCTACTTGGAATGACAACAGATGACCAATTTGGTCAATTGGTTCTGGTTTGAAGACCTTCTGGAACCTCATTTTGAGTTCTTAGCACACATCATTTTCAAAGCATTTTCCTCCCTTGCCCCGAAGTCTAATCACATGGGTCTCGTACTATTGTTTTCATCTATACTGTATATGGCTGTGCAGTAAATTAGGTTGGCTCTTTGCTCTTCTGTAATATCATTTCAGACTGTTGTTCTGCTGCCCTCCTAATTCTTATGTACTCATTTATGGCCTTCTTTAGTGCCCCATATTTGCTTTGTATTCATGTCTCTATACTTTTCCATGCCTGTTCTGTCTTCTTCCTTTCATCCCGTCACTGTTAAACCATCAGTTTACAGTTCTTCTTTCGTCCACCTCCCACTTTAGAGGTACAAACTGTTCTGTTGCTTCTTTGCCTTTTTTTGTTGTGAGTTCCATTATCTCATATGCTGACTTTCTTACATTTCAGTCTTCAATGAACCTCTTGCAAATAATCCCAAACCCTCTTGTAGTCCTCTCCTGCTCCTTCTCCTTTTTCCAATTCTCTCTCTCTCAGTTCTATAGTGTAATCAAGCAATAATGCAGTGGTCACTGACATCCTAGTGGTACCTCAATTTCAACTTCTTTACATCTTCATTTTGAGTGAAAACCAGGTCTAGAGTAGCTGCTAGACCACCACCAGATACTCATTTCACTTCACTTCACTTCATTTCACTCAGTGCTGGTTTTTCAGTTAGAAAATATAGAAAAAATTTGTTTCCCATAAATTTTTTTGTCATTTTAATTTTTTTGAACTTTTCTCTTCGTCATAGATCTTCAAGAGAGGTGGAAGAGAATTACGGGAAATGTCTGATGAACTGATTTACGGACCATATTCTGAAGAGCAAATCACTTATGTTATAAATTATCTCACAGAAAAATTTGCATATATACGGAAGGTTATTGGTGATGAATACAGGGTAAGCATTCATAACGAGTTTAGTGTATGCTCTTTAACCCTTCTGTTATGTAATT
>WNGS01109635.1:11456664-11469950 GCA_020271785.1 Procambarus virginalis | reverse complement strand
TTTCCTTACCCCTGTATGCTCGCTTTATTTCCTTACCCCTGTATGCTTGCTTTATTCCCTTACCCCTGTATGCTTGCTTTATTCCCTTATCCTGTATGCTTGCTTTATTTCCTTACCTCTATATGCTTGCTTTATTCCCTTATCCTGTATGCTTGCTTTATTCCCTTATCCTGTATGCTTTCTTTATTTCATTACCTCTATATGCTTGCTTTATTCCCTTATCCTGTATGCTTGCTTTATTCCCTTATCCTGTATGCTTGCTTTATTTCTTTACCTCTATATGCTGGCTTTATTCCTTTATCCTGTGTCCTTTCTTTATTCCCCTACCCTGTATGCTTGCTTTATTATCTTACCCTGTATGTTTGCTTTATTCCCCTACCCTGTATGCTTGCTTTATTCCCTTAGCCTGTGCCCTTGCTTTATTCCCTTATCCTGTATGCTTGCTTTATTCCCTTATCCTGTATGCTTGCTTTATTCCCCTAGCCTTTATGCTTGCGTTATTCCCTAGCCTGTATCCTTGCTTTATTCTAGCACCCTGTTTGCTTGCTTTATTCCTTCAGCTCTTCTCTCACAGTGGCTTTCATCATGACGAGGTAGTCAGTGATGAGTCGTGCTGGTTATCCTACTGTCTCCTCTCACCCTCTCCTCTTCCTCTCCCTTATAACCCTCTCATTCATTCCTCTCCTCATCTATTTTATCATTCTACTCTCTTTTACCCCTCGCTACATTCCTCTCCCTCCGATTCATTCTACCATCTATTCCCTTTATCCCATTCCTCTTCCTTTCATTTGTTTTCCATGCCATGCTTTCTTCCCCTCCATTCTTCATTTCCCTCCTCTCTCCCCCTCACCCAGCCTGCTGGTCCGAGGTGTACACCGAGTACAGTACTTAGTGCAGCTGGGAAGGGCCTCGGAGGGAGGTCAGCCGAGGAATGTTGGGACAGTTCCCCTCTTTGTCTTCCCCTCACCTGCGTAGAGAGGCTTGCGTGGAGAGTGGTAGAGGGGTGGGTGGGTGAGGGGTTGTGGGAGAGAATGGTAGGGAGCGAGGTGAGTAATAGTGAAGGGTAATAGTGAGGTGGTGTGGAGAGGGTAGGCTATGTGGATGGGGTGCCCTAGGGGGGGGGGAGGTTAGGAGTGAGGGGAGGGAAGGGGAGGTGGAGGGGGGGGGGGTGGCCTGATGGCACTTGTGGGTGTTGGGTTACAAGGATTTGGTCAGGTGTTGTGAATGGGAGAGGTTGTTTGGGGCAGGGGTGGTGGGCGTTAGCGGTGTGGTGGTGGTGGTAGTGGTTGTGATGGTGGTGGTGGTGGTTGTGATGGTGGTGGTGGTGGTAGTGGTTGTGATGGTGGTGGTGGTGGTAGTGGTGGTGGTGGTGGCTGGAGTTTAGTGTGCAGATGCCGTTGTTGCTGTTGACGATGAGGTTGGGAAAATTGGTCATAGGCAATTTTTTTTTTATTTTACCCAGAGAGGCAAGTTTATTGGGCAGCGCTACTCATCCTGTGAATGGACACACCGCCATAGCAGCATGTGCAACACTCCCCAATAGGGAGAAAACCCGCTGGGTTGTTCATCCTGTCACTTGTACCCAGACATAGCTGGGACTTGCTTAACTGTCTCAAGTGAACAGCTCCTCAAACAAGAAGATTAACATTCGTCAACCCTTAAAATCTGACATTATCTTGTGGGTGCAAAATGAGGAAATCTTTTAATAACTATAAGATTAGTATCAAATATAGTATCTATATTTGACAAATGGTATTTTCCTAATTCAAACAATGTGGGCTTTATTATTCTGCACATATTTCTAATGTCTCTCAGGTGTTCACATTCTCTCAGGTAGTGGTCAAGGCGGTGTCCGTCACTCTCACTACAAATTCTGCAACTCCTTTGCTCAACTGTTGTTTCCATTCCGAATCTCCATGGATATTTGTATCCAAGACAGAGTCTGGCATTACTAATTCTTTCCTGCGGCTACCTACTCTTCGCCCATAATGATTGGGATTGCCAGCTGCAACCATGTTGTACTAAAGTACAGATTCACTGATTTGTGTTTCTATCCTTCGTTCCTCAGTTACCTTGTCACGGTGATGTTGCCGGACAATACCTCTAATTTAAAGAAGAGTCTTGGGTATGAAGTATTCAATATGGCCACCTTCAGCGGCCCAGCCGATTCAGCCTAACCAGGAATTTTTCAATTAAAAATATTTGGACACCTAACCACTTAGTCAGCACTTCAAGGACTCTGCAAGAAGATCCGAGGTCACTTATGCTGACCTTTCAAGGAGGCTTCTTATGGGGTGTCATGGATGTACGATCTGTGGGTGTTACAATACTGCTCCGTTGAAGCAGACCTTGGCTATCCTCCCTGTGAGGTAGTCTTCAATGCATTTCATGAGTCTTCCCTTGACACTCAAGCATGCAGGCTTGTCCAGGATCCCAGTCCCATGTGCTTTGTCGAAGGCTCCTTTTATTTCAACAAATACAGAGTACTTAGCTATGTCATTAGCCAAGTAATTAACTATACACTTTGCTGTGCTCCGTCCTTTAACAAATCCATTGACACCCTCCCCTAACCTGCTTATTTTGTGCAACAGTCGGTTTAGAATGATCCTTTGAAGCATCTTGCAAGTGCATGAAATAAGACTGATAGGTAATTGCCAGGGTCATTGGGCTTCGGTATGGGAACGATTATTGCGGGTTTCCATTATGTGGGCAACACTCCACTTAGGAATGATTTGTTAAACAGGTGGAGTAGTGGATTCCCAGACACTTCACACAGTGCATTGAGTATGTCGTAGGTGATGCCATCTTCACCAGGTGCAGTGCTTTTGCACCTTTTCATAGCCCCCTTACTTCCTGGGCTGTGATTGGTTGCCCATACTCGTCATCACTAGACTGTGCTCTTGTTATCCTAATCCTTCTGTCATTATGTCTGAGGAGCTGTTCCCTGCTTACTTCTGCAGGGAGGGAGGAGGAGGATGGATCACATCACTTGTGTATTAGTTCTTCAGCCTTACCCTGGGGGTCTTTGTGAGCCGCAGGCCGGGTTCTGCCCCCTTAGCTATCTGTGAATTTTTGCCCACACTTGTCTCGCAGATGTTTCTCTTCCATTAGAGCTAGTGAAGTCAAGTCATTGTCTTTCCCGCTCTTTAATCTTCTCTTCCCTGGCTGCTTGACACACAATTTTAAACAGCTCTTGGTTGCTGTCAGTGGGATGTCTCCGGTACTCTCTAATCCTTATATTTGCACTGATCATCTTTATGTAATCGTTCTCATACCATTTTATTTTCTTCTTCTGAGGGTTACTGCGCCCAGGCGTACGGGGCGGAACTCTGAGACAGTGCTCAATTTGGTGATTAAGGTCATCAACAAATGTATCAATGTCTTCTGAGATTCGGTATTCCGTGAACCAGTCACTCATCCTGTTTATGAGCTGCCTCATATCCGGTCCGAGTGATAACCATTTTATTTTATTTTATTCGTCTCTTTCTTTCTCTTGCTCATGTCGACGATGGTAATCAGTGCCCAGTGGTCACTACATAGACTTTGCACAATGTGTGTGTACTGGCATTCCTGTCCTGTGCATTCAGCAGGAGAGCATAGTCTAATCTTCCGCCTCTGAGGTGAGTAGGTTGTTCATCACCCAGGACCCTAAGGTTTTCACTTCCCCTGACATAGAGTGACAGTTTCCGTCCATTGACAATGAACTGATGACAGTTGGCACCAAAGTGTGGGTGTCTGGCATTATGGTCACCGACCAGCAGGGTAGGTTCTTCATTTATAAATTCAGGCAGTGTGTCAAGGTCGAGTTTACTCTGTGGCACATATAGGATGATGATATGTAGGGCATTATTGTTTAAGTGAAGGGTTACCCTCAGTGATTCATACTCATCCCCCATGTGGAGGTCATCAATAATCTCTGCAGGAATGTTGTTACTTACAAAAGTTATGTGGATTTTCAGTTTGTCATCAAATGCGCTATGTGAGTTATGTTCACTTGTGTTATTATGCATTCTGTGGTGGTCGTTAGTGTGCGCTGGTGTTGCTGTGTGTACTGATGCTATGGTACCATTGTGTCTGCTGGCATTTACCTTGACTGAACGCGTTGCATCACCTTGCACCAGGCTCTGGCATGCTGGACCTGATGATCTCTGCAAGATATCGATAATTTGTTCCTGAGAATTCTTGGTCTGGCTAAGGGCGTTCTCAAGTCCCGTTTGCTTGCGTATTATTTGTTGGACGAGTGGGTGATTTTGTATCATTTTGTCAAATATTGCTTCGATACGAGTCAGGGTGGCGTCGTCCTGGGTGTCAGGAGGGGGTGGTGGGTGGGGCTGAGTGGGTGGCTGGGGGGTAGATAGGTGGAGAGGATGAGTAAGGGATGAACATTGTTATCTCACCTGGGACTCTCATCAAACACTGCCTCACCTTACAGTCTAACTTATGTGAGAGCCTGCCCCCCCCCTCTCCCTCTCTCTCTCTCTCTCTCTCTCTCTCTCTCTCTCTCTCTCTCTCTCTCTCTATATATATATATATATATATATATATATATATATATATATATATATATATATATATATATATATATATATATATAAACCTGAGCGCTATAAACAAAATAGTATTGTGTATACGTTTGCTAAAATGCTTATAAATATTAAAACTAAACTTTGTTTAATAAACCAAAACAGACATATAATTACAGGATGAACAACGCCTCAGGATAGAGAACTGGCAGGCAGCTTGGTGTCTTCAATATAATACCAATATTCAAAAGGAACACAGACAGGAGGCACTTAACTACCGACCACTACCCCTCATATTCACACATATAAATTGTAATTTACTTTTTTCTTCATTTTTGTTACTGTGATAGAAGGTACATAAATGAAATGATCTCATCTACCGAAATTGACCGCTTGAGTTGATCAATGATCCTTGTTGATTGTGCATTGTCAGGCTCTTTTTAAAGTGTCTCTGTAACCGTTTACACCACCGCCCACGGGATAGGTATGGGGAGCATAATAAAGAAAGAAATTGAATTTTGAAAGAGATGCTCCTGTCTGTTTATTGAGATTGTTGTGACTCGAGTGGGAATGTAAGAGGTATTATAGACGACATTCGTCTTTTTCATAGCGTTTGGTTTCATTTGGGGGAAGAGTTCCTTATGAGGCACCTGCATGGTGGTCTTGTGGGTGTGGGAGTAGTTCTGGCTAGTGTCTGGAGGGGTCCCGCTTCTCCCACTGGCGTCTTACACAACTCTCTCCTCAGTCTCGTGGGCCACTGCAAGGAAGTTCCAGTAGAAGAGTGTATAATTGATGGGGCACATTTTATATGTTAGTCTATTCATCGGAGATAGCAAGGCGTTCACCTTCATTTTAATGATCTGTGACGTAGTCGTTAGAGTATCCGTTGTTGAAATGGACCTATACAGTTTCTGGTATTTAATTTCAGTTGTCTCGGACAACTGAATGCTCTTTCAGAATACTCTGAATACTCTTTATTTTCTTCTCCGCGGCTATGGGTCCCTACACTTGCACCAGAGGTGGTACCCTCATAATTGTGTGTGTATATATATATATATATATATATATATATATATATATATATATATATATATATATATATATATATATATATATATATTGGTAGCAGTCTTTCCTGTAGACATATATTATTAAATATGACCGAAAAAGTAAGATTAATAATTCTAACACGAATTTTCTCAATATTTCTTATGTTTCTTTTCACTATTGATGGTAATTGAAAAATCAATTCTCTAAAATAAAAATAAAAATGAATTTTGGAGAATTGATTTTTCAATTACCATCAATAGTGAAAAGAAACATAAGAAATATTGAGAAAATTCGTGTTAGAATTATTAATCTTAATTAAGATCGAACTACTGACCTTTCCCAGGATGCAACCGCACAACTGTTGCCCAACTTCCGATTACGTATTCACTGCTAGGTGAACAGAGGCGTTAGGTGAAAGAAAACATGCCTAGTAACGATCTAAGGAAGCAAGAAGATGGTTACGTGACAGAAACGTGTGTGACCACAATGACGAGCAGAGGTCCGCGGCTCCTCGACCTCCTCCCCACCAGGTGTAAGAAATAGTACTTAGAGTACCCGGAACACTTAACAGTACCCGGAACACTTAATAGTACACGGAACACTTAACAGTACCCGGAACACTTAACAGTACCCGGAACACTTAACAGTACACGGAACACTTAACAGTACACGGAACACTTAACAGTACACGGAACACTTAACAGTACACGGAACACTTAACAGTACACGGAACACTTAACAGTACACGGAACACTTAAGAGTACCCGGAACACTTAACAGTACCCGGAACACTTAACAGTACCCGGAACACTTAACAGTACCCGGAACACTTAACAGTACCCGGAACACTTAACAGTACCCGGAACACTTAACAGTACCCGGAACACTTAACAGTACCCGGAACACTTAACAGTACCCGGAACACTTAACAGTACCCGGAACACTTAACAGTACCCGGAACACTTAATAGTACCCGGAACACACACTGCAGGTGTTTGAGAGACCATTGGACAAGTTCCTGCAGGAAGTATCGCACCAGCCGGGTTGTAATAAATCTATCGGCCTGCGGGCCGCTGCGAGTAACAGTCTTATAGATCAAGTTATCACAAGACGAGACTGGCCCCAGGCGGGGCTTGGGAAGTAGAGGAATTCTCGATTCTCGGAACCATCTATATAAGAACCACACACGCTGTCTACATGGAAGGGTAGAGAGAGGTATTGAAATGTTCCCAAGAACGTTTTAGTGTAACGTTGACGGGTAAATATAATGGGTTAGAAGAATGGTTGAATGCTAATTCTTTTTTATTATTATTATTTTCTACCACAGACGTGGCCACACATTAACAATGCTAACTAACATATATACATTTTCTTGTGTCCTCCATGGACAAAGTTAGATTGATGTATATGTTTAACACGCGCGTTTTATTGAACAATCAACCACAGAAGGTAAATGTAGTGCTTATAAATGCTAATCTAACCTACATACATAAAATACACTGATACACGTATTAAACAGTGTTAACAGCAATATTATAGAAATCGGGTGGGTCGGAAATTCTTGAGGGTCACAACTGCCAGTTCTGAGAGTAGAGCGTAGATAGATTTAAGTGAGTGCATTTAGGTGAGTACACACACAGGTGTCAGCATGGGGGGAGGTAAAGAGTGCAGTCTTTGTTCCAGGTGCTCCCCCCCCCCCCAGCATCTGAGAGACGTTACCTGTCGCCTTCGTCAAGGGGTAAGTGGTTAAAGTTGGTGGTGCTTGTGTTCAGGAGGGTGCGGAGGTGAGTGCCCAGGTGAGAGGGCACTAGTAGGTGGTGCCCAGGTGAGAGGGAAGAGGCAGGTGAGTGCCCAGGTGAGAGGAAGAGGCAGGTGAGTGCCAGGTGAGAGGGAAGAGGCAGGTGAGTGCCAGGTGAGAGGGAAGAGGCAGGTGAGTGCCCAGGTGATAGGGAAGAGGCAGGTGAGTGCCCAGGTGAGAGGGAAGAGGCAGGTGAGTGCCCAGGTGATAAGGAAGAGGCAGGTGAGTGCCCAGGTGATAGGGAAGAGGCAGGTGAGTGCCCAGGTGAGAGGGAAAGAGGCAGGTGAGTGCCCAGGTGATAAGGAAGAGGCAGGTGAGTGCTCAGGTGATAGGGAAGAGGCAGGTGAGTGCCCAGGTGATAGGGAAGAGGCAGGTGAGTGCCCAGGTGATAGGGAAGAGACAGGTGAGTGCCCAGGTGATAGGGAAGAGACAGGTGAGTGCCCAGGTGATAGGGAAGAGGCAGGTGAGTGACAGGTGATAGGAAGAGGCAGGTGAGTGCCCAGGTGAGGAGGCAAAAAATCAAGAACAATTACACTAACATAAAAGTGTAGTAAACAAACCTAGCGGGTTCAATTGGATGGGTCAATTTTAGGGTGAAAATTTAAGGTCAGTCGGTAAGGTAAAAGACAGCACATACACGCACGCAAAAACACACACACACGGGGGGGGGGGGGCGACCAAAGCCCAACCACCACGGTTGAGAGGCGGTGCCAAAGAGCCAAAGCTCAACCCCCGCAAGTACAACTAGGTGAGTACACACACTATACTAGTCCCAGAACTATGAGGTATGAGTTACGAGTAAAGGCGCGTGAAATACTTCTCTCCTCGCTGGAAGATACAAGTGTTAGGGGAGACATGATTACTACATAAAAAATTCTCGTGGGAATTGACAGGTTAGATAAAGACATTATTTAACACGGGTGGTATTCGCACAAGGGGGGGGGGTGGGACAGTTTGGAACTGAGTAACCAAATGAGCCAAAGAGGCATTAGAAAGATTTTTTTTCAAGTGTCAGAGTAGTTAATAATGGAATACATTAGGCACTGGTGTGGTGGAGGGCGACTCCATTCAGTCTCAAATGTAGATATGATTGAGTACAATAAGCTCAGGAACCTGTACGTTAGTTGTATAAATTTACATGTATAATTAGTGGGAGTGTGAGGTAAGATGTGCAGCATGGTGTGAAGCTGCTCCTGTATGGTGTGCTTGCTGAGTACATTGGGTCAAGGAAGTAGTCTAGAAATAATTAATGTATAGTTTAATAGCGAGAAGGATGTTAAGGTCCTGGGCCTAGAGCTGTAATCTAACAAAGAACGTCGCATTTCGGTCGTATGCGTTACATAAGGACAAAAATTGTCGTACTAGAAAATGGAAGCGGCTACACAGAAAATGACTTGCTTATTCCACTATTATTATAAATACTAACCAATTTTTGATGGCTATGTAATAGCCTAGGTTGCTTGGTGGCGTCACCTCTGTTCTGTGCTTCCTGTATTCCTTCCATGATCTTTTACTTCATTTTGTCTTTTTGTTCCTTTATCTTTTAGAGACAGTTTAAATCATATTTCAGCCTCTTTGACCTTGCTATGTAGTCCATCATGGTTAGGTTTCTCTCAGGTAGTATTTATCATGGTATTCTCTAAGAATTTCTGGACTTCTGGGAGTCACCTTAGGGAAAACTAGTCTTACCCTCTCCTCTCTCACCGTGGCTACAGCCTTCTGAACAACTATGTAATAAAGACAAATACATAATGGTCACTGGCCCCATTAGCATTTCATGCTCGATGCTCGCAATGTCCATCTCGCTCATTGTCTAGAACAGATCCAGCCTTGTTAGTTGTTCTCTTGCTTTTTAACATTTCCTCCCAGACATATTGTACTTTGAAATTTCTTTCCTCTAATAGTTACCCTCTGCATGTCTCTTCTCAGTCTCTAGAAGAGAACCACTCACACTAGAAGCCGTTGATTCTATGATTGAGATCTCCAATTCTTAGTATTTTCACTCGCAATCAGAACGATGCTTAAGTCGTGCACACCCTGTATGATATTGATGCAATCTTTGTAGTTTTTCATTCCTGTTCCAATCTTGTGTTATTGTCTGGTTGGTTGTAAATCACAGCCACATCCACTTTTACTCCTGTCTATGAAATGATTCCTGTGACAAGTCGGCATAATTGGTATACTCAAGAGTGATCTCAAAATTCCTATTTGTTTACTTTCTAGCGTCCTCCTTGCTTACTTCCTCTTCTTGGTTCCTAGTACTGCCAGGGAAGCATTACACTAGTAATAATTTCAGTCATTTCAGATTCTACTATTACTGATACATATGGGTCTACGACTAGTACATTCTTTGAGTTCGTCCACCTAGACCAGGGGTGGGCAACCTTTTTGAGAGTGCGTGCCAAAATCAGCCAAGTCTCTGACACAAACTTTTTCCACGTGCCAACCATTTTTTTTCCACGTGCCAATCAATAAGTTTAATAAGCCAATGTTTGAGGTAAGCGTGACGAGACAATGAACATAATAAAAATCTTCTGAGGATTGTTTTTTCTTTTATGAAAATTAGAGGGTTTTCTTTATTTTACATAATTCCAGAATGCTCTTGTGTGCCAGAGAAAGTCATCGGCGTGCCAAGTTTGGCAAGCGTGCCAGAGGTTGCCCACCCCTGACCTAGACGGATATTACATTATCATTAGTGTACCATATTTGTTGGCGCTTCCTTGTTATTATGTCCTCTGTTTAGGCAGCTGCCTTCCTTGGGGAGGAGTACTCCGTGGGTAAAGGTATAGACGGTGTGGCAAGGAGGAGGGGGGGTGGGGGCGTAAATGTTTGGGGGAAAGTTTGGGAGTGAAAGGCAGTTGAGTAGTGGTAGTTAGTGGGTAAAGGCTGCAGGGGGAGTGTAACGAGGAGAGACTGGCTGATGGAAATATGTTGAGGACTGGAATTGGTGAGTTGGGTGAAAATGGTTATGAAGGGGTGTGGGGAAATGGATGGTTTGTGTGGTAGAGCGTTGTTGGGAGGGTGTTAGGGTTGACTGAAGGGATAATATTGAGCGGGGGAGGAGCCTAAATATTTATTGTCTGACAAGACTGGTGCCTGATCATAACTGCTGGCCTTCCTCAATACCCTTGATGTAGTCTCTCTCTCTTGTGTTCCTGTTGTCATTATTGCCGATACCTTCCTCAGTGGGTTGGTGAGAAGTAGTGAGAGTTTCCACCTCCTGTGTTGTTTAAGATTCGCTACTTGAAACAAAAAGTTCCAAGTAGCACGGGCTATGGTGAGCCGCACTGCTGCCCTCCTCTCCTCCCTTCCCGTGTGTGTGTACTCACCTATATGTACTCACCTATATGTGTCTGCAGGATCGAGCATTGACTCTTGGATCCCGCCTTTCGAGCATCAGTTGTTTACAGCAATGACTCCTATCCCATTTCCCTATCATACCTGGTTTTAAAATTATGAATAGTATTGGCTCCACAACCTGTTCCTTAAGTGCATTCCATTTTCCACTACTCTCACGCTAAAAGAAAACTTCCTAACATCTCTGTGACTCATCTGAGTTTCTAACTTCCATCCATGTCCCCTCGTTCTGTTACTATTCCGTGTGAACATTTCGTCTATGTCCACTCTGTCAATCCCTCTGAGTATTTTATACGTTCCTATCATGTCCCCCCTCTCTCCCTTCTTTCTAGTGTCGTAAGGCATAGTTCCCCCAGGCGCTCCTCATACCCCATCCCTCGTAGCTCTGGGACGAGTCTCGTTGCAAACCTCTGAACCTTTTCCAGTTTCATTATGTGCTTCTTTAGATGGGGACTCCATGATGAGGCGGCATACTCTAAGACTGGCCGTGTGTGTGTGTGTGTGTGTGTGTGTGTGTGTGTGTGTGTGTGTGTGTGTGTGTGTGTGTGTGTGTGTGTGGTGTGTGGTGTGTGTGTGTGTGTATCACCTAGTTGTGCTTGCGGGGAGCTTGCACAACTAGGTTGTGCCTAGGTTGTGCTTGCGGGGAAAGAGCTCTGCTCTTTCGGCCCGCCTCTTAACTGTCAATCAACTGTTACTAACTACTATTATTTTTCCCACACCACACACACACCCCAGGAAACAGCCCGTGACAGCTGACTAACTCCCAGGTACCTATTTACTGCTAGGTAACAGGGGCATCAAGGTCAAAGAAACTCTGCCCATTCTTTCTCGCCGGCCCCGGAATCGAACCCGGGACCACAGGATCACGCGTCCAGCGTGCTGTCCGCTCAGCCACCGGCTGTTGTGTGTGTGTGTGTGTGTGTGTGTGTGTGTGTGTGTGTGTGTGTGTCCCAGTGTTCCATTACCTTCGCTATTAGATCCGCATTCCGCCAGATAAGCACATTTTATTCCCCCTACAGCCCCCTGAGGGAAGGAGGGTGAAATGAGAAGGGAGGAGAGTAGAGGGAGAGAGGATGTGGAAACAATCAAGAGTGGAGGGAGAGGGAGGGAGGAAGGAGGGGTGGGATTATAGAGGGGTGGAGTGATGAGGGTGGATGGTGGGTGAGAGAGTATACCAGAGTGCTTGGGAAAGCATATTAACAAGACTATCTTGAGGTTATCTTGAGGTTATCTTGAGATGATTTCGGGGCTTTAGTGTCCTCGCGGCCCGGTCCTCGACCAGGCCTCCACCCCCAGGAAGCAGCCGTGACAGCTGACTAACACCCAGGTACCTATTTTACTGCTAGGTAACAGGGGCATCAGGGTGACAGAAACTCTGCCCATTGTTTCTCACCGGCGCCCGGGATCGAACCGGGACCACGGGATCACAAGACCAGTGTGCTGTCCGCTCGACCGGCCGGCTCCTAAGGGTGTATACCTACGTCATCCACTGAGTGCTCTAATTACACTACTCCTAGTGACCCTATCTGAAGAGATGAGACCAGAATAGTCCAACATAAGGTTCTCTCTCCAGGTCTTCAACACTCACGGCGGCTGAGCGGACAGAACACTGAACGCGTGATCCTGTGGTCCCGGGTTCGACCCCGGGCGCCGGCGAGAAACAATAGGCAGAGTTTCTTTCACCCTGATGCTCCTGTTACCTAGCAGTAAATAGGTACCTGGGAGTAAGATGCCTCGTTCCTGAGTTGAAGGGCTTGAGCTACGAGGAATGACTGAGTTAACTGGATTTCGCCACACAGGGGAAACATGATAATGACATATAAGATTCGAAAGGAAATAGGCAAAGCAGAATCATGCCAAGCTAGGGACACCAGGACGAGGGGAGGATAAAGGGAAATGAGGTACAAACACAAATGAATCACAGATGTCTGAAAGAACGTTTTCAGTGGTAAACAAGTGGAATGTAGAACAGTCATAGCATTAGTCTGAGAGCTGCGCACAAAACACACAACACACACACACACACCCACAACACCACACACACAACACACACACACCACACCACTATTGAGAGGCGGGACCAAAGAGCCAGAGCTCACCCCCGCAGCACAATTAGATGAGTACAATTAGGTGATTACACACCCCCTCTGTCTCCCCGTTAGGTCCCAAAGTGCCCCCCCCCCCCTCCCTTCAACCGCTTTATTCTAAGCCATCATTCATCCCCATATATCGCCCTTTTCATATTAATTTCATCATTTCCTCCCTCCCTCCGATTCATTATCTACTCACTCTCCTCTTCCTTCTTTAGTCTTCCCTTCCTCCTCTATCTCTTTACCATCTCCCCTCGCTCTGCCTCCCTCCCCTCTCCCAGTCGCTCACCTGAGGGGAAGGCCCGAGGCAGGAAATTGGCTCAGTGGAGGTAAGTCAGGTGTGACACCAAATGTTTCCAGGATTGGATTAGGCACCGATCGTCCAATGGGTTTTTCTGATGAGCCTGCTTCTCTCTCTTTCTCTCTCTCTCTCTCTCTCTCTCTCTCTCTCTCTTTCTCTCTCTCCTC
>WNGS01109635.1:11394321-11410143 GCA_020271785.1 Procambarus virginalis | reverse complement strand
TTTATTCATATTATTTCTGGATAAGTCACTTCTAATTTAGTCTCCCTATTAAGTTTCCAATTCAGATTTCGCAATTTCAACTTTCAAGCTGATATTTGGTAACTCGACAATAGTTACCTATTCACAGAACTCTATTATTTAAAGCAATAAACTGCAACCGCCAATCATTCATTCAAATTGAAATGTTTATTAAGGTAAAAGTACATACATAGAAGATGAGTTACAAACATAATATTGGATTCATAGATAGAGCTAGTACATACAATACCTAAAACACTAATTTCACATAGCGTTTCAGGCACAAATAAATGTCAGAAGTGGGATGCGAACCCACGTCCTCACGTGGGTACGAACCCACACCCTCACGTGGGTACGAACCCACACCCTCACGTGGGTACGAACCCACACCCTCACGTGGGTACGAACCCACACCCTCACGTGGGTACGAACCCACACCCTCACGTGGGTACGAACCCACACCCTCCATTGTATCTTGTCTCTTAACGATTTTGAATACTCCTCTGAATTTATTTTCGGCCTATTTTTTATCCGTTTATAAATTTGCAAATGTTCCCGTGTTTACGTTGTTTATATATGTGGTGAATTCCAGCGGTCCCCGGACACATCCCTGGACACATTCCTGGGCATATTCCTGGACACATCCCTGGACACATCCCTGGAGTACTCCACTTACAGCAGTTTGTCAGTCCAGTCGGACTTTATTCCAATTAATCTAATTCATCCTTTTTTTTTAATAACCAGACCTGAATTACCATTAGCTTAACCCCGGCTCCCACCAACCGGTAATATGGGTCTCTTACATTATAGTCTCATGAAGTACGGTATCAAAGGCTGTGCTAATACAACGTTACGGAATGTCACATTCCTATCCAGTTCTGACTTCTTAAATATTTAGAAAATAATGATAGAATGATAATTCTATCATTCTATCATGATAATTCTATCAATGATATAATTTTTTTAGATAAGAATGACGTTTTCTTGTATATTAGAATATGGTGATAGTTTCAGCGGGTATGTTGAGCCTGCCGTACAGCGCCTCAGAGACCAGGATTGTGCAGACGGCGTCCTGGACAACAGTTCGTGGCCTCCAGCTCACTAACCATCATCTATTTCCTGACAAGTTTAATAAGTATGCATTTAATTAAAAATAAAATTATATTAGCGAAAACACATTTTGCACGGTTTGAGTTAATATGTCCAGTGGAAAATAAAATTTGATATATTTCTAGTAACAATTATATGTAACACAAATGGACGAAATATATATTTTAGATAAGGTTGAATGCTCAATGCAACTTACTCAGGGAGGTCAGACCCCACACCCAGCCTGGCGCATTATAGTGGGAAGAGACGGGAAGCCTCTGAAGCAAAGTGCAACCCTCTCTGATACTAAGCCTGTGTACCATGAAATATCGGATCAAGGTGCGATTCAGCAACCCGCTCTCGCACAAGACAGTACATATACGACTTATTGCTTGAGTGCTCTGAAAGACGAGGTTGTGTAAGTCACCTCCAGCCACATCTTGAAGTCCAGATTCAACAACGAATTAGAATGTCAAAATAGTTAACCTGTAACGCAACAGGAACAAGAAGGCTAGTAGGCTAGTAGGCGGATTATGACAAGCGGGAAGTCTCACCACGGACAGTGGTATGGTAAACAACTAAGAGGTAAACACCATCACAGTCACCACCGGCACCACCAAAGTCACCGCCACCACCACCACCACAGTCACCACCACTGAGCACCACAACAGTCACCACCACCACCACCACAGTCACCACCACCGGGCACCACCAAAGTCACCGCCACCACCACCACCACAGTCACCACCAACGGGCACCACCACAGTCACCGTCACCACCACCACCACAGTCACCACCGCCGCCACCACCATCAACAGTGGACGCGACAAGGACACACACACACAACTCCGACCATTGTGACCGGCCGTACACCTCCCTAGATCGTTAAAACTTTGTCTGGTGTTCCTGTGACTTCTTTTTAACATCGAGAGCTGAGCGGCGTCTCCTAATTGCTCCTTTGTTTTGAACAGGGGGTGAGAGATGGGAATAAAGCGTGGGGGAAGGGGGTATGAATAGATAGGTAGGGGAAGGAAATGCAGGAGCAATGGGTGAGAGCGAAGGAAGAAGCATAGGGGAGTGGAGAGATGAAAGAGGTAAGAGGGAACGAAGGTGGGGTAGATTAGGGTGGAGGAAAGGTATAGCGGTTAAGAGCGCTTTAGGTTCGTTTGCCAGAAGATAGGAGGTGAAGGAAGGGGAAGAGGGGAGGGGGAGATATGGATTGTTGGTGAGAAGCTCTTGTTAGAAAGTTGGAATAGTTGTGGTGGAAGGGGGAAGGCGGGACGATGATGGTGGGAGGTTGGTGAGGGGTTAGTTTATGTGGGGAACCCAGAGGTTATTTTGAGATGATTTCGGGGCTTTTTTAGTATCACCGCGGCCCGGTCCTCGGCCAGGCCTCCACCCCCAGGAAGCAGCCCGTCACAGCTGACTAACTCCCAGTACCTATTTACTGCTAGGTAACAGGGACATCAGGGTGAAAGAAACTCTGCCCATTGTTTTTCTCCGGCGCCCGGATCGAACCCGGGACCACAGGATCACACGTCCAGTGTTCTGGCCGCTCAGCTACCGGCTCCGATAGTTGTCATCAGTGGACAACTATCCTATCAATTTTATTGGCCCGATTTAGGGACTTTTCATCTGGGATGTTAATCTAAATTAATAAACAAAATTGTTACATTACAAGACCCTTAAGTCGACTGCTGCTTCCATCTTGTCTAATCCTTTGTTGTATTGTTTGATAACAGAAGCGTAACTTCCCTCTCTCCGAATCAGTTAAGGGCAGTTGTGATCATAACGTGAGTGACCAATACACAGTGAGGGAAGGAGGTAGTCCCATCGAGTGTTGTAGATCACAGTGAGGGGCCCCTTCTAGTCCCCTACCCCTGGCTTGAGATGACCAGGGACAAGGTATAGACAGGTGTTAGCGAGCCTCAATACTAAGCCACCTGGTCTAAGTTAGCCTCATCTCCCCCAGTGTGGTCTGGTCCTTCTGTGCCCAGAAAAGAATTACGGAGGTAGTGGCAGTAATTCGAGCACAAGTGCAGGTACACCACTACTAGGGAACACGCAGGTACACCAGTACTAGGGACCGCCCAGGTACACAGGTGGAGACACACAGGTGTCACGCAGTGTGAGGAACAGTGATATAAATAGCCCTCCGTTGGGGGTGCTAAACTGACAACGAATGATAAGTGGAAAGGCGGATAATGAGAGGTGGGTCTTGCGAAAGGAGGAGGAGGAGGAGGAGGGAAGGACTGGCTATAGACACGGCAGTACTGGTGATGATTTATAGGACTTTGTGTAAGAGTGGGTTGATATAGGTGTTAAGTTCTGACCCTCCCTCATCCCGCCTACTCTAAGTCGCCAGAACTTCCCTCGCGCGATTTATGAGGTGAAGCCCGGCGACACAATAGGTAGGCTTCAGAGGCAGGTGAGGGGCGAACCTCACCAACACAAGAGGTATATTTCCGCTGTGGGAGATGGGGAACTCCAGCAAGACAAGAGGCTTTAGGGTAAGCTTCAATGGTGGGGGTAAGCTTCAGTGGTTGGGGTAAGCTTCAGTGGTTAGGGTAATCCTCAGTGGATAATCCTCGGGTTGTTAGAATCATCAGCTGCTCTCAGTCTAGCCTATGAGTCTCACAGCCCGGTTGATCACGTATCCTTCGGAGGTGTTTATCAGGCCCCCCCCCCACACACACACACAGTTTTCCCCTCTTTCTTACCTGTTCGGAAGGAAGAGAGAGAAAAAACAAAAAGAAAACCAAAAACTTTGGCAAGATTTGTATTGGTGGCACCACCTTAAGGTCATTATATAAGTTGCTGTTTTTGTTTCGTTTCTTCCGTTTTTCCTCTCGTATCGGGCGGGTCGCGTCAGGTGGTTAACGAGGTGTGGACACCTGGCTGGTGGCGGAGTAATACTGCATTCAGCCATCCTCTTGTTTTGGTAGTCCTTATAGTAACGATGAGGACCATAGTATATATATCTTCTTGAGAATAGGTGCAGTTTGCATGAAGGGTTACCTCCCGATGACTGCACCAGGACAGATGTAGGGAGACGCGTTGACGTTGAGCAGAAGAAAGTCAAAAGCGTTAGATGTGTCGGGTCGTAGAGAGAATAGTATATATATATATTATATATATATATATATATATATATATATATATATATATATATATATATATATATATATATATATATATATATATATATACAGACGTACAACCCAATTAGAACGTAGACCTCTGAACTATTAGGTTGAACAAACCGGAAAACTAGTGTTTACTCGTGTTGCTGTGATAAAACTAGACTAACCTATCCTAACCTCCCCTGGCCTAATACACGATATCTGAGGTCTAATATAGTACATATTTGTGCTATACTAGGCCTAGGTATATTAACTTTGTGTTTTTGCTTCTTGTATTTTAAAAGAATTCCTTACTAGTCAGTATACTACTATCTAAATGGTAAGAACGTACGAGTTCGGACATTGACGATCGTCCTTGAGGATACCTTGAGGTGCTTCCGGGGCTTATCGTCCCGCGGCCCGGTCATCGACCAGGCCTCCTGGTGTGCTGGACTGATCACCAGGCTGTTGGACGCGGCTGCTCGTCACACTAGGTACTATCTAAACAGGAGGATGGGTTGATGTCACTCAAGGATGTCATGTCTGTGGGGCGAGGACCCTCGCATAGTTGTTGAGGGAGATTTGTAAACGATTATCTACCGTATTTGGTTCTTTTTAGGTTTACTCTTCTGTATTTTGTTCTTCAAGACCCTTTAAATTCTCAAGTTCGAAGTGCACCTATTCAAATTCTTACCTTATTGGTCAGTCGAGCCTCAGGCATGCTTTCCAAGTCCAACATGGATGGCAGCCACATGAATTTATAAGAAAAGTTATTTCATTGGCACATAATGGAAATGATAAGGGAGATAAGTGGGGGATGCAGACTCTATACATGAGTTCAAATGTTGAATTCAAATTCAGAAACTTGTACACCGGTCAACTGAAGATTGGAAGACGGGGCCCAAAAGCAGAAGCACATGTAAACATGGCAAACATTCCATATTTAGCGATGTTTTGAAGTATTCAAAGGTTACGGCTCAAGGAAAATAGATAAATGTAGAGTGCTACACGTTGGGGCGCAGTGAAGATACCTCAGGCGTGAGGAGTTTGGTAGGTGATCGACAGGGCGTCCCCTGTAGGTCTCGGTGGGCAAGACGTCCCTGGTGGGTCTAGGTGGTGGGCAGGACGTCCCTGGTGGGTCTAGGTGGTGGGCAGGACGTCCTGGTTGTTGTTGTTAAAGATTCGCTACCTGGAACAAAGTTCCAAGCAGCACGGCTATGGTGAGCCCGTAGTGCCTTTTTTTTCGTCCTGGTGGGTCTAGGTGGTGGGCAGGACATCCCTGGTGGGTCTAGGTGGTGGGCAGGACATCCCTGGTGGATCTAGGAGGTGGGCAGGGCGTCCCCAGTGCAGGAACATGGGAAGCGCTTGGCACTTCCCCCAGCAAGCTCACACTGGAATTAATCTTACCAACAAAATGGGATCAGGTTGAGAACGGGAAGAAAACAGGACGAGCCCGAGATTATGGGAGATACAGGCGAAATCTGTGCGCTTTTGGGAGGGGGAAGGCAGTGAGGGAGGGACAGGAAGGGGGATGGGGAAAATAAGAGAGAGAGAGAGAGAGAGAGAGGAGAGAGAGAGAGAGAGAGAGAGAGAGAGAGAGAGAGAGGAGAGAGAGAGAGCAAGCATGAGGCTAATTGCGACAACGAACGAGTTAGAATTATTTACATAGCCTTTTTATAGGGCCTATGTGCATCACCTAGGTTCTTTCCCTCACTCTCTTCTTTCCTTTCCTCGTCCTCCTCGTCTCCTCCTCAAGCAATCCCCTAATCCCACTCTCTCCCCCTACCTCCCTCCCTCCCTCCCTTCCTTGCTCTCGGAGAATAATATATAACTGCCCGGCCCCCCCTTCCCTCTCCTACGTGCCTGCGTCACCCCAGGTATGCGGAGTATGCTCTTCCCCCCCTCCACCCCCTCTCCTCCTACGCCCTAATTCCTCTATTAATTTCCCCTCTTTCTCCCCTCAGGATGGGTTAGATCTTAATATAATCTAATTAAACCGGATTAATATATGGCTGAGATACAGGATCGTCCCCCCCCCCCATCCTCTCCTCCTAGCCCCGTTCTCTACCATTTCCAGAGCTCTAAGTCTCAGCATCTTTATTCCTTGTAATATGAGGTGGTGTGGTCCCTGCTCTCTTGTTTACGTCCACGGCTGCTCTCTCACCCCCTCTCACTTGCTCTCTCTCCCCCCTCCCTCTCACTTGCTTTCTCTCCCCCCCTCCCTCTCACTTGTTCCCTCAGCCCCCTCCCATCACCGCCCACCTGCCTCTACCCACATTGCCTTCCCCCATACCCCCAGGGGGGTATGGGCCTCTCCCACGCACGTCCCCCACACGTAGTTTGATGCCCTCTTGCATAAGCCTGTGATTACCCACACTCAGCCTCCACCCACTTACACCCTCCGCGCCGCCACCTGCCTCCACCCACTTACACCCACCGCACCGCCACCTGCCTCCACCCACTTACACCTGCCGCGCCGCCACCTGCCTCCACCCACTTATCCTCTTACTCACCAGATTCAGACCTATGCTACCTGCTATGCCACCCCATTTAGACCTAATTGCTACCAATTTATACCCGTGTGATACGCAAGCTATCTACCACCATCGTGTTAGCATCCTCCACCCATCTACCACCATCGTGTTAGCATCCTCCACCCATCTACCACCATCGTGTTAGCATCCTCCACCTACACCCACTTGCATACATCGTCCACTTGAACTCATCTTGAACGCATTTCCGGCCCCCAACAATCTTACACAAGCCTGATATTACTCTCACCCACCTGCAATCTATTTGCATCCATCTACAGTCAATTTGAACAAACTCATCTACCTTTCATTTACATCCACCTGCCATTAACAATATTAGTAATTAATTATAAAAATATATAAATAAGAATATTTACACAGGGGGGTTTAATAATTGTTACAGAGTATATACACTTAATGAGGCCACCAATACACTAAGGTGTCTCAACCTTGCTTAACATCCATAATCTCTCCAGTGCCTCCCACTTACACCCACCTATAAGGCCCATCTGCCAGCCAGTACACCCTCCCGTAGGCACACCCAGTAGCCGGTACTGGAGAGAGCGGGGCGGAAGTGACCAGCCAACTCTCACCTCCTCCCCTTTAATCGAGCCACTCACCAATTAGGCGTAATTCTATCATTAATTCCACCTCGTTACTGGACTCAGGTGAGGGAGTGGCGGACCTTCGCCGCGTCAGGGGTATTGGGGGGGTGGGGGAGGTGGGGTAGAGGTGATATATTACTAGTGTGTGTATATACACACAGACGCTCGCGCGCGCGCACATACAGCACACACACACACACACACACACACACACACACACACACACACACACACACACACACACACACACACACACACACACACACACACACACACACACACACACACACACACACTCAAGCACACACACGCACGCACCCGACCCCCACGCCTGCTCACATAAAAAATGTAACAATAATTCAGATTATTTTACAGATGGTTTACATTGTATGAGCTCATGTATGTATGATTATATTTATGCATGAATAAGCATGTATATATATATGTACGTGTTGTTAATAATATATGGGATGTATTGGTGTGTTTGGGCCCCTGGAAGGGTGCTTGTGGGTACCACAAGAGAGATGAAATTGTTTTATGTAATAATTTAAGATGAGGTCAGATAAAGACCTTTTGTGCCCTCTGTAATGCTTTTTTTGCGCTACCGCTCACGGGATGAGTATGGGGTGCACAATAAACTAGCCGCCTCCGGCCGCAACAGCAAGCAAGGTACCACAAACTCAGTAGACAGCAGAACCAAATTTAGTGTTTTGGCCATCTATAGACGACAAGCGTAGGTTGTGAACTATACCTTGAGCTAGTCACTCTTTTTCCATGCTCTGTCGTTGTTCTTGTGCCGTTGAGCTCATCTTACTCTCTGCTGCCTAGCTTGTCTCTTCTTGTACAGTGCTTATGCTTTTATCTAGACTCGTTGTGCTATTTACTCACATTGCTTCTTTATCCTGGCTTATGGATAAGGCGGGATAAAGACAGCTAAGTCTGTCCCATAATTTCTTTTTTTTTTCATGCACTCAGAAAGCTCCCAAGTCTACGTTAATGTTCTATTTACCTTATTTCTACCCCATATTTTGGTGAGAATTTCCGTAATCACTTTCTGGTCGTCTTCTCTCCCCTTTTGCCATTCTAGATCCTCCATTACTGTTGATTTAATTATTTGTGTACCCTCATCTGGGCCTTTAGCTATTTTAGCTAATGTTTTCTCAAGCCTCATTCTCCATTTTGTTTTTCTCCGTTGTATTTAGTTCCACTTTTGTAGTTTTTCATTGTATTTGTTCTATCCAGTAGTCCATTAACATTTTCCTCTTTTTTGAGTTTTTCCTCTCAGTTCCACTACTTCCGTCTAGGTAGCTACCTACAGTTCACCAGTCCTCTCCAGGTTCGCTTTTGTGTCGTATGTGTTCTTCAGTCTATGCCTATTCTTTTTTTCTTTTATGAATTTCTGGCAATTATATACCTTCCTAGTGAAGCTACCATTGCTTAGTCCCCTCTCATATCCTCTTCACTTTTCTTAACTCCTGTTCATCCTTATACATTGTGGCACTAGTTCCTCTATATTTTATTTTGTAAGTCTTGCTATGAAGCGTTATAAAGTTGATCTCTTTTGGTCATTCCCATTTCCAAGTGTTTATTGATTCCTTTCAGTAGTTTTTACCCTTTCCTTTTCTCCCTAATTAACATTTTCTTTCTTATCTTTACCTCTGAGCCGTTCCTTGTGTCGAGTGTGCACACTCCCGGACTCTAAGACTCTAAGAGGCCAGCTAGCAGGCTCTATAACATCCTCCCCCCCCCCCACTAGTAACCCCAGAAATGTCACTGGCGGATAAGTGGCGAGAGACTTGTGGCGGCGTTGCTCTGTCAACAGTGTGAGAGTTATTCTCCTCCTGGTGGTCATTTATCGTACTATGTCCACCTTCCTAACCAATCTTCTCTTTACCTTCGTTTATTATAATGAGGTATTTACATTTTAGTCATTATATTCTTTGTTTTGGTGGGGGCGGTGGTGGTGGCTGGTGGTAGCATTCTGGTAGTAGGTAGTGGTGATGATGGTGGAAGTGGTGGTGGTGGTCGTGGGTGGTAGCGGCTCTGGTGGTACGGGAAGTTACGAGTTAAGGGAGGTACCTGGCTGTCCCACCTGCCACTGGAGAGGGTTGAGGATGGGGGCGGGGTGCTATGTGAGGGGATGAGAGGCGGGGAGGGGCAGGTAATGACATTACCAGACCAACAATGGTGGAAATAACATTACTCAGTCGTCAGCCTCCCCGCCTGCTGCTGACAACTAACTCACTAATTGTTCCTCCTCCGCACCTCTCTTGTACACACACACACCACACACACACACACACACACACACACACACAGACACAGACCAGACACAGACACACACACACACACACACACACACACACACACACCACACACACACACACACACACACTAGGTGAGCGCACACACCCTAGCACACACATATACACTGGCATATATATATATATATATATATATATATATATATATATATATATATATATATATATATATATATATATATACACTAGTCCTAGTCATATAGAAATGCCAGGAGGCTGAAGAGAGATATTTATTCCAACAGTAAAGGAAAAAAGCAGCAGGGAATATAATAACCCATGGTTTAATAGACAGTGGCAGGAAACAAAAATGAGAAGCAGGAGGGAGTGGAGGAAGTACGGAAGACAAAGGACAGAGGACAACAGGATTAGATGTAACAGAGCTAGGAACGATTACGTTAACATAAGACAAATATCGGAAAGAAATTATGAGAATGATATTGCAATCAAAGCGAAAAAGCGACTTAAATTACTACACTGCCATATAAGAAGATGTCAGTAAATGACCAAGTGACAAGACTAAGGAAAACAGAAGGGGCATTTACAGAAAGTGACAGGGAAATCTGCGAGGTACTGAATGCAAGTTTCACGACCGAGCCTGAGCAGCTCCCATTGTTAGAAGAGACGGAAGACTATCAGATATAGAGGTGACAGCAGAGGAGGCAACGAAACAGTTGACAACACTGGATGCAACTAAAGCAGTTGGACCAAACAAAGTATCACCGTGGATACTAAAAGAGGCAGCGCAGGCCCTCAGCGTGCCTCTCGCAATGATCTTTAATGAGTCGCTTATGTCTGGAGAATTGCCCAGTTGCTGGAAGAAGGCAAATGTACCGATTTTCAAGAAAGGAGATAGGGAGGAAACACTTAACTACAGATCACTAACAAGCATCCCCTGCAAAATACTTGAAAAAATAATTAGGCTAAGACTTGTTGCACACCTGGAGAGCATTAGGTTTGTAAACAAACATCAACATGGATTCTGGACAGGGAAATCATGCCTAACAAATCTTTTGGAATTCTATGATAAAATAACGAGGATAAGGCAGGACAGAGAAGGTTCAGCAGACTGCATATTTCTAGACTGCCTAAAGGCCTTTGATAAGTACCGCACATGAGACTGCTATTCAAACTTGAGAGGCAGGCAGGGGTAAGTGGAAAGGCCCTAGCATGGGTAAGGAGCTACTTAACAGGAAGAAGCCAGAGAGTAATGGTAAGGGGCGAGAAGTCGGACTGGCGAACAGTAACGAATGAAGTACCTCAAGGATCGGTGCTGGGACCAATTCTATTTCTAAGATGAGGATTGTAGGATCCTCCAGGAGGACCTGGACAGGTTGCAGAGATGGTCAGAGAAATGGCTACTGGAGTTCAACACCAATAAATGTAAAGTTATGGAAATGGCATCAGGTGATAGGAGACCAAAGGGACAGGACACAATGAAGGGGAACTGTCTACCTGTGACAATTCAAGAAAGAGACCAGGGAGTGGACGTATCACCTAATCTAATTCCTGAGGCACATATAAATAAGATAACGACAGCAGCATACTCTACACTGGCAAAAGTTAGAACTTCATTCAGAAACCTAAGTGAGGAGGCTTTTAGTGCGCTTTACACTGCCTACGTGAGACCAGTCTTAGAGTTTGCCGCGCCATCATGGAGTCCCCACCTGAAGAAACACATAAGGAAACTGGAAAAGGTTACGGTTGGTTGTCCCAGAGTTAGGAAGGATGGGATATGATGAGCGCCTGAAGGAACTAAACCTTACGACACTAGAAAAAAAGAAGGGGAGAGGGGGGGATATGATAGGAACGTATAAAATACTCAGGGGAATTGACAAAGTGGAAATAGATGAAATGTTCACACGTAACATTAACAGAACGAGGGGACATGGGTGGAAGCTAGAAACTCAGATGAGTCACAGAGATGTTAGGAAGTATTCTTTTAGCGTGAGAGTAGTGGACAAATGGAATGCACTTAAGGAGTAGGTTGTGGAAGCAAATCCTATTCGTAATTTTAAACTAGATATGATAGAGAAATGGGACAGAAGTCATTGCTGTAAACAATCGATGGCTAGAAATGCGGGATCCAAGAGTCAATGCTCGATCCTGCAAGCAGAAATAGATGAGTACACAGGCACACACACAACCCTTGCGCGTGCACACACGCACACACAGCACAACACAAACCAAACAATTTGGTTTAACGTCACGTTCTAGGGGGGGGGGTATCAATAAAAGATACAGAGCAAACATTTAACGCACGGATGAAGAGGGAACACGCAAACCGGAATAACAATTAAACAACGCCAGGGCGGGAGTTTGTAAACCCGGGTGGTGGCGGCCTCCGGGCGCCTGGGTCTCTGGTGCTCCCCTACACGCTCTCACACCTTCAGCTATAGTTTACTTACTGCCCTTTGGCTGAAGGGGTGTACAGCATCGCTCCTAGTCTTCTTGGCTAGAGGGGCCATATTCCCCCCTTCCCCCTGTCTTCTTGCTGGGAGTGGGGTGTTTATTATTATTATTATTATTATTATTATTTTCTACCACAGACGTGGCCACACATTTACAATGCTAACCAGCATATATACATTTTCTTCTGTCCTCCATGGACAGGGTTAGAGATGTGTTAAACATATAGTTCAGGGGTTTATTGAACACTCAACCACAGAAGGTGAGTCGGTACTTTTAAAATGCTAGCTAACCTACGTACGTAAATACATAGATACACAGATTTACGTATGCCCTACATAAAGTGTTCGATGTGTCTTTTACATAGTGTCATTAATGTACATTTACAAAGGTGAAATGTAATTCTGATCAGCTTCCACATATACTTTATACCCATACATATACATACACACACACATATACATACATATATACACACACACACATGCATTCACATACATTTGTCTCATTTACTCTGACAGGATGAGATAGCTGATAAAGAAACTAGTGTGCAATTAAGCACTTAATCACATAATCACTGAAGGTCATTAAGGTGCTTTTACAAGCTCAGGTGAGGGGATGAGAGTATATTTGCTCTCTTAACTGCCGCCGTCTTGGTTGGGATATGGCGTGTTTCACTCCCAACTGTCGGGCACCTGCATGTGAAAGATGTAATATACCTGCTGGGGGTCCTGCCTTCCTGTCGCTACCTCCCACATCCTCCCCTCCCGCCACCTATCCCATCCCCATTCAGCTTTCTCTCTTGGCGCTGCTTCGCCTCTTCTTCCTTCTTTTACAACCTCCCTTTCCACATCTACACAATAACTGCAGTCCTCTTATGTCCCATCGTTTTCCCGCAATCAATAACAACAACAGGAATTTCGACAGGTAATTTCCTCTCCCACTTCTAAATCCGAGGCCTCGCCGCCTGAAGTTTGAGCCATTCATCTCTCCTCCTTTTCTCACCTTCTCGCCTAATGGAAGGTGTCAGAAGTTGGCATCAAGCGCCTTACAAGAGTCCCCCTCCCCTTTCGTTCCCCTCCCTCCCTTTCGCCCCAAATATAGAAAATGGGAAGCTGAGTTTGTTGAGAGGAGGGGTGACTAGGAGAATGTAAAGAGAGACGGAGTTGAAGGAGGAGGGAAAGAGTGAATGGGTAAGGAGGACAAGAGACGGATGATATAAATAAAACAAACGTTTTAGAACTTCTATGGGTGTTTATCAATAATTTAAAACTATTTGATTTTGGTTAGATAAGTTTCATAAAGTGCCATGAACTATATTATTTGTTGATCTGATTTATATAGTATGCCAACATACAGGGACTTAAAGCATAGGCGAAAAACAAAACACCCTTCATAAATGGCCTTCTCATAGAAGCAAAGGCAGTTTTTGGAGCTTTCTCGAAAACACACAGGGAATGTATGAACGGCGAGATTTGGGTACCAGAATACAATTTATATAGATGTGATAGAGTTGACAGGTCACCTGGACGAGTTGGCGTGCGTATTACAAAGGACTTTGTAGGCTCAGCAGTCTTTTATACTATACAAATGAGGTGGTAGAGATAGCTGGAGTAAAAATAGAGAAAATAAACCGAGTTATTATTCTGATATACAAACCGCCGGATGCAACGGTTGAGGTATCCAGAGAGTAGATAATCAAAATAGAGAAATAGTTTGATAATCTGACAAACCTAATCCCATATATCATCATTCTTGGAGACTTCGACCTGCCCAGTCTAAGATGGTGAATAGCAAACAATAATGGTACACCAGGAAATCAACCACAAACTGAAAACTGAAAACTCCACACCCCAGATGGATTCGAACCCAGACATCCAGGAGCTCAATGCACCACGGCGTACCCGGTTCTTTAACCACTCGACCAACCGTGACTGTACAAAAGACGTTGGTAGCCGTGGCTATTTCCCCAACATCCTAACAGCACTTGGTGGTAATCTTGGGCATAGACATTTTATCGAATACCTCACTTTGTGGGGCCACGTGAGCAACCCCCATGGGCCTAATGTCATTACGGAATACAGTAAAGAAACGCAGACAATCTCGTCTTTTTTGGGGAGAGGGGCGGGGGGCGGTCTCCCTGAATGTAGCTGCACTGCCCCCCTTCTTCAGTTCTGCTATATTGGAGATATGTGTTGGCAAAAATCTCTGACTGAAACAGCTGAAAACTCACACCTGACTGTCAGGAAAGCGTTCCTCAGTGTTGTGTTTGCTTGTTATACTCGTCGTCGGTGTAATTATACTTTTCGTCGTAGTTACACGCCTCGTCGGAGTAATTATACTCGTCGTTTACATCGTCGTTGTTGAGGGTGTTACACTCGACCTTTTCGTCGTTGTTGAGGTTATACTGGTCGTGTATACTGGTCGTGTATACTGGTCGTGTATACTGGTCGTGTATACTGGTCGTGTATACTGGTCGTGGGTGTGATTGTGCTGGTGAGAGGACGGCCGGTGGCAAGGTTAGGGCTGGTTTCCTTAGCCACTCACTCGCGCTTCTAGCTAGGCAAACCCACTGCAGATTGATGAACTGTGTGTGTGTGTGTGTGTGTGTGTGTGTGTGTGTGTGTGTGTGTGTTGTGTGTGTGTGTGTGTGGTGTGTGTGTGTGTGTTCACCTAGTTGTGTTTTGTTTTTGCGGGGGTTGAGCTTTGCTCTTTCGGCCCGCCTCTCAACTGTCAATCAACTGTTTACTAACTCCTTTTTTTTCCACACCACACACACACACACACACACACACACACACACACACACACACACACACACACACACACACACACACACACACACATATGGTCCACATATGTAAGACCAATCCTGGAGTATGCAGCCCCAGCATGGAGCCCGTACCTTGTCAAGCACAAGACGAAGCTGGAAAAGTCCAAAGGTATGCCACTAGACTAGTCCCAGAACTAAGAGGCATGAGTTACGAGGAAAGGCTGCGGGAAATGCACCTTACGACACTGGAAGACAGAAGAGTAAGGGGAGATATGATCACAACCTACAAAATCCTCAGAGGAATCGACCGGGTAGACAAGGACAAACTATTCAACACTGGGGGGACGCGAACAAGGGGACACAGGTGGAAACTGAGTACCCACATGAGCCACAGAGACGTTAGAAGGAACTTTTTCAGTGTCAGAGTAGTTAACGGATGGAATGCATTAGGCAGTGATGTGGTGGAGGCTGACTCCATACACAGTTTCAAGTGTAGATATGATAGAGCCCAGTAGGCTCAGGAATCGTACACCAGTTGATTGACAGTTGAGAGGCGGGACCAAAGAGCCAAAGCTCAACCGCCGCAAGCACAAATAGGTGAGTACAAATAGGTGAGTACACACACACACACACACACACACACACACACACACACACACACACACACACACACACACACACACACACACCAAGAAGCAGCCCGTGACAGCTGACTAACTCCCAGGTACCTATTTACTTCTAGGTAACAAGGGCATTCAGGGTGAAAGAAACTTTGCCCATTTGTTTCTGCCTCGTGCGGGAATCGAACCCGCGCCACAGAATTACGAGTCCTGCGCGCTATCCACCAGGCTACGAGGCCCATGTGTGTGTTTGTGTGTGTGTGTGTGTTTGCGTGCGTGTGTGTGTGTGTTTGCGTGCGTGTGTGTGTGTGTGTGTGTGTGTGTGTGTGTGTGT
>WNGS01109635.1:11312169-11338575 GCA_020271785.1 Procambarus virginalis | reverse complement strand
TATATGTATGTTTGTCCTGCACACCCTCCCCCCCTCCGCCCCCGTCCAGAAGGCAGCGGTGGGTGGGTTACGCTCACTAAGTTACTACTAACAGTTAGCAAACTGTGGATATTTTTGGCTAAGATTTCTGCGGTAGCCGATCATTTTGAATGAAATATTTACACATCTCTAGAACACTTGTTATAAAATTGTCAGAAACAATTCTGTAACAAATGTTCCAGAGATGTGCAAATATTTCATTCAAATGAAAAACACGTATCTTTTCGCACTCCAGCACATAGTGAAGGAACGTATTGTATCCAAAAAACTGCATTTTCTTTAATATAAATTACTGAAAATACATTATATTAATGTGTATAGTTAGGACTAGGGGTACATTATGTTTGGTGTTTTGCTTTTATTGGCAATTATTTTTATTTGCTGTACATTACGTGAGCTAAGCATTTACAGAGTAGAGGTGCTGTCTAATCCAGTTTATCATCCGCCTTGTTACCAAGTTTGGAGTATGCTCAAATTTGCATTGCAGATTCTTTGCATGGAACTATATCAAATATTTTTCACAAAAATACTTGTGAACATTTTATTCACAAATAAAATAAAAAATATAAAATTATTTTTCTGCCTATCCTTTTCTTTCCTGTTCTATCGCTGTTGCTTTGTCGCGAAACATCAGATAGATTAAAGCAGAGATTAAAGCTAAGTCGGTGTTTGGACACGGTTTGAACTCTCGACATGATCGTTCATTTTCTCTTAATTATTCTCTACTACTTTCCAGTGTCACTAGTTTGTAGTTCAGAAGGTCCCGTTTATTTTCCCATTCTTGAAGATAGAAAAACGCGGATTGCCTTTCATTCTTATATAATCTTGTTTTCTATTGAGGTGTAGATTGTTGCCAAACATCTTTTTTCAGCTCCACGGTGGCCTCCAACAACTTCCCCTAATGTTCTCACACACACACATGTACGTCTCTCATAACCGGCTTGGTATCACATTTCCTGCACCTGTAATCCCCCCCCCCCACACACATTTTTCTGCCCATGCACCTGTCCACTACCATACTTGCTTCACTCTCACTATCTCAGTTAATTTTGTTACTTAAAATATTAAACCATGCCAGAGTACAGACGTACCTCCGAGAAAGCAACTCTTAAGAGATGGCAGGTCCAGCCATTTGGCTGGACCAATGGTTACTTGGTTACTTGGCAAAAAAGAAAACGTTGTCACTCGCATCCTAGTTTGTTAAGCTTTAACAAGTGATTTCTCACAACAAACTGGATTCTGGAAATGGTTGTAGGGTCAGCTTAATAATGCTAGTTTAAGCACGTGAAAACAAAAATCTTGTGTCATTCAGAAGGGGGGCATTAAATTCTGTGCTGACAAAAAAGATCATTATTTAGTTAGAATTGCTAAGTCCCATTCAGTGTTGTCCTGATACACCGGTGTACCATTAAACTGAGGCCCCCACTCTTACAACAATAGGATATGCCGTAATGTCCACAATGGAGCCACCCAACTACATGCACCATCTTTCTATGACGAAGCTCAGATACGAACGACGCCAGCTATGTAGTCGTCCTTTCATAGTCAAATATTAGTTTATCTAATAAGCGTTTAATGGATTATTGTGTAAAGGAGTTCCTTCAAATTCAAATACCTGTCATCTGATTAAAGTTGTAACACTCTTCTATAAATAATTATTTTTTTAAAACGAGAACGTCATTTGTAGTAAAAAAAAGACCTCGATACTTTTACTTATGGCAGTATACAAGTTGAACCGCAATGTTTGTAGTAACTCAAAGCTTGAACAACACGCTCTCTGGTAACACAAGACCTGAACAATAAGCTCTCTGGTAACACAAGACCTGAACAACACGCTCTCTGGTAACACTAGACCTGAGCAACAAGCTCTGTGGTAACACCAGACCTGAACAACACGCTCTGTGGTAACACCAGACCTGAACAACAAGCTCTGTGGTAACACAAGACCTGAACAACAAGCTCTCTGGTAACATAAGACCTGAACAACGCGCTCTCTGGTAACACTAGACCTGAACAACACACTCTCTGGTAACACTAGACCTGAACAACACGCTCTCTAGTAACACAAGACCTGAACAACAAGCTCTGTGGTAACACTAGACCTGAACAACACGCACTCTGGTAACACAAGACCTGAACAACAAGCTCTGTGGTAACACTAGACCTGAACAACACGCTCTCTGGTAACACAAGACCTGAACAACACGCTCTCTGGTAACACAAGACCTGAACAACACGCTCTCTAGTAACACTAGACCTGAACAACAAGCTCTGTGGTAACACTAGACCTGAACAACAAGCTCTCTGGTAACACAAGACCTGAACAAGAAGCTCTCTGGTAACACAAAACCTGTACAATAATGTGGTGATACAAGTCCTGTGCAATAAGCTCTGTGGTAACACAACACCTAAACAGCAAGCTGTCACAACACAAGTCCTAACAACAAGGTATGTGGCAACATAAGATCTAAACAAGCTCTGTGGCAATACAAGATCTAAATAACAAGCTATGGCAACACAAGTCTTAAACAACAAGGTATATGACAAAAGTAATCCTGATAAACAAGACTATGTGTGGTGTCACAAGGTCTGAGGTAACCAAAAGCTTGAGCAACTTTATTTGTGAAATCACAACATTGGACAATGTCACATGTGTAAGCACAAATGAGCAAATTCTACCAAGAGCACATCAGATGATCCTGTTGCCAAGTCACGTGGGAATAATGGGAAATGACATTGCAGACGAAGCTACAAAACTTGCAACTAAGAGAAGAAATGTAGACATTTACATACCACAGAGTCTATCATTAGAAAGTAATAGACAAGAAAGAAAAGAAAGAAAGGACAAGAAAGTAATAGGAAATAGAGCAATACAAAAGATGTACAGTGACCACAATACAGCAGTTGCAACATCAGGATCTGCAGGTTGGTACAAGAATTCAACCAACTACGAACCACTTATTTTGATGAAAGGGAGCAGTAGAACAACAGAAGTACACTTACATCGTATCAGGCTTGGATACCCATGTGCATCTGAAATAGGCTTACCGGTTCCGGAAGATGAGAGGAAATGTCAGCACTGTAGAGAAATGCCCGACAGACCACTGGAACATTATCAAACACAGTGCGGAGTTACAAACCCATTATGATTTCAACTTAGATTCAACAGAGCAGAAGTTGTTGTTAAACACATGGGACAAAATCATAGTGAAGCGACCAAACGAGTCATAAATACTCATTCTCCGCCCAAGTAAAACAGAAACAAGCAACACTAAGTGGGCCAGCCAGAGGCTTAGGGCCCGCGCAGGAATATCCCTGCGAAAAAAAAGATGAACAGTTCACATGGGACAAAATCATAGTGAAGCGACCAAACGAGTCATAAATACTCATTCTCCGCCCAAGTAAAACAGAAACAAGCAACACTAAGTGGGCCAGCCAGAGGCTTAGGGCCCGCGCAGGAATATCCCTGCGAAAAAAAAAGATGAACAGTTCACATGGTTAATTAGTGGTAGAACACTAACCAACTTCCTCTGATAGCACAAGGTTGCAGTTCAACTTGTGTTCGCACGACCAAATATTTTCACCCGACAGCACAAAGCAGCATATTAGTCGTGGTCTAACACGCATTCTAATTATACAATGGTTCCCTAATGTACGAGATAGGACGCCTTATAAGCTTACAAACGTCCTCCAAGACCAGTTACTGACCTTCCCCAGGAAGCTTTCTACTGCAGCTGAATAGCTCCTTGATATATCTGTTTACTGCTAGGTGAACAGCGGGATCAGGTGAAAGGAAATGTGCCCAAATATCTTAATACTGCTTTGGAAATTGAACCCCAGGACCCCTCGTATGAGACCTGGCTGAACTGACCACTGAGTTACAGTAACATGTCATCGTAACAAGATGGCACAAGACCTAAGACGATTGATTTATCTCATAATTGAGATAAATTAAACAGGCCAATACCTGTTTAATTTATGCAAAATCTTTTGATTGAGTGTAGGACCTCTCCACATACACAGAATGTGTTTCATCATTGTTTGCATACATATATTTTCAAATCTTTCGTTTTCAGCAATTTTTGTATGCTAGTGTTCAAAGGGTACTAATATAGATGTACCTGTAGTTGGAATAACAACTTTGTCTCAAGTTCCATAGTATTATTGCAGTGAAACACATAACTGACATTTGAGGGGGGATGAGAATTCCACATTAAAGAAACTTTGGCTTCGTGAATCACAAATAATTAGACGTTCTAATGTGTGTGTGTACCACCAGACACACTATCTTCCTGAATTTTCTCATTATATTATAGCACTTCATAGTGATTTATATTTCAATATACACACAGACATTCCATTTATTATGAGTGTTCTTTATCAGTATCTATGTGCTATTTAAAACCTTGAGAGTTCACAGCTTCTGGGGTAATAAATAGTTCTCAAAAGTTTCTTATAGCTATGACACCACAAGCAAGTTGAGATTAGTACTAAGATGTTAAACTGTCAATTCAGTAACTACCACAGTTTAGTCATGGGTGCATGGGTTCAGACACTGCTAGAACCACAAGCTTAACCTACTGTTCCTCCTCTTCCGAGTAGCTGAATCTTCAACAACAACTGTTCCTTCTCGTACATGAAGCCAGGCCTCAAACTATCGAACTGTTCCTAGTTCAACATCATTCATATCTGACTCAGAATTATCAAATATATTCTCAGAAGCAAGCAGCCACAGTTTGGCTATTGTACATGCATATCTTTAAGTCTTTTTAAAACTTAACTTTAAACTTTAGACAAATCAATGTAAATACTGTATCAGTTTCGCTTAAGATTTATTTAAATACTGTACTGTACTGTTTAATAATGTTTCAAGTTTTGGTGAATGAGTGGTTACTTTTAGTATATACAGTACACATATATATGTCGTACCTAGTAGCCAGAATGCACTTCTTGGCCTACTATGCAAGGCCCGACTTGCCTAATAGGCCGAGTGATTTTCATTATTTAAAAAAATCAAATTTTTTATTTGAATTATTATATTATATTAAAACAAATTATTGACTTAGTTATGTTAGTTTAGATTAGGTTAGGTTAGGTCATATCTCACATTAGTTTTAACTCAAATTAAAAAAAAAATAACTCATACATAATGAAGTGGATAACTTATATAACTTAATAAATAAGCAAATTTTTTTTTAAATATATAAATTCAGGAAAACTTGGCTTATAGACAAATCAGGCCTTGCATAGTAGCCCGAGTACTGCATTTTGGCTACTAGGTACAACATACATATATATATATATATATATATATATATATATATATATATATATATATATATATATATATATATATATATATATATACTAGTACTGTATTATATTTTAAAATTGATCCATTACCTGTAAATTCATCCAGCAAGACCTTGCATGATTTCTTGCAAGTTTGCATAAAAAAATAGCAAAATATAATTGGTAAGAGAAACCTCTGACAAAGTTGTCCTTTTTTGTCTTTATTGGACAATTGGAAATTTGTGGTAAATTGACATTCTTAAATAGGAGACTCGCTCCACTGGGGCATTACAATAGAGCTCCAGTCAGTCCATCACGCCAGGCGGGGGCAACCAATGAGTGTGTTCAGTAATTGGCTTTATTATTATTATTATTATTTATCAGTACAAGAAAATATACAATAAGGTAATCATATAAACCTTAGGCTTATGTCTAGCTACAATAAGATACAAATCACCGTTATAATCTAATTTGGAATATGATGAGAAGGGAGAAAAGATATAATATTATTTAGTGACTTCTATTGCACTGCTTGTTTTGTTTTTGACACTTGGAATAGGGTTGATTTTACTTTTTTAATATATATATATATATATATATATATATATATATATATATATATATATATATATATATATATATATATATATATATATATATATATATATATATATATGACGGAAGCACAGTGTAATTGGAATAGACCAAAAACATACATATGTAGTAGGAACGTTATTTTTCATTGAAACAAGTGACATAGAAAAGATGCCATTTATCTGCCTGTAATTTAATACATTCAAGTTGGGGTCTCTATGTTCTTTGTACTTGAAAGCATCCTGTTTAAAAGTCAAATGTGTATCACTTATAAAGACAAGGGATGATGAACTATATAAGGTTTTCCATAGTGTTCCAAGTTCAAAGTGAAGGAACTGGATAAACACAGACACACGAACACACAATATGGAGAGTGACGTAGGAAACACTGAGAGAAAGTGGTTGGAAGGCAAGGAATCCAGATGACGATTCTGTCCACTGGCATAATCGTGATCCTTATTTACTTTTTTATGTTATTTATAAGAGTGTACCTCTTCTTGTAAATGCATATGGTTCACTTTACATACAAAATATTTGTTTATAATTTGTTCACAATATATACATATATATTAGGCATTTCTTTAAAAACATGCTTGTTTATTCTTACATTTAAAAACTCCTTATAGGAAATGTAAACAGCCTGGACAGAACCGCAAAGTCTGGCACCAAAGAGAGGGTCTAGGCCCGTGCTCAGTTTTCAGTTTTTTATAAATTGACTTTTTTCTCTCTCCATATGAAAGCAGAGATTTGTGAGCATTTGTAGCGAGATCGTAAAAACTGCACAAGCCTATACACCACAGTAGAGTCAAAGATCGGACATTAATAGGAAAAAATCTAGGTCTAGATTAGGCTACTACGGAATAATAAAATGGAATACCATATTTTGGAGGGAAATGTTGAGAGAGCAAATGGGACAAAAAATAAATTTCTCCGCGCAGTCATGGACATTTAAGGGATCTTTCTTTATATCACACATTGAAAGTCACTTCTAGCAGCTACGTTGGAATGCTTATTGAGAATGCAAACATCTTCCGTTTAACCATCTACAGAACTTTAAACGCATTCTTTGCGCCCAGTATATACATATATATACATATATACATTATATAATCATATACATATATATATGTATATATATATATATTTATATATATACAGCAAGATTCCACAGAGATGAAAAGGCACGACACCGTTCAAACATGATGGCCCTGTTGTCATGCTGTTCGTTGCAGTCACAGCGCCATTTCCAATTAAAATGTACTTACTTTCTAAAAATGTTTATGGATGAACAAACAGCAAAGGGGAATGTACTGAATCAAACCTCCTTGCTATTGGTGCTCACTTTGCCAATCAAATTCCAGAGTTCCCCGAAGAGTACAGAGACCAAAGTGAAGCCACCAATCAGGAGACTAGAGAGAACGGGATCGGGCGAAATAGAGGAATGCTATTGGCCAGGAGAGGGTCACGTGACAATAGGATGTTGGTAAGTTGAGGAGGGACACCGCAAGAAAGCCCCTGACTTGTATGAAAGACAGCAATCTGAGGTCTCCTATGTGGAGCCCTCTCACGGCACCCTTTTATGGGAATCTACAGGAAGTGAAGAGGTGAAAGACTTTGACTGGGAGCCTTAGTGGTCGATGCTGCCAGTTAGTCACCTGTCATGGACGTTACTCTGTGTATAGCCTTGGGCCCGGCTCAGGGTGATATGGAAGCACTCTGGTACACTATTGTGGTGAAGTATGGTCTCTATACAAAATAAATTTGCATATGTATACTTGATAAAAATAAAATTCTAAATGTTATCCACATTCCTAACAAGATCCTATTAGAAATCTCCAGTAGTCGTTTTGGCACAATCGTTGCTTACAACCAAGTTAAACTGGCATTTCGTTTGACAATATAGATAAGAAAGTAGCATGAAGAAATTAGCTCCTGAAAGCTAAAAGATGCAAGATAATCAAGTGCCAAGTAAAAGACAACAGAAAACTAACTAGACTAGCAATATGACTAACAATGCAGCTGACAGACACGTTAAAGAATCATGCTGTCAGTACTTGAATAACTGAAGCGAAGAGGTACAAGAGAATCTTCAGAATGTTCGAAAAATGATAGAACTACATGGCATGCCTTGGAAATCTAGAAAATAGAAAGATTGCACATGTTGAGATTATTTTGGACTAACAGTATGACATAACCAGCTACAATGGTCCTTTGTTTTAAGTTTATATTTGTCTTTTAGTTAAGCAATAAATTTGACACTGATTTATCAAGAGCCAAGGTAGCTGGTAGTATCACTATTAAGGATGCTGGCACGAGGCACGAGGGATCCACTAGTACTAGACGCTGGGAATCGTGTATTGTTCCTAGTACGCTTATGGAAGACAGTGGATTTATTAGCGGAATACCTGCTCATCTTCTTACTTCACTGCAGTGTTGCCCACTACTCTTCAGAAGATAATTACTTTCTTTTAGGAGTGCTTAAAAGATAATTCATTAATTGCAATTCTCCAGGCTACTAAAAGAAAGTGAAACATAAAAATACTTCATAATAATATATTCCTTCTACAGACAATATTAATAATACAAATGCATATTTCTCTCAAATATAAATATATTCTTTCTTGGCAACACTGCTTCTTTATGCGGCACTACACTCTGGCACTACACTTGAGTATTGGACAGGTACTGGCTGGAGGTGTAAGGGCCTAACCCGCCTTGGTTCAACGCCTAACTATCATAACTACTTAACTATGAGAATGACAGAAAGAGAGAAAGATGAGGGACCAAGAGGAAGCTGCCCCATTTCCAGGTTCCAGCCTTAAGGACCCTCTTAAAAAGTTTTCGTAAGTGAAGATAAAAGTGATTGGCACATGCGAATTCACATTAATCCTATTCAAAAGTAAATATAATTATAATTCTTTTTAAATAACAAAGAAACACTGCATAGTATGTCCAGGTAAATCTAGCAATGTAAGTGGCACATCACTCGACATATTGCACACCAAGCATGCAGGCTTCCCTCATTACAATATGTCAAGTATAAGAAACATCAAATACTTTACGTCTTTCATCACTGATTTTTTGATCATAGACATGCCATTGCAAGTCACTATTTTGATTTAATTAATGTTATAGGAAATTCTCTTAATATCTGTTCGTTGTCACACATTCTTTGCATCACAATTTTTGTTTCTCAGTTCATGAGATATTTCACAGATTTACGCCACAACTTCTTCTTTTATAGTAGTAGGTGTGGTCTCGAGGGCTTCAGGAAGTGTTGCAGGTGAGGTGTTTTCAGATGACTCCTCTACTGGTGAGATAAGGGATGGGATGAGAGGTACTGTAGAAAGTGAATCAGCTGTGGCAGTAACAATTACTGACACACCTTCCCCAGCACTACTAATAATACCAACGCCACTGTCTGATGGTGAAGGGACGGGAGTAGAGGATTCTGAATGAGGGGCAGTACCATCCGGATGGTAGGGCTTGCAATATGAATACCGGTGGTTCATATGCTGAGAATAGGAACCCGAGTGAGAGAACCTCTTGAGACACTTGTGGCATTGGTAAGGCTTCTCCCCTGTATGTAGTCGACTGTGTTCTGTTAGATGATGCTTGTGCTTGAATGCTTTGGGGCAGAGATCACACTTGAATGGGCGTTGGCCTGTAAAAATATTTTGCCCATCATATATATACACTTCATACTGAACTAACCTAAAGTATGACAATTTTTCCATATAAAAGGGCAATCTGTCTCACTATTACTACTGTATTACTAATTACTCTATAACACAATGTTTCAACAAAACATAAGAGGATATTGACATTCACCTCACCTGAGTGCTCGTACTTGTGGCGGGCAAGGGACGATTGTTTATTGAAGGACTTGTCACACTGGTCACACTGAAAAATACCACCCTCTTCCTCACGGCGTCTCTTGCGGCTTTCATCACCACTGTCATCATCCTATGAGTAGAAATTGGAATTTAGTTTAAATAAATTACTATTAATATGAAACCACAATTACCAACTAATTGCAATGAAGAAAGGTAGTTAGTTACTCTATATGTATTACTTGTGCAACTGTTAAGACAAAAATAATGGCATGAACATTAGTGCAAGCAGGTTATAGTAAAGTATACAGTCATCAGAATACTACACACCACAACTATTGCCAACTCACCCTCGGTCGTTTCTCACTGGAATCCATATGGTCAGGATACAATGCTGGCAAGCCAAGCTTTGCCCCATGGAGAATCTGTGCCAACTTGCAGTGTTGTTCAGAGATCATAGTGGGCAAACCAGTCATTGTTAGCCCACTTGATTCTTTTTGTTCTGCTATATTATTATTGAGTGAGTTAGGTGTAGGTGTGCGAGATTCAGATTTGTAAGAGATTGCCAATGAGGTGGAATCTGCATCTGAATCAGAATATACAGAGGCTGGTTTTGGTGATGCTGATGGAGACGATTTTTTTGTGGAGAGATCAAGCGGTTGGTCGTCATCATTTCCATCTGCTCCATCTGCAGGTATTGGCGAGGCACGACCATTGTGAAGAGGGTAGACTAGACCTGGTGGTGGCAACAGGGACGGGTAATAGGAGCCAATGCTTAAGGCCTTGGGATTAGCCTGAGTGTTGGGCGGAGCATAGCTGCTAGGAGCATAGCTTGAAGGAGTATAGCTAGCAGGAGTATGGCTAGGATTGCTGTAGCTTGAGGGGTAACTGGCCTGGGAGTATGTTGGTGTTGGGGTAATTGACCGACCCTCACGACGGTCACGAGCTCGAGCATTCTGGAACCATACCTGCACCACTCGAACTGGAAAACCAATCTTTTCAGCAATGGTTAGCAATTCTTCTTTCTTAGGTCGGGGGTTAATAGCATAGTGGGCTCGCAGGACAATAAGCTGCTCCTCACGAATGTGAGAACGTACACGAACCTTCTTTCCATCACTGGTGGTCTCTTCATCATCTACAATATGGCCAGAATCTGCATCCCTCTCCTCATCCCTACTCAAAATGACCCGACTATGCATATATTGGGACTGAGAAATATGTTGAGATGGTTGCTGCCTTTGTTGTTGATGGCGTTGAGGTTTCTGGTTTTCTGCTAGCTCGTGTAACCTTGCTGCCAGACCCTCAATTAGATGTCCCTTGGCAGAGGTAACTTCAGGAAGACGCGGACACTGGCGGCAGGCATGTAGAAAAGCTTCACTACGATTTCTGAAGGTACTGCCACACAGCCTACAAGAAAGGTCATCAGCAATGGCTGCAGAGTCTAGTGCAAAGCCCTGAGAAGCTGATGATACTGTTTCTTCAAACTGATGTTTTGTGACACTTGTGTTGACACTTTCTAACATTTTCTTCAGTGTGGACATACCTTCCTTATCACTCTTATTTGGAAAGTCATTCTTTTCGTTTTGCTTACTTTCTTCTTGTTGAAGTTCTCCCTCTTCTTCCTCTTCCTCCTCTCTTGTCTCTTCCTTGATAACAAGTTCACCTGGCTCTCTGTCATCATCATCTTCCTGTGGTGCATTTTCACAGTGGTCTTTTTCTCCACCACCTTCCTGATGAGCTTTGTTGAGGGCTGCCTGGGTCATGGTGAGAGAGAGAAGCGATGAATACTGAGGGTGGAGTTGTGCAGCCAATATGAGGGAATTGAAAGGGTGGTAGGGTGACAAGCTTTGATGGAGATTGCCTGAAAGCCCTTGAGGTAAACTCTGGGAAAATCCCTGTGGCAAGCCTGCAGTTAGACTGGAACTACTGAGACCACTTGGAGACACTAGTGATGGTGGAGACATGAGGAGAGAGTCCCTAGAGATGGGGCGTGTTGGTGAGGAATACCCGAGATCTGCTGAATGGGTTGGAGACTTGTCCTTGGGTAAGATTGGTAAGTAAGATCCATTAAGGATAGGCCGTTTGGTATGGGGTCCTGGAAACTGTGGGGATGTACGTTGCATCAGACCATTAGTCCTGCCACGTCCAAGCTGTGAAAAAATATTTTATCAAATAAAAGACTAAATAATTATTCAGTGTGCCTTAAGTGCAATGTTGTTGCACTTCAATTATATTTTAAATTTCTTAAGGTTAAGCCCTCTTTGACACAATGAGTTCAGTACATAAGCAACACTTTGACAACACTATACTGTACAACATACTGTACCAACAACATGGTACTGTACAACAGTACTAAAATACTGTACAACAGTACTAAAATACTGTACAATAGTACTAAAATACTGTACAACAGTACTAAAATACTGTACAACAGTACTAAAATACTGTACAATAGTACTAAAATACTGTACAACAGTACTAGAATACTGTACAACAGTAGTAAAATACTGTACAATACTAAAATACTGTACAACAGTAATAAAACACTGTACAACCATACTAAAATACTGTACAGCAGTACAGTATTTTACAAAAAAAAAAAACAAAAAAAAAGCTGATACTTTCATGGGTAAACATTTGACATATTTTCCCTTGAACTAGCATGATCACTGCACATGATCCTTACTTCATTTTTCATGTGTTGCAAACAAAAAAAATATAATTCTGCCAGAATTATTACCCACTAAGCCATCATAGTTTACTTTACATAGAAGCTTCAGCATTCACATGATTACACACGAGTCATTTCATCAAACCAAATGATGTTAATTCTGCTTTATCATTATCCCTGAAATTCAGTACACCCACTAAACATTAACTGTGTATTTTACTTATTCTAACCAATTCTAGCACCCCCATTACTCATGTTCACAAATTTATTTTAAGAAATTTAATTTCTTAAATTTAGATGTAGTTAACTTACACACATACAGTACTGTAATCACCTCACACATGTTGTAATTATAACACACACCGATGCTGCAATATCACACACATACATTGAAGTTATACCACATACATATGTTGCAATACACGGATACACACATCTGTTGCAATTACCCTGTACACTCATTCTATAATTATCCTATGTACCTGGTTCAATTCACCTATTCACTTGATATAATTTTCCTAAACTTTCACAATTTTTATACTGTATTCTATATTTTCTGTCAATATAATAATAATATAAGAATAATAATAATAAAAGTAATAAAAATAATAATAAAATAATAATAATAATACTTTATTCATGAGAATGTGAATGCAAAGAACATAAGACAAAGGTACAATTGTATGTACAGAGGGGTTGCACAGTAAATGAAGCCACTATTGTGCAGAGGGTTATGAGCTCTTTATACTGTACAATACATTATCTTTTATAATACAGTATTTGTATATTCTCCTTAATTTAACTAAACTTAATTTTTGGTATATTATTTGCTCAAGAATAACAGTTACAAAATAAAATTAACCCTTTGGTCATTGAGACTACTACTTGCCACAAGAGCAACTGTGTATTCAACTTTTCTCATTGCTATTTCTAAAGTACTTTTATTCCAACATTAAAAACTATTCCCTTACAGTAAATATTTAAATCATTATAGCACTTAATTCAGAGTGTTTTATCAGAGAATTTATAAATTAAAAAATGGCAAATTACAAAAGATGATGATATTCACCTGGCATTTTTTGGAGGACATGTGAGAAGAATACGACCCTGAATGAGAGAACCGCTTGCCACAGTGCTCACACTCAAAGGGCTTCTCACCACTATGAATCCTCTTGTGTTCCTGCAAGTAATCACATTATAAATACCAATAGCCTTAGGCTTCATATTAAAATAATTAAAACAATAGTAGAATAAAATTCTTTAATAATTAGGCAGCTTAATAGTTTACAGAGACTGAATCGGTAGGTGACAGGTGATGTGTTACTACTTCATATTTTTTTACTACTACAAAGCTCATACAGTAAATGGAATGCATTTGGAAGTGATGTGGTGGAGGCTGACTCCATACACTGTTTCAAATGTACATATGATATAGAACCCAATAAGCTCAGGAACCTGTAAACCAGTAGATTGACAGTTGAAAGGCAGAACAAAAGAGCCAGAGCTGAAGCCCCACAAGCACAACTAGGTGAGAACAATCACATAAATAAATATGATTGTCTCCTTGCTAAATAATAAAATATTTGGTGGACGTCTATTGTGTAACAAATCTGAAGCAAATTACCTGATTGATTAGAAAACTTAAATAATAAAATACAGCTACAGGTATAATAAAACCACCAATCAAAGATAGCAGAACGTTAGCAAGACTGAATGAGATATAAAATACTGTACTGACCAAAACCAAACTAATGTTGTCCTCACATACATTTAAAAAGTTCCCAAAACATAAACCACAATACTCAAAATTACTATTCCGCACTGTACAGTATATTGCATAGTCGGAGACTGGCCCATGGATTAGAGAGGGGGATGGTAATATCCTCTGGAACCAATCAAGTAGATCTAGAGCTATATCCATATTAAATATTGAGTTGATCAAATCTAAAACAGTATTGCAGAAATTGAGCTCTAGTGGAAAACTTATCAACCACATTGCCTGACACTAATTTTTTTAATCACATACAAAACAGTAAAAATATTTTCAAGATATTTACATGGCACCACTACAGTATTTGGATACTGGCCCATGGGGTACTGTGCTATTTATGTACAAGATAACATATCTAATTAAACCTGCATATTTAATCAGAAAAATGTGTAAAAAAAACACTTCAGTTACAGCAAAAATGGTGCCTATAATATTTTTATGCAGTGTTAAGAGCTGCCAGATTCTCTATATTACTAGAAATGTAACTAGCAATCCTTATTTACCAAACTCAACATAATAATTATTGTAAATTTACCCTGAAAACTAGGTAGTTTTGACTACTACAATTACTTAATTGTGATTATAAAACATTATCAATGTGATTGAATTGTGGTCACCAAACAATAATGATTATTTCTAACTTGGAGCAGTAACCATTGGGGCTACACCACATTTTACTAGTATTGTATTGACAAGTACTATGGTCAATTCAATGATCAATTTTGAATTGCACTGAATTGTAATCTATTTTACAAGTACTGTACTGTATTGACAAGTATGTCAATTCAATGATGCACTGAATTGACCATACAAATGCAAAACTTGAAATGTTAATCCAAAATGCCTATTTTTGTTTAGAAAGCAACATGCTATTACCTTGTATTACAAAACGTTCTCAATTTTTTTAACAAAAATTGTATTTTCTTTAACGTTAATTCACGGAAAATATCATACACCTCACTTATTTATACAATCTCACGGATGCAGGACGCACGTACACGATAAAAAATTCTAATTAATTTTACAGCACCTGAGATACAGGCGCCTATGAAAAAAGAACGAAAAACTTTTTATTTCCTTAATGACAAGGTGTTTACGAGGGCCGCGACAGAAGAGCGTTGGCGGACGCGGGAGAGATAAGACCACCGCCCGACGGGACAGGAAGCTTCACATGATACCAAAGTACTGTAGGTGCACGCATCTCCCTCCCTCATCCCTAACGCATCACCCACCACCACCAATGCAACTACTTGCCTTTGGAATGTCATATTCTAAGATACTAAATGGATATGCAAGCAAGAAAAAGTACTGAACATGTAAAATAATAATGATTTATAAGACGGTAAATAACAAGGTGGTGGGTTAGCCATGTGCACGACCCCCACCCCTCCCTCTGCCGCAATCCTCCCCCCCCCCAACATCCTGTCTACCTGCTAAGGGGAGGTGAGACCCCGGGGCCCATCCCTTACTACCGCCTTCCTTCCCTCCTACCCGGTCGGCCATATACTGTAGCTCCTGCACTTCTAATACTTCTGGATATCTTTCTTCCCTTCATCTCGTGCACGCTTCTTCTCATAACTTGCGCATATGTTCAAGAAAATTAAGAGTGATATGCATTAATGCTGAGATTTTAAAGAAATCATACGCGCACACAATGTGCTCAAATTTGGACCGCCTATATTCCTCTTAATATTGTTGTTACAGTAATATGGTCGCTCCACATCCAGTCACTCTCTCAAACTGCTGGGGATTTTATTTTTTTTTAAGTTAGCTTTGCATTGTTTTCCGATTAAATGTAATCACCAATATACAGTTTGCACAGGAACCTCATAACGACTGCCCGAAACGCTTTGCGTATTAGTGGCTTTAGGCATTGTATGTACTAGCTCTATCTATAAATCCATCAATGTTTTGTATCTCACCTTGTATGTATGTACTTTACCTGAATAAATATTTGATTTGATTTGACAGACAAAAAAAAAAACTTCTACAGTAACATTTTATATAGGAGCAAAACCTAGACCCCCCCCCCCCCTCTCAAACATTTCCAGTTGTCTATGACCTATATACGGACGCACAAAACTATGTTCAACCGCTGCCCACGTTTTTCCCAGGCCGCCCAACGGACCCAACACCCGCCCTCGTGTCTCCCCGGCCGCCCAATGCACCCCAGACACCCACCATGATCCCTCCCACCCCCATTATCCCCCCCCCCCTTCCCGTTCCTTCCTCAGGCCGCCCAACGAACGACTGACACCTACCAAGAATCCCCCCAACCCCCTTTGCCCCCGGCTCCCCCCAGTCCCCCGGCTCCCCTCCCCCCTAGTCCTTCCAACGGCCTTATGTTCGTCTCGCGTCTTACCTTGAGGTGGTGTTTGAACTTGAAGGCCTTGCCGCACTCGTCACACTTAAACCGTCTGAGTACGTCCGACTCCTGGTGAGAGATCATGTGTCGTTGCAGGCGGTGAATGTTGGCGAACTTCTTGTGGCATACCGAACACGACTGCACCAGGGAGAGATGAAATTAATTAGTAATCATGTTTTTTATTGTCCATATTAGTTTTTTTTGTAAACAAAAAATCTGTTAATTCATTGAATAAATTTCAGAATAATGTATAATGATTATATTTGCCAGAGCTAAAATTCAACGATAGAGAAAGGTTATCATTCGGTCGAGCTGCTTAAATTTACTAATTTAAAACATACACTATTAGCCTTTATTTAAGTTTCAGCCTGCATTTTATACCACTTATTGTATAGCACCGTACTGAACTACAGTATATTCTTCTTTATTTAGCGAAATACACGTAGCTTGAACAAGCCTATTAGACAATATAATTTTGTAAAATTCATTTGAAATTTGCACCTTCGTTTTTAATTCATTTTATTACGTGAGAACAAATTTACCTTTTGTTTTAAGGACCCGTCGTGGCTGTCTCAACAAAAGTATTTTGTATCAGGCAATTCTGTGTTGATCAAACAGTTGCATATCTCAATGTGCCATGTTTACAAACGCGAAGAGGGAGGAAGGGGAGGAGAAAGTTGGAGCAACAGGTGCTGCAGCAACAAACGATAAACTCTCCTCAAGTGCATGACAAGCTTAACAATTTACCGGGAAAAAAACATGGCAAGTCAACGGAATCTTATTAAGGAACTTCACAAGCTTTGAGATCTTTTTATTTGACCACACTGACTTTAATGGATGTGCTAGGCCATGGAATACGAGTTCAGTTAACCTGATGGGCTACAAAGCAATAACGTTTATATAAGTATAAAGTAGCTAAAGTAGTCACGGAGCGAATGAGAAGCTTAACGAAATGCCCTCATCGACAAATAAATATTCGTCTTCTAAAAACGGCGAATCATTATCATATTTTAAACTAATAATTCCTTATTAGTTTATTCGAATTAGTAACGTGAAAAATAAAAACACCGTGAATCAAATTCAGGCCCAGTAAAAATGGTTGGAATTAATTATGAAGGGGATAATAAATCAATACAGTACTCTAAATCCAAACGGAAAACTAAGATCAGGAGAAGTAATTTAGATAAAACAATTAAACCACGGGACTTATCCTATCAGAATATCCGGTGGATGTCAGAAAATTTTGTGCGACTGGCTAACATGATTATTCACAACTGTTTAAATATTTTGCAATTACAAATTTCTAACTTTTAATAACAAGTTAAATATGTTGGGAGTTAGGCCTGAGAATAGGCACTAAACGGTGTACGGTATGAACTACAGTACTGAATGTGCGTTTGGGTGTGGTGTGCCTTCGTTGTTAGAGTGTATCTTGAGGTTATCTTTAGATAATTTCGGGGTTTTAGTGTCCCTGGCGGCCCGGTCCTCGACCAGGCCTCCACCCCGAGGAAGCAGCCCGTGACAGCTGACTAACTCCCAGGTACCTATTTACTGCTAGGTAACAGGTGCATCAGGGTGAAAGAAACTCTGCCCATCGTTTCTCGCCGGCGCCCGGGATCGAACCCGGGTCCACAGGATCACGAGCCCAGTGTTCTGTCCGCTCAGCCATCGGCTCCCTAGTATGGCTTCGTTGCTAGTATGCATTATGTCTTCGTTGCTGGCGTGAATTATGTCTTCGTTACTAGTGTGAATTATATTTTCGTTACTAGCGTGAATTATGTCTTCGTTGCTGTGTAAAATGTCTTCGTTGCTAGCATGCAGAGTGCCTTTGTTGCTAGCATGAAGCGTGCCGTAGCTAAATTTAAAATTAAATTTTACCACGAGGGGCGAGTTTATTGGGCAGCGCCACACATCTTGTGAGTGGACATACCGCCTTAGCAGCATGTACAACACTCCCCAAAAGGAAGAAAACCTGCTGGGTTGTTCATCCTGCCACTTGTACCCAGACACAGCTGGGATTTGCTTAACTATTCCAAATGTAGGCTAGGTATAAGGAATGAGTGGTTGTTCACGGAAAGATGAGAATGGTACAGCCAGAGTAAAGCTGTCGCTGACTGAGCGCCTTGGGTTGTAATGGCAGACTTTTGATTGTTGTCAAAGATGGGACAGGAGTGAAATTTTGAGAACAGTCTCTCTGGGTAAGTATTGGGCCGCTGACATTTCTCTAGCGTGAAGTGTGTCTTCGTTGTTAGCGTGTTTCGTGTTTACGTTGTTAGCGTAAGCCACTATCTAGCGTTAGCGTAACCACTACACATAAAGGGCATAACTGGTCGACCCCTCACACTTACGGGCTATTCATGCCTGTGCCACCTTTTGGGTGGCTTAATCTTCAGCAATCATCGACCCCTCACAGTGTTCAAGAGAGAACTGGATTAGCCCTCCAAAGGATTCCTGATCAACCAGGCTGTGACTCATACGTCAGGCTGCGAGCAGCCGCGTCCAACAGCCTAGTTGACCAGTCCAGCAACGAGGAGGCCTGGTTGACGAACGGGCCGCGGGGACGCTAAGCCCCTGAAGCACCTCAAGGTAGCGTGTATCGTGTCTTCGTTGTTACCGTGTATCGTGTCTTCGTTGTTACCGTGTATCGTGTCTTCGTTGTTAGCGTGTATCGTGTCTTCGTTATTAGCGTGTATCGTGTCCTCATTGTTAGCGTGTATCATGTCCTCGTTATTAGCGTGTATCGTGTCTTCGTTGTTAGCGTGTATCGTGTCCTCATTGTTAGCGTGTATCGTGTCCTCGTTATTAGCGTGTACCGTGTCCTCATTGTTAGCGTGTATCGTGTCTTCGTTGTTAGCGTGTATCGTGTCTTCGTTGTTAGCGTGTATCGTGTCTCCGTTGTTAGCGTGTATCTTGTCTTCGTTGTTAGCGTGTATCGTGTCTTCGTTGTTAGCGTGTATCGTGTCTTCGTTGTTAGCGTGTATCGTGTCTTCGTTGTCAGCGTGTATCGTGTCTTCGTTGTTAGCGTGTATCGTGTCCTCATTGTTAGCGTGTATCGTGTCTTCGTTGTTAGCGTGTATCGTGTCTTCGTTGTTAGCGTGTATCGTGTCTTCGTTGTTAGCGTGTATCGTGTCTTCGTTGTTAGCGTGTATCTTGTCTTCGTTGTTAGCGTGTATCGTGTCTTCGTTGTTAGCGTGTATCGTGTCTTCGTTGTTAGCGTGTATCGTGTCTTCGTTGTTAGCGTGTATCGTGTCTTCGTTGTTAGCGTGTATCGTGTCTTCGTTGTTAGCGTGTATCGTGTCTTCGTTGTTAGCGTGTATCGTGTCTTCGTTGTTAGCGTGTATCATGTCTTCGTTGTTAGCGTGTATCGTGTCTTCGTTGTTAGCGTGTATCGTGTCTTCGTTGTTAGCGTGTATCATGTCTCCGTTGTTAGCGTGTATCGTGTCTTCGTTGTCAGCGTGTATCTTGTCCTCATTGTTAGCGTGTATCGTGTCTTCGTTGTTAGCGTGTATCGTGTCTTCATTGTTAGCGTGTATCGTGTCTTCGTTGTTAGCGTGTATCGTGTCTTCATTGTTAGTGTGTATCGTGTCTTCGTTGTTAGTGTGTATCGTGTCTTCGTTGTTAGTGTGTATCGTGTCTTCGTTGTTAGCATGTATCGTGTCTTCGTTGTTAGTGTGTATCGTGTCTTCGTTGTTAGTGTGTATCGTGTCTTCGTTGTTAGTGTGTGTCGTGTCTTCGTTGTTAGTGTGTATCGTGTCTTCGTTGTTAAGTGTTTAGTGTATCTTTCGTTGTTAGCGTTTATCGTACTTTGGTTGTTAACGAGTAGTGTGCTCTGCTTGTTAACGTGAAGAATACTTTGGTTGTTAACGAGTAGTGTGCTCTGCTTGTTAACGTGAAGAATACTTTGGCTGTTTGCGTGTGGTGTGCTTTGTCAGCGTGTAGCGTGCTTTGGTTGTTAGCGTGTTTTAGATGTTAGCGTGTAGTGTGCTTCGATTGTTAGCGTGTAGCGTGCTTTGATTGTTAGCGTGTAGCGTGCTTTGATTGTTAGCGTGTTTTATATATTAGCGTGAAGCGTGGTTTAGATGTTAGCGTGTTTTAAATATTAGCGTGTAGCGTGTTTTAGATGTTAGCGTGGGCGTGTTTTAAATATTAGCGTGTAGCGTGCTTTGCTTGTTAGCGTGGGCGTGTTTCAGTTATTAGTGTGTGGCGTGTTTTATGGTGGTAGCGTGCTTTGATTGCGTGTAGTGTGCTTTGATTGTTAGCGTGTAGCGTGCTTTAATTGTTAGGGTGTGGCGTGTTTTAAAGTTACCTTGCAGTGTGCTTTGGTTGTTAGCATGTGTGTGTGCTCTAGTTGTTAGTGTGTGGCGTGTTTTAGGTGTTAGCGTGTAGTGTGCTTTGGTTGTCAGCGTGTTGCATGCTTTGGTTGCTAGCGTGTGGCTTGCCTTGGTTGCTACCAGGGGACGCGCCTCGTGGAGATAATGGTAGGGGCTCGCTCCCCTTCTAATACTTAATGGCGTGGTCCAAAACCTGTCCGGGGGTGTTCTAACAAAAGACCTGTGGACAACCCTCCCTCCTGTTGTGACTAACAATCAATATTCTGTAACAAGTAAGTGGGTCGAGGAGAAATCCTGCTGTCAAATTTTACAAGAGTATCAAAATCGTAATGTTAATAGCGGAAAAGTAATGATTAGTATTAATTATAATGAAAACTAAAAAATCATGATTGATTCAATAATTGGAAAATATATACATTGACGCAGGCGCAAACAGGTTGAAAATGCAAATAAGCTATAGATAACCGTATTATGAAGTCTTGGAAAGTACTACAAACAGAAGAATATGTGACTTCACTTGAGGGCTTAGGAAGGGGGGGGGGCTTCGCTATGTGGTCATTGTGCAGTAAGTGATGCAATTGATATGTCAGTTGTAAGTGACTGTAAGTGACATTTATCAACTGTTAGGTAATTCCCTTCATTACCCTGACTGTTCATTTCATCCCCTTTCCATATTATCAAGGAAAATACATCCATATTAACATCTACAACCCCTTAGATATAAATACAACCACTACATATTATCACCTACAACCCCTACATATTAACACCTACAACCTCTACGTATTAATACCTACAACCCCTACATACTAACGCCTACAACATATTAATATAGACAACCCCTGCATATTAACTTACAACTACATATTAATACTTACAACCACTACATATTAATACCTACAACGCCTACATATTAATACCTACAACGCCTACATATTAATATTTACAACCCCTACATATTCTTAGGTACAACCACTATATATTAATGGCTACAACCCCTACATATTAACTGCTACAATGTACACATATTAACACCAACAACCTCTATATATTAACATGTACAACCCTTAAATATTAACACCTACAACTCTTAAATATTAACACCCCTACAGCCCGTATATGTTAACACCTACAACTCATAAATGTTAACACCTACAACCCGTATATGTTATCACCTACAATTCCTTCATATTAAGTTAACACCTACAGTCTCTCCAATGTAAGTTAAAAGCCATCTAAACTGACAACTACAAGCCAGGCGTATTAGTAGTTATGTCTTCACCTTGGGACACATACGCAGCTCTCCATGTTAACATCTAGGCCTCCCTATAAAAAAGCAATAGCTTCTCCAAATTAACACATAATTATACTATTATTGATATATATATCACTTTAGTGTGATTTCTTTTTGTATATGTATAACGTTACTATTAACATGTTAATGACACATGCAAATCTTCCATATTTAAAACTACGTCTCCATGTCTCCGCTATATGAACAGCTAAAATACGTCAAATTCAAAAGTTACAATCCATCCACATTAACAACTTTAGCCACTTTCATACGAACTGTTACGAACCATCCATTTCAGCGAACTTTTCCATATAACATACCTACAATTCCTCCAAATTACCGAATATAATTCATGTGTTACAACCTATCCATATCCCTTGCTCAAAACCCTCCTCCCTATCGATTAGTCACTCTAAATCAAACAATACCGTCAGTGCAAATACAATTACAAATCCGCCATAACGCACGCAACAAACCATACAAATCACCCACTACAACCCCCAACAATTACAACTACAACCTCCTGCATATCCACTGCCACAACGGGCTTAAGAGCGTATAACCTAAATGTGTGTGTACAGGGTCGATCGTTAACTGTTGAACCCCAACTTGCTAGCTGTCGTTTGTCTAATGGAGAGACTCCTGACCCTCCTGTTTAGTGTCATGTCTATTTCTAAAACAACTTATAGAATTAGAACCTCTCTTTCTAGCTCATGCCATTTGCTCATCATACATGACAATATTAAACCACAAAGGAAAAATTAAATGAGAAACTACTTGAGTACGTGTTAATCAACACATCTTCAATGGATGTGTTTTGAAGATGTGTTGTCGTTATACATTGTCACATTATTCATCACGTGTCAATTTGTGATTTTCTATTGAATTAAAAAAAATTAATCTTACATGTATAGGTGAAGTTTGATGGTACTACTAGCCAGATAAATTTGCTCTTTTCCTATAGCTTTATTATGCAACATATTTGTTTTAGGTTTTGTTAAAAAATCATTATTTTCAGTTTTATACAAATACAGTAACGAGGCTTTTTCAGAAAATTAATATTGCTGCACACTATTTCTGATGGTAATACCATTATAAGTGCTGTCGTTATAAAGCTGAGCTTCCCTGTTCTGGTTGCCTTGGTCAGTGAAGCTATTTATTTGTTAGAAGCCAACACTGTCCGGTTGATCCGGTAACTTATGCAGAAACTTGTCAAGTTCCATCTTGACGGCTTCAACTTTTTTCCACCGATATTTATTATTGATATTTGCGGAAAAGAGGCCGAAGCGTCGTGTTTCTCTATGTTTACTCATTACTCTGAGTGTTCTTGGTGACATGAATGCTTAAGAGTTAGTGGATAATTCTACTTCGCACTCCATACGCCTGTAACTGGCACAGAAAGAAAGGGGGAAAAAGAGGGGTGTGAGGAAAGGAGGGAAGGGGGGGGGTGCAGAGTTGGAATAATGAGGGTTGGAGAGGAAGAATGTGGGAGATAATAAGAGTAAGACTCACCACGCTGGCGCCGCTCAAGAAGTCGCCCTCATCTCCCATGGTAGCATCTGACGTGGGTGTGAGGGCATCGGAAGGAGGGCTGATGGGGGCATTGGTGGGTGTGGCGGCCTCGTCCGTTGGTGTCTGGGGACTCACACCCTTATCGTTCACACCCTTGTCGCCTGCTGCAAGAAAATCAAATTAAATATGAATAAATGTGAACACTTACGCAACCAAGACAGCTAGACCAGAATACGATGTAATTGCAGACCTAGTGAAACAAGACAAATATTCCCAGGACATTCCATAACAATTTGAAAACGCAAATACAAATGTATAGGACAGGAATTTTAATGTTTTTTGATTTTGCTAAAATGCCGATAATTTTTAACATAAAAGATATTCAAAGCACTACTATCCCATTGACACAGACTAGAATCAATGGCTTGCATTTATGTAATTTGAGATAAATTAATTGTCGATTGTGTGGAGTGTCCTGCTCTTTTCCAATCTCTCAATAACTGAAAAAGTAATATATAAAGCAAGCAAACAATTGTGCCAATTGTACCTAACTGGCATATTTAAAAAATCACAGAGTAGTTTGAATTCTAGCAGCTGAGAGGTACTTATCAGGAGTATTTTATCCGAAGCCTATGTTCAACAAATTAATTAATAGGTATACAACATGGAAAAGTGTCTAGACGTATGTGAAAAATTCAAATACAATAGTTAATACCACACAGCTGCATGAAATGCAAAAATAAGCAAAATACATGCTAGCGTTGTTAATAATGTGCGCTTAACTTAGACGGTAAAAATAAACTTTTACGAAGAAACGAAATATTGCCTAGTCAATATATAAATTATAAAAAAATTATTACATATTCAATACACCGCTGCCGATAGAGAAAACTCCAAGAATCGTTCACAGGTAGATAATACGCTAAAATATATAACAAAGGACAACGTAATATGTGATATTATAGACACACCCCAGTAAGCAATACTATATATTGCTTACACTGGGCCACCTGTGTAATACAATGTGAACACCAAGGAAAATATACAAACTGTAGCCTAGGCTATAAATACACACGAGAGAGGGAAGAGAAGAGAATAGGAGAGAGAGAGAGAGAGAGAGAGAGAGAGAGGAGAGAGAGAGAGAGAGAGGAGAGGAGAGAGAGAGGAGAGAGAGAGAGAATATATACAACTTTTCAACGAGATTTATTTGCTTGAATTAAAACCACGAGTCAAACATGTGTCATATCTTTCTTTTAAAAACATGGGCTGACACCCCATTTGAGAACATCCAACGCATCATAACACAGACGAATGTCTGTCGTCCAAGACACGTTGTTACGAGACATTCCACTGCAACGTGACGAAGGACGCACATCCGGTAAATGCCCAACGCTAAGTAAAGGACTAAGCTACACTTTCGTCACAAGATTTCACTTCAATACGCTGAGATGAAGTTGAAAGGAATGGCAGTGTCTTGTCTCGTACCATGTGTTCAGTCGTCAGTTATTATGGCACAGTTGAGAGATCTCCGTCCACAATATTAGGAACACCGACGATGGTGATGCGTGGCATCACCATCTTCTCACGTCCCCCAGCTCTGCTGTCGTTTGATACACTCGGAATCCCCCTAATACAAGGATATAACTATAAATACCTCCAGCAATGATGAATTTATATAAAGGATATGAAATTAATCAAGTAGGTATACACAGTGTAATTTATTGGGTCGAGACTATCAAAAAAGTGAAAACAGGAGGAGGGGCCAGACAATCACAATTCGGTGATGGAGATACGGCAACACGCATGATTCATCCGCTTCGGTTGTATTTACGCGCGAGTTAACGCTGAGTAAGGTGGCGGGGGACGCGCATCCCTGGGAGGCGGTTGGGCATGTTGGGCTACTCCCCCGTCGCGTCTGGAGTTACATGATGAACTGCGGGTCCCAGGTGAGGCACGCACCCACTCACACACTCACTCTCATACGTGCCCACCCGCTCTCACCTGGGCATTACGCCACCCACCACGCTTTTATTTCAACATGACATCTCGGGTTTTCTTTATTTTTCGGATTTATTTTAAAAAGGAAATCTGGTTATGGCTCATGGAGGATTGCCAACACTACCTGATTTTTTTCTTCATAACTATTCGTGACTTGCGCTTTGTCAACGCCCAAGGCCGCTAATCTTTTCCGGAACGTCAAGCGTCAAGACACTGCAGCTTTATCCTGGCCCCTCTGTCACGCGCCCCTCTTCGTGTCTTCTTGTTCCTCGCATCAGCTACTCACTCAACTCTTCCTTTACCCTTGTTTGTACCATCTTTCCCTATATATTAGTATTCTATTAGCGTATTAATATACATATATATATATTATATATATATATATATATAGCATACTATATATATATATAATAATTATATATATATATATATATATATATAATTATTATATGATTTTTGTTTTAAACTACTGCTTGCTTTATCTCCGCTCTCGTTTTCTCCCTCTGTACCCAAGCCACGTGATGTCATGTGACATGCTCGTCCCCCACGGGTGAATTGTGTCCACCCTCTGTCCTTTCTTTGGTGCTGTCTAAACCTGGGCATCTTGCGAGTTTCCTCTCACTGTCTCCTACAATGAGTCACATCCCCTGGTTGGCTCAGAGAAAGAAAGGATTCAACATAATTTACATTTTACGACGGCATCATG
>WNGS01109635.1:11296493-11312144 GCA_020271785.1 Procambarus virginalis | reverse complement strand
AAGAAAGCAAAAGATGAACCAACAGTAGGTCGGCTACTGGAAGAATAGACAGCACCTTGCTGGGCAGACTGTGACTGTAGGCTGTTATTATCTGTTGGCAGTACATCGGGACTTCATCAGTCGTCTGTTTCATCCGTCGCCTACCTACGAAGCCTAGGATAGTTTCTACCTCTACCTCAGAAGACTACAGACGCAAGGTGAGCCACTGTTAATTCCGTGCACCTTATATACAGGTAGAGAAGTCGCCGTAACTAATGTGGTAGCCTGTAGTTCTTAAATCGAGTGTATATAACCAAGTTCTATATCAGCGGCGTGGTAGCCTTTGTGCACAAGACCAATTTCTATCCAAAGAGGTAGGATCACTTGATTGTTTCAACTGTAGGTTAGACTATATATATATGAATGAATTTTGGTGGATATAAATAGGAGCTCCCGCTAATGTGCCAATAGGGCTTCTGCAGTTTCCGTAATTCCAATGTTTCGTGTTCTATTTTTGTGTTGATATATATAATACCTTATTAATATCCAAAACACACATAAGAAAAAGAAGAAACGTCGTCGTTTCTTCATTGATCTGGTTGTTCCTCCCATCTCTTTCCCGATGTCTGAAGTGATATGAAATTTTTCTTGATAGTGTTCAGGCTTTTGTTTGATAACCCAAGATTATTCAACATACTATTTATTGCGAGCTCAACAAGGGCAATGACCATATCACGTTCTAGAAGAACCTAATGAGATGAGATCCACACTAGTTTGACAAGCATGTATATTCAGTTCGAAAGATATTTAGTCTTCAGTAATCTTAACCGCTACGAGAATAACAAACATGCGAGAATCAACTGGATCTCTGAGGTGACTCGAACTCACGACCGAGAGTATCGCAGCCGCTGATGTTGATTTTCTCACTGATATATGTCACGTTAGTGTGATTTTATTTGTATTTGATTTTGGGGAATAAACATTTAAACATGTAAGGAAGACTCCCAATTAGGAGCTCCAATTAGGGGCTAAGAGAGCGTGTATTGGGCCTAGGATGCCTAGGAGAGGTTAGGTAAAGTTAGGTTTTATTTTTGCTGGTAAAAAAAAGTTTAAGGTTTGTCCGAATTCAGTATGCAAAAGTCAGATTTTTTTTTGTGGTCCATCACGCCATATAGGTACTTTCGCCCACATCGTTACTACGAGTATTTTCATTTTGAAAGGATCTGCTGGATTTTTAAATCATTTTACTTTGACGTTGGGGATTTTTGCGTCAATATACGATTTGTTATGCGCGAGGATATGTTGGTGTCATAATGTTGGCGTCGTGAAGTTGGTATTGTAATGTTAGCATCGTCATGTTGGTGTTGTGATGCTGGCGTCGTGATGATAATATTGTGAAGTTGGTGTTTGTAATTCTAGTGTTATGATGTTAGCGTCGCTAAGACTCAAGGGTCACACATCACAGAAACACAAGACGGCACCTGGTGACCAATCCCCACATCAGAAAGTGATTGCAGTTTATCACACATCTGATTGTCTCAAAATGATTTTCATTGCTACATCACGCCATTGTGATCTGAGTGGGGCGTAAGAGTGTGAACACCATTACCGTAGACCAGAGTGCGGGCGGGTCGACGATAATCCTGGTTGGGCTCCGGTTCGAAGCCTCCAGAACCTCACAGTAAATTCAGTAGAGTTTCGGGTTAGTCGACTTTCAGTCCTTCGTGGCCGAGTCGGTTAAGGTATGTGTCTAGGAATCATCAGAACGTTGGTTCAAGTCATTCCATCAACGGAAAGATTTATGATATTCTGGAGAGATACATGAATTTCGCACCAAGATTGTAACCTTTTGTTGAATTGTCTGAATATCTATTACAACTTATGTCTATGTACCTAGTCGTAAATGTATTTTTGTGTTCGTCTTGTATCATACTGCAGGTGTAAAGGAAGAAATATACATGTTTATCAACCAGAATGTTCAGTAATGTGTTGATTGTTTGTGTTATGTGCGTACTCCACACCCCAGAAGGATTCGAACCCAGACAGCCAGGAGCACTATGCACCTTGGTGTACCTGGTACCTTAACCACTAGACCACACGACTGTACAAAAATCTTTCTTGGTAGTCGTGATACTATTTATCCAAGATCCGATAGCGCTCGGTGGTCAACTTCGATGAAATATCTATGCCCAAGTGAACAGAGAGAAACTTCTGTATTCAAACCGTAAAACAAAAAATTACCTAATTTCATCCTCATAATTTCCTACAATGTGCTTCAACCTCACACTGTATCTTAAGGTAACCACACCTCCAATATTAGTACTTAAGATATGCAACTTCACCAGTGTAATCATTTCCACCAATTTATATTGAAGTTATTATGTTGATCTCAAATTTTGCTACACTGTACCTATTAACTTTCTTATCTTATCTGTTAGATTAAAGACCTGCCCGTTAGTGGCTTTGCAAGAGTGTAAGAACACCAGTGTTATGTAATCTCACAAACCTCATGTACCTTCGTGTAAATAAATATAAATAAATATGAGTACTTATTTCTAAAAGCTAAGTACGTACGTACGAATTCGTGACTATTGACGATCGTCACAATAGGTACATCCAAACAGGAAGATGTTTCATTTTTTTTGTAGCCTCGTGGCTCTTACCCCAGGTTAATTAAGGAAGGAATATAAGCCTGTCTTAGACCAATATTTCCAGTCTAGCATTGCCTTGCCCCGAACTATATTATCTGCCTTTCTAATCACCGATGTTTTCAGCACAGACTATCACTAGTCCAGTGATGCAATGTAACTACACAGCAATATTATTAGATATTATTTTTATTATGTGGACAAGTTATTGAGAACAAAACTGGTGCTCTTAAGTTGTGTTCATGTTCGCAAAGAAGCACAGTAGTTCAGTAGGCAAACCTTTTTTTTTTTGCAGGGATATTCCTGCGCGAGCCCTAAGCCTCTGGCTGGCCCACTAAGTGTTGCTTGTTTCTGTTTTACTTGGGCGGAGTATGAGTATTTATGACTAGTATGGGCGCTTCAGTAAGATTTTGTCCTCCGTGTTTAACAACTTCTTCTGCTCTGTTGAATCTAAGTTGAAATCTTAATGGATTTGTAACTCTGCACTGTGTTAGATAATGTTCCAGTGGTCTGTCGGGCATTTCTCCACAGTGCTGACATTTCCTCCCATCTTCCGGAACCTGTAAGCCTATTTCCCATGCACATGGGTATCCAAGCTTGATGCGATGTAAGTGTACTTCTGTTGTTCTACTGCTCCCTTTCGTCAAACTAAGTGGTTCGTAGTTGGTTTAATTCTTGTACCAACCCGCAGATCCTGATGTTGCAACTGCGTTGTTGTGGTCAATTTGCATCTTTTGCATTGCTCTGTTTCTAATTTCTTAATCTGTGATAGACTCTGTGGTATGTAAATGTCTACATTTCTTCTCTTAGTTACAAGTTTTGCAGCTTCGTCTGCAATGTCATTTCCTATTATTCCCACATGACTTGGCACCCAGTTGATAAGTATCCGTTGGCCTTGTCGTTTGAGTGTTTGCATTAATTATATGAAGTAGGCAAACGTGATGATTGGGTCAAAAGTTAGCTTGTCAGGAGGGATACCAGCCTACTTTCAAATGTTAAAGTCGGGATACTAGCCTAACATAATACAAACAAAAATAAGACCTTCCCTAATGTAGCAGATTTTAATTTCAACATGCCGAGCTGCACTATTTGGAAACAGGAAAAATAATTGTCTTTGATTCCTGTGTACTTCCGTGTGTTGTTTTCACAACATTTTTGCGTACGTAGCCACAATTAATATAGAAAGTGAGATGCACCTTGACAACGAAAAGAAAAAGATGTGATTAATCTTATCTATAAATTATTATAAATATTTATTTGTCCACATATTATTAAACACATGCCACTTTTATTTTTCGAAGCAGATTTTCTGTTGCAAACAACATGTTTTAATTGTAAGGTTTTGTGTGTATATTTAAGCTTAAGTTTGGTCTTTATGTTTTGTTGGCAAATATTTTTATTTGCAGAAATTGGGAGAAGCATTTCAAATAGGTTCCTTATTTCAAGAGGTGCTATTAGAACATTAGGCTAGGCGATCAACACCTCCCCCAGTGGGCACACTACCCTACGGGAGGGGGTAGAAATAGCCTAAGCTACTCTATCCCTTTGAGATGTAGTTCTTTCTTATCTCAATAAACATACTTGAACTACCCTACGTGTACCTATTATTTAACACGGAACCAACGTTAATCTTGGATATTGCATCTTCTGGGGTCATGGCCCCCTACAAGGGGTACACGGTCAACACCATGGGGTATATTGCCCCTGGCAAGGGGGCACACGACCCACGCCAAGATGGTCATGATCCCCGTCAAGGGGTACATGACCCACACCAAGAGAGGTCATGAACCCTGTCATGAGATAAACGACCCACAACAAGGGAATCATGACCCCCCGTCACGGGATACACGACCCGCACCAAGGGGTCCATACCCCCAGCAAGAGGTAAGCGACCCACACCATGGGGTGCATGGTTCCCACCATTGGGTACCTCCACTATGGACCATCCACCATAGAATTCATGGCAAATCAAGAGTTACATGTCCCCAACCAAGGAATACATAGCCCCCCCCCCTCATCATGGGGCTCATGGCCCCCATAAACGGGTGCATGACCTGCCAGATTGACAACATGCCCCACAGTCCAGGGATGAGGCTTGTGGTCCTGCTAGGCTTTGGGCCGTGTCCACTCCATTTAAGACGCTAACCGATACTGAAAAGTTTCCGGCTAAGATGCAACCGATATTGAAAAGTTCCCCCAAAATTATGTAAAGCTTATAGGAGACCTCGTTATGCGGTGCCCGAGGGGAACATTTACCAGTCAATTAACCAGTCATTCTCTAGTAATCTTGACAAATGTTGATCATATCTCTTGTGGCTACTAATATTAACGTAAACACCAAGAATCAATTTATATGCTTATCACTTAAAGCTGTATGCAGTAGTAACAATTAACAATGTAGATAGTATTCGTTATTATAATAGATCTCTTTATATATCGTCTATGCAAAATTGTATTCAAGTTAAAATGAGTCCTTAAAAAAAATATATATAGTACATCTCGAGAAATAAAACTATAAAATATTACAATTGTAAGAGTTGAGGCTGAATACTCAATGTCAACCCGTCCTCTCGAATAGTACATCGCATTGTGACGTATAAATCCTCTAAGGCCAAAAACTGATATATTAAAAATCATAGTAGCTCGTAAAATTGACATGATGCCTCATTTTCTATTCGTGGGTCCTCAGTTAGGTTAGGTTCGGGCAGTTTAGAACTTCAGATCAGTAACGGTTAACGGTAAATGGTGTGAACGTTCGAGAGAGCGGGCTGTACAATGATATCAACAGTATGTAATATATCTGAGAAAATATTGATGCTATGCGATGAATCCAACTCGCATACTTGGACTCCATTTCTCAGTGAAGGCTGTTAATGAAATACATTATAAGCCTGGTGGGTGGGGAGGCGGGGTGGGAGGGAGGACCGTAACTTAGCTTTGCCGTTGTGGTCAAATAATAATAGTCCATGCTTGTTGGTCAGCGGCAATACCTGTTACCTCGATCTGCTGTTGCTGTCAAATTAACTCGATTTATTTCATTTAAACTTCGAAGTTTGGCGAGATGAGAGAGTTTTTCTGGTTATTTTTTAAGTGTATTAAAGTGAAAACGACCCTCAAAACACAGGATATTAAAACGTTACTGCAGTTTAAGGTTATTGTTATATCTCTGCTTGGGTGCACCATAAAGTGTATGTTTGTCGGAGTGGGGGAAGGTGGAGGGAAAAAATTCAGCGAAATGTGTAGGCCGATTTGAATGAAATTTGACTCTCAATGGGGCATTGATCATAACGAAACAGTCGTGTGAAAACAAACGGTAGTAATAATCTAGCTCCTCCATGGGGTTCTCTTGGCTTTCTAATGTTATTTTTGGTTTGGCCAATGTGCGTGAGAGCCATGATTTTCCGGTCTCCTGTAGCATGTTCTTGTTACTCTTGGTAACTGGCTACACATATGATCCCACTTAAGGTCTGTGGGGTGGTGTGGTGGTTGGTGTTTTCAGTCTTAGTACTAAATGAATTTTCATATAAAATTTAGATGTTAAGAAGATTTAAGCCGCTTGGTGATTGTTGAAAGGTTATATTTGTTGGGATTGATGAGTGAATGTCATGAATTCTGTTAAATATGGGCAGTAGCTGTTAAATATGGGCAGTAGCAGTAGAAGGCTACTTAAGGTCTATAGCTCAAATGCTGTCGTAAAATATATTGGGGTATGTAGGTTTTTCCTTAATTAGGATTGCAGTGTTATCTGTGATTAGGCAGTTTGTTTTAAAGATCCCGATCTCCCACACACATGGGTAACCTAGTCGTTGTCTGTGCGTTATCCGTTCTTCATCCCTTGGTTGTGTCTGTACTGAATGTTGATGCTCTGTACCCGGTAACATCTCTATACTAGGCAGTTGATGAGGATGTGTGTTACAGAGGACTCTGTGACTCGCCTGGAACTGTATTTTTTCAAACTTGTTTTATGGTTTTTTGAAGCTGACTGGTGCTTGTTAGGATGTTGACATATATATATTCTCTTTACGAGTTCCTTCGGCTGGTTTGTCAGCAATATCGCTTCCATAGATCCTTACGTGACTAGGGGTCCGGTTAATAGCTTTTCTTCCTTGTAGCTTAAAGTTCTGAAGGAGGAAAAGGACTGTGGTGATTAAGTTCATATTGTCTGATGGTTCAGGCAATATGAAGCCTTGGGACTTCAGACAATATGAACTCTTCAAGCTTCGGGGCTTGAATAGTTATTTTGGAGTATTTTTATCAATACATTATTATGACCGCTAGCATATGCGTGTTCAAGGGATAGCTTGATAGTAAACATTTCCGTCTGTATTGTGGAATCATTGTTGCTCTTTGGCTAATACGACAGGAAGGGGAGTAAAAAGCTGCTGTTGCCTGGGTGGACTGATGGTCTACAGAGCCTTCAGTTTAGTGTGTAGTCTAGGACTTTGGCTTTGAGATGGTGTGGTGATACATTTTCTTCCTTGATTTTAGTAGCTTTAATTTCAGCTCCGCGGTAGGAGGATCCCGAGATGATCGTGGCTTGTAGCCTAGTGCAGGTGATTCCTGGCCATCTTGTTGGAGGGTGTAATACACCTGATGTTGTTTAAACCTGACAGCAGTTAATGACCACACTAAAAAATTGTGCGGTCATCCACTGTTCATTGTTCTGTAGCAGGGTTGGGGTATTCACAACTCCTATGAGTCTCGTCTGGCAGCAACATCCGGTATTGGTTTTAAAGATCTGCTGGGGATACTGTCAGCGCTAGGATTCTAATTACATGGGGTTTGGGGTTTTCTAGAGTTTTCGTCCATTTTGGTGTGCCTGAGGCTTTGTTGAGGTGTCCCTCGGAATACCTCATATTATTTCGAAGGAAAATGCAAAATATGATATTTTACCCGGAATGCATTATGGTGCTAGAAGTTTAGTTTGTAGTTTAATAGTGTCTAGAGCAGCAATGCATCTCAAACGTTTTAATATGCAGCTACAAATATAATGAAATAATATTTAATTTGTTAAATCCCCATTAAATAATATTTTTTACCTGCGAAAAATCATGCCCTATAGTAAAATGGGGTTTAAAAATGATTGTTTTAATCTAGCCCCAGAGGAAACTAGATGGTCAGTGACCGCCATCCGGTGTGGGGTGTATTTTTAGATGGAGAAAGAACACTACGGAAATCGTTCCGATATCTGAACGATTGCAAGCGCTCGGTTCAAGCCACGTCAATATTTTTTATTGCAACTTGTCATTCAAATATGATAGTACTTATAGCAACTATTGGTACTAAAACGCAAAAAAGTAAAAAAAAAAATAAGTTCTGTACTATAGAGAAACGATCGTTTCTCTCTGTCTGTCTCGTGAAGTACTTCATCTCCCATTCTGTATCTTGTGTCTGGCCTCCTGTTTCCACTGCCTAGTTTCATTACCTTGCATTTACGTGTGAGTTTGATTGGTTGACATCCATGCCATTGGGCTCCGTTCCAGAGGCTAATACTCGCAGAGGGCGTTTTTCGTTGACAACAACAGAGAAATTACCAAACCTATCTCATCACTGCAGTGATATTCTCCAAAGCGCCAGGGCTGAGTTTACGGATGGTAAAGGTGTTGTCTGAAGAGAGAATTTATCATCTGTATAGAGGATGAGGTAGTGGGTCATTTAGAGTATTGAAGAGATCATTCTCTTGGATCCCGCCTTTCTATTTGCTGGTTGTTTAAAGCAATGACTCCTGTCCTTCTTCCCTATCATACTTAGTTTTAAAGCTATGAATAGTGTTTGCTTTCACAGTGTGCTACTTTAGTTCAATCCATTTACCCACTACTCTCACGCTAAAAGAAATCTTTCTAACATCTCTATGACTCCTCTGGGTTTCCAGCTTTCACCCATGTCCCCTTGTTCTGTTGAATGTTGGTATTCTGTGTGAACATTTCGTCTATTTCCACTGTCAATCCCCATAAGTATTTTAAATGGTGCTAACATATCTCCCCGCTCCCTCCTTTTTTTCTAACGTCGTCAGGTTCAGTTCCTTCAGTCGCTCTTCATATCCCATTCCTTGCAACTCTGGGACGAGCCTCGTTTAAAATTTCTGAACCTTTTCCAGTTTCGTAATATGTTTCTTTAGGTGGGGGGGACTCCATGATGAGGCTGCATACACTAAGACTGGTTTCACGTATGCAGTGTAAAGCGCTCTAAATACCTCCTTAGGTTTCTGAATGACGTTCTAACTTGCTAGTGTAGAGTACGCTGTTGTCGTTATCCGATTTATATGTGCCTCAAGAGTTAGATTTTGGTGTTATGTCCACTCCCAGATCTCTTGCTCGAAACGTCACAAGTAGTTTCCCTTTCATTGTGTACTGACCCTTTGGTCTCCTGTCACCTAGTCCCATTTTCATAACTTTACTCTTGGTTGTGTTGAACTCGAGTAGCCATTTATCTGACCATCTTGCAGCTTCTTCAAGTCCTCTTGGAGGATCCTACAGTCTTATCTGTCACAACTCGTCTCATTAATTTGTCCGCGAATATCGACGTATAGGACTCAACTCCTGTGGACATTTCGTTCACGTATATTAGAAATAGAACTGGTCCCAGCACCGATCCTTGAGGTAGTCCACTCGTTACGGTTCGCCAGTCTGACTTCTCGCCCCTTACTGTTATTCTTTGGCTCCTGCCTGTTAAGTAATTCCTTACCCAAGCTAAGGCTTATCCGCTTACCCCCCGCCTGCCTCTCAAGTTTGAATAGCAGTCTCTTGTGCGGTACTGTATCAAAGGCTTTTTGTCAGTCCAGAAATATGCAGCTGCCCATTCTTCCCTGTAGTGCCTTATTCTTGTTACTTTATCATAGAATGCCAGAAGGCATGTGATTAATCTTTCAATTTCTGTACAGGGGGATGTTTGTCAGTGATACTGGCCTGTAGTTAAGTTCCTCTTAACTCTGTGTGGTCTCCTGAGAGTGTTATTGACGAAGTCAATGTGGCGTTCGCGATAAGAATGGAGTCTGTCAATCTGTTTGTCAAGCAGTGTTTTCCAATAGGCTCTGAGGGCTAGAATTTTGGTGCTATCGTGATGTTTGTCTTGCCAGTCTTGTCAGTCATGAGTCTTGCCAATGAGTGTTGTTAATCCATCTAAGATCTCTAATCCATCTAAGATCCAGATCTAAGATCTGGATCCTTTGAAGTTTTAGTTTATTTGTAGGTGCTGCTAAGGAAAGTGTAAGGGGAGCATATGTTAAGAGGGTCTGACGAGAGCTTTGTAGAGGTGCATTTTTGTGTCTGGGTTATCAAAGCGTAATCGGTATATTTTTCCTATGGCATGTGTTCGTGCAGCGTGTGTGTGTGAACACGCAGTCGCTGATCTAGTGTGAGGCCAAGAACTGTGGTGAAAGGTGATACTGTAATATTCGTGGGAATTATAGAAAGAGAGAGTGTAGAGTTTTACTGGAACAGGGCATTCAGTTCGTTTACAAAAAATGTAGGTGATTTTCTGATGGACAGTATGAACTTTGGAGCATAAAAACAGTAGCGGACGTCGCAGTGTTGTGGACCAGCGCCGAGACTACTATCACACGCGGCTCCTAAACTTTATTGTAGCCAACCAACTCTTCCTGAAAACATTAGCCACATACTAGCCCGTCTAGCAACCGCTCTCCTTTTCCAGTTTATGAATGAAAACACCTTTGCACACAACCCATTCTCAGGCTGCAGGTTGCCCCAGGTTGCCCCAGCTGCAGTTGACCCCTGAGACGCATTCGTTAATGTTAACGTAGTTGAGCTCATTTAATATGCAACCCATACCCATCTTGTGGGCGCAACCCATACCCATTATGTTACTACTAATGGGCTCAGGGACTGAACCCCATAATTCATTTAGACATTTGCAAGTCACAATTTGATGAGTTATTTACAAAATTCAATGCATATCGTCACGTCACAATGGGCTCGAGACCGACCACAAGTAGTTCCTAATAAAGCAATGGACATGTGAGAGCTAGTGTCACAGTTGATATGCCAACGGCCATACCACGTTGAGAACAACGCTTCTCGTCCGATCAGCGAAGTTAGCAACGTTGGGTTTGGTTAGTACTTGGATGGGGTTCCGCCTGGGAACTGCAAATGCTATTGGCATAATGTTTCTCTTTCTGCCCGAACGCTGCGCGTACTAGTGGCTTTACAAGATTGTAATTACTGTATTATGTATCCTCACAATCCCAATGTACCTTCTTGTAATAATATAATATATATATATATATATATTATATATATATATATATATATATATATATATATATATATAATGTATAGTGTCCTATTAATATATATATACATATATATATATATAATATATATATATATATATATATATATACTAATATATTATATCTTATATATATATATGTATATAATGTTTGTTCCTGCACACCCTCCCCCCCTCCGCCCCCGTCCAGAAGGCAGCGGTGGGTGGGTTACGCTCACTAAGTTACTATTAACAGTTAGCAAACTGTGGATATTTTTGGCTAAGATTTCTGGTAGCCGATCATTTTGAATGAAATATTTACAATCTCTAGAACCTTGTTATAAAATTGTCAGAGACAATTCTGTAACAAATGTTCCAGAGATGTGCAAATATTTCATTCAAAATGAAAAACACGTATCTTTTCGCACTCCACACATAGTGAAGGAACGTATTGTATCCAAAAAACTGCATTTTCTTTAATATAAATTACTGAAAATACATTATAATATGTTATAGTTAGGACTAGGGGTACATTATGTTTGGTGTTTGCTTTTATGGCAATTATTTTTATTTGCTGTACATTACGCGAGCTAAGCATTTACAGAGTAGAGGTGCTGTCTAATCCAGTTTATCATCCGCCTTGTTCCAAGTTTGGAGTATGCTCAAATTTGCATTGCAGATTCTTTGCATGGAACTATATCAAATATTTTTCACAAAAATACTTGTGAACATTTTATTCACAAATAAAATAAAAAATATAAAATTATTTTTCTGCTATCCTTTTCTTTCCTGTTCTATCGCTGTGCTTTGTCGCGAAACATCAGTTAGATTAAAGCAGAGATTAAAGCTAAGTCGGTGTTTGGACACGGTTTGAACTCTCGCATGATTCGTTCATTTTCTCTTAATTATTCTCTACTACTTTCCAGTGTCACTAGTTTGTAGTTCAGAAGGTCCGTTTATTTTCCCATTCTTGAAGATAGAAAAACGCGTGATTGCACTTTCATTCTTATATAATCTTGTTTTCTATTGAGGTGGTAGATTGTTGCCAAACATCTTTTTTCAGCTCCACGGTGGCCTCACAACAACCTTCACCTAATGTTCTCACACGACACACACTGTACGCTACTCTATAACCAGGTAATCACATTTCCCGCACCTGGTAATCGCCCCACCCCCCACAACCTCATTTTTCTGCCCATGCACCTGTCCACACACCATACTTGCTTCCACTCTCACGTATCTCGCTTAATTGCTGTTACTTAAAATATTAAACCATGCCAGAGTACAGACGTACCTCCGAGAAAGCAACTCTTAAGAGATGGCAGGTCCAGCCATGTTGGCTGGACCAGCAATGGTTACTTGGTTACTTGGCAAAAAAGAAAACGTTGTCACTCGCATCCTAGTTTGTTAAGCTTTAACAAGTGATTTCTCACAACAAACTGGATTCTGGAAATGATTGTAGGGTCAGCTTAATATTGACTAGGTTTTACCACGTGAAAACAAAACACCTCGCTGTGTCATTCAAGAAGGGGGGCCATTAAAATTCTGTGCTGACAAAAACAGATCATTATTAGTTAGAATTGCGAAGTCCCATTCAGTGTTGTCCTGATACACCGGTGTACCATTAAACTGAGGCCCCCACTCTTACAACAATAGGATATGCCGTAATGTCCCAACCCATCCTGAACTCAAGTCCATTACATTCAGCGGTCGACCCCACAGACGCATTCATACTTTTTAACATGCTGTTCCATTCAAAACAGGAATTTGCTCGAAGTATAAATAAATTATAATATATTAGCATAGTGTGTATAAATAGGCATAGGTTAGGTTAGGTTAGGGGTTTAGGTTCTGTTGGCGATTATTTGCATTGTGTAGTACGTGGGGTGAAGCAGTGTACAGCGTTGTGGTTCGAAACAAAATTCGTCAGTGAAAACTTGTTCCGGATATGTTCGAAAATCAGCAGTTGGGCGTCGTCGTGTTAACCGCTTATCATTCATAAACAGGGGGGTTTGGGGGTGGATGGGAACTCTACTTTGGATCTTTGTTTGGAGGACGGGCTGAATGTCCACAATGGAGCCGACCCAAACTAACCATGCACCCATCGCTTTCTATGACGAAGCTCAGATACGAACGACGCCAGCTATGTAGTCGTCCTTTCATAGTCAAATATTAGTTTATCTAATAAGCGTTTAATGGATTATTGTGTAAAGGGAGTTCCTTCAAATTCAAATACCTGTCATCTGATTAAAGTTGTAACACTCATTCTATAAATAATTATTTTTCTAAAACGAGACGTCACTTTTGTAGTAAAAAGAAAACGACCCTCGATACTTTTACTTATGGCAGTATACAAGTTGAACCGCAATGTTTGTAGTAACTCAAAGCTTGAACAACACTCTCTCTGGTAACACAAGACCTGAACAATAAGCTCTCTGGTAACACAAGACCTGAACAACACGCTCTCTGGTAACACAAGACCTGAACAACACGCTCTCTGGTAACACCAGACCTGAACAACACGCTCTGTGGTAACACCAGACCTGAACAACACGCTCTCTGGTAACACCAGACCTGAACAACAAGCTCTGTGGTAACACCAGACCTGAACAACACGCTCTGTGGTAACACCAGACCTGAACAACAAGCTCTCTGGATAACATAGACCGGAACAACGCGCTCCTCTGGGTACACTAGACCTGAACAAACACGCTCTCTCGTAACAAACAGGACCCTGACACAACAGCTCTGTGTTAACACTAGACCTGAACAACACGCACTCTGGTAACCAAGACCTGAACAACAAGCTCTGTGGTAACACAAGACCTGAACAACACGCTCTCTGGTAACACAAGACCTGAACAACACGCTCTCTAGTAACACAAGACCTGAACAACACGCTCTCTAGTAACACAAGACCTGAACAACACGCTCTCTAGTAACACAAGACCTGAACAACACGCTCTGTGGTAACACAAGACCTGAACAACACGCTCTCTGGTAACACAAGACCTGAACAAGAAGCTCTCTGGTAACACAAAACCTGTACATAATGTGGGTGATACAAGTCCTGTGCAATAAGCTCTGTGGTAAGACAACACCTAAACAACAAGCTGTCACAACACAGGTCCTAACAACAAGGTATGTGGTCAAGCATAAGATCTAACCAAGCCTCTGTGGCTAATCATAACAATAAGTTCTAAATAACAAAGGCTATGGCAACACAAGTCTTAAACAACAAGGTATATGACAAAAGTAATCCTGATAAACAAGACTATGTGTGGTGTCACAAGGTCTGAGAGTACTCACAGCTTCGAGCAACTTTACATTTGGTGCAAATCACAACATTGGACCATGTCACATGTGTAAGCATAAATGAGCAAATTCTACCAAGAGCACATCAGATGATCCTGTTGCCAAGTCAGTGGGGAATAATAGGAAATGACAGTGCAGACGAAGATACAAAACTTGAACTAAGAAGAAGAAATGTAGACATTACATACCACAGAGTCTATCAAGAAGTTAGAGAAAAAGAAACAGAAGAAAGACAAGAATAGAAAAGCATACAAAGATAGTCAGTGACCACAACCATACAGCAGTGCACATCAGGATCTGCAGGTTGGTACAAGAATTAACCAACTACCGAACCACTAGTTTGATGAAAGGGAGCAGTAGAACAACAGAAGTAACACTTACATCGCAGTACAGGCTGGATACCCATGTGCATGCTGAAATAGGCTCTACAGGTTCCGGAAGATGGTATGTATAGAGAAAACTGTAGCATTGTGGAGAAATGCGCCGGACAGACCACTGGAACATTGATCTAACACAGTGCAGATGTTACAAATCCATAAGATGTTCAACTTAGATTCAACAGAGCAGAAGATGTTGTTAAACACATGGGAAAAATCTTAGGTGAACGCACCATACTAGTCACTAAATACTCATATCTCCGCCAAGTAAACAGAACAAGCAACACTAAGTGGCCAGCCAGAAGTCCTTAGGGGCTCGCGCAGGAATATCCCTGCAGAAAAAAAAGGATGAACAGTGTCACAGGGTTAAGTTAGTGTGTAGAAACACTAACCAACGTCCTCTGATAGCACAAGGTGCAGTTCAACTTGGTTCGCCCACGACCAACATATTTTCACCCGGCACAAACCAAAGCAGCATAGTTAGTCGTGGTCTAACACGCATTCTGAATTATCAATGGTCCCTATGTACGAGATGGGACGCCTTATAAGCTACAAACGTCCCTCCAAGACCAGTTCGTGACCTTCCCCAGGAAGCTTTCTACTGCAGCTGAATAGCTCCTCGATATATCTGTTTACCTGCTAGGTGAACAGGGCGGGGATCAGGTGAAAGGAAAATGTGCCCAAATATCTTAATACTGCTTTGGAAATTGAACACCAGGACCCTCGTATGAGACCTGGCTGAACTGACCACTGAGTTACAGTAACATGTCATCGTAACAAGATGGCACAAGACCTAAGACGATTGATTTATCTCATAATTGAGATAAATTAAACAGGCCAATACCTGTTTAATTTATGCAAAATCTTTTGATTGAGTGTAGGACCTCTCCACATACACAGAATGTGTTTCATCATTGTGGGATTGTTTCATCATTGTTTGCATACATATATTTTCAAATCTTTCGTTTTCAGCAATTTTTGTATGCTAGTGTTCAAAGGGTACTAATATAGATGTACCTGTAGTTGGAATAACAACTTTGTCTCAAGTTCCATAGTATTATTGCAGTGAACACATAACTGGACATTTGAGGGGTGATGAGAATTCC
>WNGS01109635.1:11266745-11296468 GCA_020271785.1 Procambarus virginalis | reverse complement strand
ACACACACACACACACACACACACACACACACACACCCACAAACCAAAGAGCCAGAGCTCAACCCCCGCAAGCACAAATAGGTGAGTACACACACACACACACACACACACACACACACACACACACCACACACACACACACAACACACACACCACACACACACACACACACACGCTGATAACATCAGCGGCATATGCCAGGCTGGCCAACATACGAACGGCATTCAGAAACTTGTGTAAAGAATCATTCAGAACTTTGTATACCACATATGTCAGGCCAATCCTGGAGTATGCAGCCCCAGCTTGGAGTCCATATCTAGTCAAGGATAAGACTAAACTGGAAAAGGTTCAAAGGTTTGCCACCAAACTAGTACCCGAGATGAGAGGTATGAGTTATGAGGAGAGACTACGGGAATTAAACCTCACTTCGCTGGAAGACAGAAGAGTTAGGGGGGACATGATCACCACATGTAAGATTCTGAAGGGAATTGATAGGGTAGATAAAGACAGGCTATTTAACACAAGGGGCACACGCACAAGGGGACACAGGTGGAAACTGTGTGCCCAAATGAGCCACAGAGATATTAGAAAGAACTTTTTCAGTGTCAGAGTGGTTGACAAATGGAATGCATTAGGAAGTAATGTGGTGGAGGCTGACTCCATACACAGTTTCAAGTGTAGATATGATAGAGCCCAATAGGCTCAGGAATCTGTACACCTGTTGATTGACGGTTGAGAGGCGGGACCAAAGAGCCAGAGCTCAACCCCCGCAAACACAACTAGGTGAGTACAACTAGGTGAGTACACACAACACACACGGGCGTGTGTTAGGGGTCTGGTAGCTGAGTGGACAGCGCGCAGGATTCGTAAGTCTGTGGCCCGGGTTCGGTTCCCGGACCAGGCAGAAACAAATGCGCAAAGTTTCTTTCACCCTGAATGCCCCTCTTACCTAGCAATAGGTACCTAGGAGTTAGACAGCTGTTACGGAGGTGCTTCATGTGTGTGTGTGTGTGTGTGTGTGTGTGTGTGTGTGTGTGTGTGTGTGTGTGTGTGTGTGTGTGTGTGTGTGTGTGTGGAAAAAAAATAAAATTAGTTAGTAGTTAGTAACAGTTGATTGACAGTTGAGAGGCGGGCCGAAAGAGCAGAGCTCAACCCCCGCAAGTACAACTAAGTGAATTCACGTCAGTCTTCATAGGATTGTTCAGGCAATGAGGCGAGCGATAATCCAGGAACGGATTCCAGGGTGGGTCAGGCCAACGGGTCAGATTAACGGGACAGGTCAACGGGACAGGTCAACAGGACAGGTCAACGGGACAGGTCAACAGGACAGTGACCTTGACAGTCCAGGTTTCAGGGAAGGACTCCAGGCTGTGGCGGCGTCACTGGCCTCGACCCTCCGCAGTATGGCGTGATGTGCATCTTTCATATTAAACATTATCATCTTAATTAAATTTAAAATGTGTATTCGCACAAACTTTAGATTATGATCGAGACGCTGAATTTTGCTAGACTTTAGACTTCAAATTGCGTTACGTATAAAACGCGAAATACTAATTTTTCTTTTGTTAATCAAAAAGAAGTGAAATAAGCGTATTTTTAGTATATACTTTCCGGAAGAGATAAGTTTTCTTTGCAACATATAATTTAGAAGTAAATATATTTAAATGCATGTAAAGATGGTTATCAGATGGCGTCATCAGCCAACACTTCTCTCTCCAACACCATCTCTTGCTTCCCTGCTTCCTCCCACCTTATCCTCCACCACCACAACTGCACCCCGTCACTACCACCACTTCAACTGCAGCCCCCCACCACAACTGCACCCCCTCACTACCACCACTTCAACTGCAGCCCCCCACCACAACTGCACCCCCTCACTACCACCACTTCAACTCCAACCACCCACCACAACCTTAACTGCAGCTCTCCCCCCCTCCACTAATCCCAATCAACTACCAACCCATCCACCACCACCATTCTTTCATCGCCACCCTCTCTCCACTGCCACCCACTTCACACCGTCTTCACCACCATCACCCCCCCCCTCCACCACTGCCACAGCCCCCCCTCCACCACTGCCACAGCCCCCCCTCCATCATCACCCCATCTACCTCCACCCTCCAAGGACCAGACTTGCTAAATGACATTAATAACATTAGGAGTATAGGACATTTACACCTACTATGTACCCTTCCTGGTCACTCTCGGCGCCGGAGGGGAGGAATTTCCAAGTTAGGGGTTCCGCACTGTAGCTGGTTACAGGGGAGGGGTTGTGGGGCTCCGTGGTAGGGAGGAGGAGATGCATGTGCTTGTTGAGGGAAAGAGGAGGAAGAAGGAAGGAGTACTTCAAGAAACACCCAGCTGCTGCTTCTCAACTTTCCGGGGAATTTACCTGGCACTTGGGAATTCCTTTAAACCCAGCCTCGCCGTCCGCTGTTGAGGTGGAGCCTCGCCGTCCGCTGTTGCGGTGGAGCCTCGCCGTCCGCTGTTGAGGTGGAGCCTCGCCGTCCGCTGTTGAGGTGGAGCCTCGCCGTCCGCTGTTGCGGTGGAGCCTCGCCGTCCGCTGTTGAGGTGGAGCCTCGCCGTCCGCTGTTGCGGTGGAGCCTCGCCGTCCGCTGTTGAGGTGGAGCCTCGCCGTCTGCTGTTGCGGTGGAGCCTCGCCGTCCGCTGTTGCGGTGGAGCCTCGCCGTCCGCTGTTGCGGTGGAGCCTCGCCGTCCGCTGTTGCGGTGGAGCCTCGCCGTCCGCTGTTGCGGTGGAGCCTCGCCGTCCGCTGTTGCGGTGGAGCCTCGCCGTCCGCTGTTGCGGTGGCGCCTCGCCGTCCGCTGTTGCGGTGGAGCCTCGCCGTCCGCTGTTGTGGCGGAGCCTCGCCGTCTCAGGTAGCCCGGTGTCAAGGGCCAAGGAAGGCGACCGCCCGCCTTGTTGCGAAGCTCATCATCCTCCTCCTATTGCCACTTTTTTTTATTAATACATGAGGTACATCTGCATTAATACAGCTACCCTAGACTATATGAAGTGGAGTACAGTGTGTCAAAAAAGCTAACTAGGTGATGCTAAAAAATCCCCATCACACAGGATGGTTAGTCATACAGAGGCATGTGATGGGCAATCTGCACTGGCAGACTCCAGCAGCATTTTGAGGATATCAACACAAGAGTGAATAAGGTAGCAGTGGTAATAAAAGTCCCCATCTCACAGGATGGTTAGTCATACAGGGCCATATGTTTAGTAGCCTGTACTGGCAAATTCTGAGTACACTGTGAGGATATCTTCAAGAATACGAGAATGAATAAAGTAATTGCAAAACTCCAGGTACCTCATGCCAACTGGTCTGAAAGGTCTAATAACTGGGCATTCGGTGATGTAGTGTAGGAGATCATGCCGCAGTTCCTGCTCACAGATTTTGCAACTGGAGTGCTCAGGATTGGGAGATCCGTCACCTGCAGCCACCTGCTACAGGTAACGGTAACCCAACCTGATCCTGGCAACCATTGTGTCGCACAGTCTGGAGAACGTTTTGTGCTGCCCATAGATATACGTTTCAGATCTGATCAAATCGTAGCTTTTTATACTAGTACTTTCAGGTAGTTGGGAGTCAGTAAGTTCTTTCCTATCAGACCTGAGTGTTTGGACCAATACAGTTTTGACAGCAGAGATGGGGATACCTAGATCTAATTCAACTTCATCTTTGTTGCACGCTAATTTGGCTGCAATGTCTGTCTCATTATGATGAGACCTGTTCCTTTAGGCTTGTATCCCGACACCCGCACATCTCTCGGTCAGCTGGGTTAAGCGCCGTTGAATGTGGCCAGTAAATTCAGTAAATGGATGAGTTGACAGGGGGGATAGCCTTGTCATGGCTAGTTATACATGGAGTACCTGTAGATTGCTGTTATACATGGAGTACCTGTAGATTGCTGTAATACATGGAGTACCTGTATATTGCTATTATACATGGAGTAACACAACTCAAGATATTTACTAAGGAGATTTGTGAAAAACTAGAACAATCATGAGCAGCAATAAGAACTGGTGAACAATTTATTCTATGACTAACATGAACAAAGTTGTTGAGGTCATCGACGTGCTAGTTAAGACAATCCTGAGCTCTCATTCAGACGAATCAAGTGGTGAGAGTAATGGTCCCTTCGAAGTACAGTCCGGTTCGTTCTCGACTGGCAATCGGGAATCCCGGGTAGGACACATAAGGTTGGGCGCGTTTCCTTTCATCTAATGCATCTGTTCACCTACCAGTAAATAAGTACCCAGGTTAGGTTGTCAGCTTGATGTTGGGTTGCATTCTGGGGGGGGGGGAATCCCGGGTCAAAGTAGTTTGACATTGTGGGGGGGGGGGGACCTCGATATAAGCCTAACATGTATATAAATATATCACTCACTCACTCACTCACTCACTCACTCACTCACTCACTCACTCACTCACTCACTCACTCACTCACTCACACACACACACACACACACACGCACACACACACACACACACACACACACACACACACACACACATACACACGCATGAGTTACGAGGAAAGGCTGCGGGAAATGCACCTTACGACACTGGAAGACAGAAGAGTAAGGGGAGATATGATCACAACCTACAAAATCCTCAGAGGAATCGACCGGGTAGACAAGGACAAACTATTCAACACTGGGGGGATGCGAACAAGGGGACACAGGTGGAAACTGAGTACCCACATGAGCCACAGAGACGTTAGAAGGAACTTTTTCAGTGTCAGAGTAGTTAACGGATGGAATGCATTAGGCAGTGATGTGGTGGAGGCTGACTCCATGCACAGTTTCAAGTGTAGATATGATAAAGCCCAGTAGGCTCGGGAATCTGTACACCAGTTGATTGACAGTTGAGAGGCGGGACCAAAGAGCCAAAGCTCAACCCCCGCAAGCACAAATAGGTGAGTACAAATAGGTGAGTACACACACACACACACACACACACACACACACACACACACACACACACACACACACACACACACACACACACACACACACACACACACACAAAAGATTGTGCGAAAAAAGCTAGTGGAACATCTGGAGCGAAGGAACTTTGTGACACAACATCAGCATGGGTTCAGGGATGGCAAGTCCTGCCTCACAGGATTAATTGAATTCTACGATCAAACAACAAGAATCAGGCAAGAAAGAGAGGGGTGGGCAGACTGCATATTTTTGGACTGGCAAAAAGCCTTTGATACAGTACCACCCTGGAGACTAGTGCAAAAGCTGGAGATGCAGGTAGGAGTGAAAGGGAAGGTACTCCATTCGATAAGGGAGTACCTAAGTAACAGAAGACAGCAAGTCTCTGTGAGGGGTGAGGTCTCAGATTGGCGAGGCGTCGCCAGTGGAGTCCCACAGGGTTTAGTCGTTGGACTCATACTATTTCTGATATATGTAAATGATCTCCTAGAGGTATAGAATCGTTCCTCTCATTGCTGATGATGCAAAAATTATGAGGATAATTAAGACGGAGAAAGATAGTATGAGGCTACAAGATGACCTAGACAAACTGAAGGAATGATCCAACAAATGACAACTAAAGTAGCCATTTGTTAATGGCTCCTGTAGTACTAATGGCCATCTACTTTAATGGCTACAACAAATGGCTACTAAAGTAGTCATTTGTTGTACTATACAAATGAGTAAACTCATTTGAGTAAACTCAAGTAAATGTAAGGTAATAAAACTAGGCGGAGGAAATAGGAGTCCAGACACTGAATACCGAATGGGAGATGAAGTCCTTCATGAAACAGACAGAGATAATGATCTAGGAGTTGATATCACACCAAACCTGTTTCCTGAAAGTCACATCAAAAGAATAACATCAGCGGCTTATGCGAGGCTGACTAACATCAGAAATGCCGTCAGAAACCTGTGTAAGGAATCTTTCAGAACCTTGTATACCACATATGTTAGGCCAGTTCTTGGAGTATGCGGCCCCAGCATGGAGCCCGTACATTGTCAAGCACAAGACGAAGCTGGAAAAAGTTCAGAGGTATGCCACTAGGCTAGTCCCAGAACTAAGAGGCATGAGTTACGAGGAAAGGCTGCGGGAACTGCACCTCACTTTGCTGGAAGATATGATTACCACATAGAAACTTCTTGGGGGAATTGACAGTTTAGACTAGGATGGATTATTTAACAGGGGATGCACACGCACTAGGGGGGATACAGGGTAAAGCTGAGTACCCAAATGAGCCACAGGGACGTTAGAAATAACTTTTTCAGTGTCAGAGTAGTTAGTAAATGGAATGCACTAAGAAGTGATGTGATGGAGGCTGACCCCATACACAGTTTCAAATGTTGATATGATAGAGCTCGAGAAGCTCAGGAATCTGTATACCAGTAGATTGGCTGGTAGAGGCGAGACCAAAGAGCCGAAGCTCAACCCCCGTAAGCACAACTAGGTAAGTACACACACACACTGGCTGCCTGTTCCCCGACACGATGAAATTCTATTATTATTAAAGTCACCCCATTAAGGTACCTGGAACTGCACACTGGGTAGCGAACCCGTGGTGACACTCACCAACGCACGCAACACAAAGGAACTTAATCACAAGCGGAAATACTATGCCTCGCAGGATGCATGACTCCCATAATTAGTGAAGATAGTTACAATACAAACATATAGTTACAGACTTAAACATTATGCCTGATATGCGACCGGTAAGTTACTCCTTCACGTCAGTGGTATATCAGAGAGTAAAGTATACTCAGGTGAGGCTTGTCGGCTGTTGTAGTATGTTACACGTAACTTTTGAATATGTTTTGGGTGACACACTGCGGTTTGACGCCTTCTTTTGATGATTACTTTTGGTTTGTTACCAGCTGATCGCTTGGTAACAAACGCCAGTTGCCTCGAACGGAAATATTACTCGCTAAGGAAATGACCTGTTCTTGTCGGCGGGAAGTGAGCAGTACCACATATTCCCTTCATTTTCCTGTCGTTACTTGTCTTTTTAAATATCTCTCACTCACTCACTCACTCACTCACTCACTCACGAAATGTCACCAGCGGAGTTCCACAGGCCTCTGGACCCATCCTGTTTCTGATATATGTAAACGATCTTCCAGAGGGTACAGACTCACTCCTCTCAATGTTTGCTGATGAAAAAATTGAGAAGAATTAAGATAGATGAAGATAGACAATGACTATATGACGACCTTGACAAACTGGAGGAATGGTCTAGAAAATGGCTACTAATGTTTAACCCAGGAAAGTGTTAAGTAATGAAATTAGGTGAAGGGAGCAGAAGGCTGAACACAATGTACTATTTGGGAGGTGAAATCCTGCAAGAGTCAAATTAGAGAGAAAGATCTGGGGGTTGATATCATACTGAACCTGTCCCCAGAGGCCCACATCAAGAGGATATCATCAGCAGCACATGCTAGATTGGCCAACAAAAGCACTGTCTTTGGAAACTTGTGTAAGGAATCGTTCAGGACCTTGTATACCACTTATGTCAGACCAATCCTGGAATATGGAGCTCCAGTCTGGAGTCCATACCTAGTTAAACATAAAAAATGTAGAGAAGATTTAGAGGTATGCTTCCAGACTAGTCCCAGAACTGATAGGTATGAGCTACGAGGAAAGGCTACGGGAGCTAAACCTCACATCATTGGAAGACAGAAGAGAAAGAGGAGACATGATCACCACCTAAAAAAATATCAGGGGAGTTGACAGTGTGGACAAAAACAAACTATTTAGTATAGGGTGGAACACGAACAAGGGGACAGGTTGAAAATTAGTACCCAAATGAGCCACAGACATATTAGAAAGATTTTTTCAGTGTCAGAGTAGTTAACAAATGGAATGCATTGGAAGTGATGTGGTGGAGGCTGACTCCATACACAGTTTTAAATGTAGATTTGATAGAGCCCAATAGGCTCCAGTATCTGTACACCAGTTCATTGACTGGCTCTTTGGTCCCGCCTCTCGACTAAGCTCAACCCCCGCAAGCACAACTAGGAGTACTACTAGGTGAGTACACACTCACACCCAAACCCCTCCTTTATATGTCAGCAAAAAAAAAAAAGTTATAGGGTCTTGTATTTGTCTCGTGAACTCCAAGTAGTACGGGCAATGGTGTACTTGCCTGGTACAGGAGCGGGGCTGTAACTGCGAACTTGGTTTTGGCCTCAACGGGTCAGTGACCCGTTTCCTGCCAGTTATCAATTCCTTGAGCAAGTCAGTGCCCTACCAGCTGGCCAGTGTGTCGCCTCATTGGACATGTGTGTATCGCAATGACTGAAGCTCTCTTGTGCGTCATTGTTAATGTTTGTAGAAGTGAGAGTGGACAGTGCCACTGACCGGGGCCGACCTTGGCACCGTGTACAGAGTTTGAGACAGTGGGGGCTGTAAGGGAGGACTGGAAGTCCTTCCTTTGCGGCTCCCACTCCCGTTCTGTTACAAAGTTTATTCTCTCCAGGTACTTTTTACACGAAATGCTTTCTCGACGTTTTATTGGAAACAAGAGTTTGTGGGTGACAAAGTACCTCTGTTGCCTTCTTCAGCAGTCATGGGGCAGCAGTCTGTTGATTTTGTTAAAAGTAGTTCCTCCAGTTTTTTATTAACCTCCTCCATAGTGACTAACTACTGTCATCCAGTTTTTCCTCTGGCTTTTCATCTCTCAACACCGGTCTCCACTCTGGTTCTTTTGTAGAGACCACCTGAAATCATTTGTTCATTTCCTCACACATCTCCTTGTTGTTTTCTGTAAGAATTCCATCTTGTCTCCTCAACTTTATCACATGGTTTCTTACTGATGGTTTTCTCCTTATATGGACATAGAACACCTTTAATTGGTCCTTAGCTTTCGCAACAATGTTGTTTTCAAATATCTGTTTCTGACTTTCTTGAGTACATTTCTATTGTTCTCTTTTCCTAGGTCTATGTACTCTTTCCATGCCTGCTTGGATCTATTAAATCAGGGCCTTACTTTGCTTTTCTCATCCACCTTCTCCTTGAGTGGGATGTACAGCTCTGTTGCATCTGCACATTTCTGAGCAATAACTTCTATCATCTCATTACTTACCTTCACTTCCAGTTTTCTCCTCCAAGACTTCACTGAGAAAGTCCCTCACCTTACTGTAGTTCCCCCGTGCCTGTGATCTCTCATCTTCTTTAACGTGCTTCTTGGTCTTACCAACTTTCTTATTTCCGCTATGTACTCCAGCAAGATAATGCAGTAGTCTCCAGCTCCTCGGGACTATTATTATTACTACTGTTATCGGCATCATTTTGGGTTAACACCAGGTCTGGTGTTGGTGATGGGTCCTCTTCTTGGCTCTTTGGTGTGTTGCTTCAAGAAATGCTTGTCCGCTGTGTCTACCAGTTTTGCTCTCCACGTTCCATCACCCCCGCGGGGGTCTTTATTTATCTACTCTATTGCTCTGCGATTAATATCCCAAAATAATAGAATCCTTGGTCTGGATTCTTGCCATTATGGCTGCCTTTTACATTAACTTTAGGCAAGTCTCGTTGCATTTATCCCTTCGGTCTTCAGGCTTCCTATTGTTTAGTGAGGGACTAAATATCACCACTACCCATATTTTAATTCATGTCCCCCAACAGTTATTGTTTTAGTCCTAGTACGTATTCATATTAATCACTGGTCGCTTTCCTCTAGTAGTAGCGAGTGGTCGTGGTGTTGGAGGATGGTCGTAGTATGGGAGAGTGGTCATTGTATGAGGAGGGTGGTCGTGGTGAGCGGCGGCTAGTTCTCACAAATTACAGCAGGAGATAGTATAGGGCACTCTTGTTCCAGTCTCTAAATATGCTAGACTTATACATTGCTCAGAGCCTAATATAACATTGGGAACTGGTCGCAGGATCATCAGTGGTTCTCTTCTGGTGGTCCTTGGACGCCGGGCTTTCTCTAGCGTGTATATGGTCTGGGGGCCTTTTTGCAATATGTAAGGGACCATAAGATGAGGCAATGTACAGGTTATGATACCAGAGATGGCCTTTACCGAGTGTACGGGGCCATTAATAAGGACGCTATTTGAAAAATGGTTACTGACCGTAAAGAGCTTGGGAACCACTGCTCTAATGTGTGTGTTCTAATGTTGCTCTAGTGTATATACCAACAGGTTGCTCTTGTGTGTATTTGTTCCAGTGCCAGCTGTGTCTGGGTACATATGACAATATTAACAACCCAGCGGGTTTTCTTCCTATTGGGGGGTGTTGTACATACTGCTATGGTGGTATGTCCATTCATAAGTGGCGCTGCCCAATAAACTCGCCCTTTGGGGCAAAATTAAATTAAAATTAAATGTTCCAGTGCTGCTGTATTTGTTCCAAGGTTGTTCTAGTTTGTATATGATCCAAAGTTTCAAAGACTGGAAAAATAGCAAGTAACAGGTAGGTCTGCCAGTCACACTGGCATCCTGTGAACCAAACTGGACCAAAATACAAAGGTAACATCCAGGTCCGCCAGTCGCACTCAACATGCAGATTTTAAATTAATTTATTTATTGTATATATGACAAATTATAAAGAATTTCCTTAATACAGTAAGTCTTGAGTAATGAGTCAAAGGCCCTAAATTACCTCTTTTGATATTGTTTCATACTACATGTCAGTGTCAGACTAGGGCTACATGTACGTTTAAGTTCCAAGGTGGCTTTGGTGTGTACATGTTCCAAGGTTTATTAATTTTCCAAAAATCTAAAATTCCATATAGGCAGCAAGATTCTGCTTCTGGACACTTTCCTTACTAAGACTACTCATAGCCCAGTCGACAAAGCTTCGGCCTCACACGCTTGGGGTCCAGGATTCGAGTCCCCTAGAGCCCAGGTGAATGGAATGGTTTTTTTTCTACAGAAGTGTGGATGGCGTTTTATGTTCCAAGGTGACTCTAGTGTGTTCGCGGTGTAGCAAGGTGGTCGTTACCCGAGAGTATGGTCGTGGTGCAAATGTCACAGACTTATGGTAATATAAAATAATGGTTGTAAACTGCGCGGTGCCCTGCTGGGGACCGGTTCTGCCAGGGACGGCGGGTGTGTAGTAGGAGCGGCAGTCAGTCTCGCGTTAGCCGCCTGTATGAGAGGGTGTTGCAGGGAGGCTGCTCCTGCCACCAGGTTTTCCTACAGTGGATGGGGCTTTGTGTGCGAATTCTGGTAATAGTTATTCCGCATATTGCCACTGACAAATACAATGCAAAGAATCAAAGTAGGAAGTCGATCGCCCAGTACGTCTAGTTTGTTTATTGGCAAGTCCAGTTAGCATTATTGGCAAGTAACTGGTTGTTCGTGGCAGTGTCATCGTTCCAGACCTACAGCGAAAATATGGGCGTATTTAATGAAGCTACGAAGATGGCGACAATGAGCGTGGCCTTGTTGGTGATGTGTACGATGACAGTGGCGTCTCCTTCAAGCACGCGCCGTCCAGAGCCTTCCTCTCCACCCAGTACCATCAGTAATAGTGTGATGCAGCAGACATCAACCACTACTGTCACTCCAGGCCCAGCCGCCGCTCAAGAGGTCAGCACAGCGTCAGGAGCCGGGGATGGCGCGGCATCACTCGAAGTGACGACGAAGACCCCACCCTCGAGGATGATGAACATGGCGGCAGGCCAGCTGATCAAGTGCCACTGTGGTGCCGAGGAAGTACTCACAGCGGCAGGGTGCCAGCCATATCCAGAAGGCACTTCCATTGACGGAGAGGGACGAGAGGAATTTCTTGGTCCGCACATTATCCTGGTAAGCTTAACTGTGTATCATTAACAATTTTCATGTCAAGGTAAACATTACCATTATCCTTCAATTTGTAATGGTATCCATCTCTGAACTTGTAATGGTATCGCTCCCTGAACTTGTAGCGGGTACTGTTACAAGTTCGACGACGAAACGTCATTGTTTCTTCACTTTCTGATGTATGGTTTGGTCATCTGGATATGTGCTCCTGGATATATGAAGAAAGATGCATAGATAATACATGATGCTCCAAATATATATATATGGCTTAAAACACATTTGTATCATGTCATGTATATACCACATACAGCGTTGTATATTTGGGGTAAAGCTTTTAGGTCTGAACACGCGTGTTGGCCACTAGTGCTTAGACTTGGTCAGTGCAGGTCATATAATGAAGTGTGTGTGTGATTCTTGTCGTGACCTGCAGGATGTCATCGTACTAAAGCGTCGATGTTTATTGGTTGATTTACATAGAACTCGTATGAATGAGGAAGTTAGTAGGATCCATGACGAGGATTCGAATCTGGTTACTCCCAAGCACACGCCTTAGACCACTACATCACTTCAGGGTCCCTAGAGGATTCATTTGAATCCCAGGTTGCATTTCTTTTGATCATGTCATAGTGTAGTAGTCTAAGGCGTGTGCTTGGGGGTACCCAGATTGCACGTTCGAATCCTTTTAATGGCTCCTGCAGATTTTCTCATTGATATATCATGTTAATGTGATTTATTTATGCAATCGTATTAATCATAACTAAAAGTGGAGAGCTAAGTCTGGGACCGGGCTCTTATTCTTTATTTTTAATGACAATTATTCTTTCTTAATTTTCTAATATATTTTGATTCCTGAAGCGTTACTTTTATTTACAGAAATCTGTAACTGATCTGAATGTTATCGTGCAAGATCTGAGCTGCGACGTAGAGGATGACCATCGACAAATGAACTTCACAAAGGGACAGTTTTTCCTTCGGGATCGTGGGGACATAGTGCTCACGGATGATGCTGGTTATCTGAGTGGTCTCCGCATTGAAAACTACTGCGTCAGCCATCTTCTGGATGACCAAAAGCGTCTCACGTGGATGATGAAGGGATGCATTCCCCCACCTTCTATACCGCGTTGTTGCCCTGAAGGCCAGGCCTTCAGTAGTGGGGTTTGTCGTCCAGCTCGATCCCCCCGTCTGCTGATGCCGCCACTCTCCGCCGGACTTGATAAGAGTAGCGTCATGTGGCCGGTTGTCAGGAACCACCACAATCCCATCAACTGTACTGCAGATCCTCTGAAAACACTGCCAGTTGGTTCTATAGAGTCTTATTTAATGTCACTTCCCCATGGCGTCATACACGTTTGGAATTTACCTGATGAATTAGTGAAAAAGAAATACACCTTTACTCCAGACTTTTGCGTGGATCAACAGAATAATGTGGACGGATCTCTTACCTATACTGCTAACTTGTGTTACTCTGACCCAAGGGAGAAACACCACAGAATTTGTGATGGTAACATTTGTGTGCGCAAGTGTTGTAATGATAACCAGATAATGGACTTTTCCATCCATAGGTGCATTGACTACAGTAATGTAACCTTCAAATCACCCTTCACTACTACGCTGTCGTATAAGATAGTGAGAGGAATGCCGCTCTGTAAACCTCAAACTCTTGTGAATAACTTTACCTTGGATGACACGGGAAACCTGTTATACAAAAGTAGAGTTTTTCCTCCCACTGACTACTGCCTAGATACATTCCACAATGTTCAAGGCAATTTACAGAACAGCGCTTTAGCTTGTCTGAGTAGTCTTTCAAAATGGGACCAAGCCCGTCTTATAGTGTTTCCAGCATGTCAGGTGATCTCCCTGCTGTCCATGTCCCTGACAGTGGCGTGTTACTGCAAGATACCGGAGCTGCTGAACAACGGCGGCTGGTACCAGCTGTGGCACGTACTCTCCCTCATGCTAGCCTACTCCTCCAGCCTTACCCAGCGGATCGCTAATAAATACATGAACGATTTGCCATGCGTTGTTATGGGTAAGTTATTCTTTTGTTGAATTTTGCTTAACTGGTTAAAATCATCTATTCAACGTACACATTAAATTTATTTCTTGTTCCCTAAATTTATTATAAATATAGCGGAAGATTTATTACTTATATTATTTGGTTCATTCAATTACAGTACAAATATTATTTGACATGTCAAATAATTTAAGAATTAAAATAAAATACATATACACAAAGGTAAAAATGAATGATATCTAAACGAAATTCAATTAAAGGGACTTAGCTGTAATGGATGCTATTGTCATAAGTGTCCTGTAGTGAGCTAAGCCTCCTGTAGGATCTTAAATTAAAGGGTTATTACATGGGCTGGTGTCTGCAGTCAACACCAGTCTGGAGATGAGTTCTACATTAAAAACATAACTGGCATTGTACCACAACGGTTGTGTTGCATTATGTATGTATATGTATTTACTATTTGTATCTGCAGAATCGAACTATTAGCTCTTGGACCACCTCTTTCTAACCAATTTATTTTTCCTCTATTATGACTACTACAGACTGTATATTTGTCTCTAAAATACAAGCACACACATCCCCAGGACGCAGCAGCTGTCTAACTCCCAGGTACCTATTTACTGCTAGGTAAACAGGGGCACCAGGGTGAAAGAAACTCTGCCCGTTTGTTTCTGCCTCTGCTGGGATTCAAACCCGGGCCCTTAAGACTACAACCCCAGAGTGCTGTCCACTTAGCCGTGAGGCCCCCATCGCCTCGCGGGGGACCATCTATCTACCCCCCATTTACTCACTACATGGGGGGTGGGAGGCCCGTGTATGTATGTAAGGCAAATAACACGATTTATAAGATAATAAAACCATGAAATCGTCTTCATGCTGAAAGCACAAATACCAAAGCAATGCTTCAAATCAAAATATATGTTTGGGATAAATCAAATCAAAATATATCAATGGGACAAAATACTCAAATAATTAGGGAAGGACTTCAAGGTCACTAGAAAAGAGAGGTGCTGGCCCTCAGATAAATGTGAGTAAATAGTACTTGCCTAAAATGCTGAGCATATATAGGGCTTAACAAAGAAATTATATTCTAAATGTATATCATCCATATAACATTAGCACAGTTACTGTACTCATTACAAATTACTACTACTAATAATATATATTCATCCTTGTGTTGAACAATAGACGTACAAGGTCAGAGCCCTGGGGCACGCCTTTGCTAATTAACTACCACTCTATTGTATCAATACAATACCACTGTATTGTTCTGAATGCAGTAGTCGATTAATACTAGTACGTTCGATGAGGCAGTGTGGGAGTAAGACCCCCTAAGGAAGTGGGGGTAAGCCCCCCTGAGGAAGTGGGGTAAGCCCCCGGGGTGCCACAGTGGTGATGTCCCTCTCCCCGTTCTGTGATGTATTTTACAAGGAAAGTACAAGTGTTTATTAACTCGAATATTTTTATTTACGATTGACATTAAACTAATTGGACGATAGTTTCATCAATGCATGCTATAGCCTCGTTTTTAAATATCAGGACTACATTTGAAACACTCCACATTTATAGAACAGTGGCCAACAGTAAATATTTTATGAGTATATGTGACACGGGTTAACTAACTCTGCTTTAGATTCTTTTAAGACCAAGGAAAATAATTGGGGGCCTTGGGACTTGTCTTACTGAATTTCTTTCTTTACTAACTCTTCCTTATTATTTTCATTTTATAAACTTGATCAACTGTTGGTAACTCGGCACTTTTGTTGCTATGTGTGGATTTTCCAGTAAACAATATATAAATCTCGAATGTCTTCTATAAATGTATTTTCTTCCACAGCACTACTTATGCAGTTTGGATATCTTGCCACTTTCTTCTGGCTAAGTGTTCTCTGCTTTGAAGTTTGGAGAAAGGTTAGGTAAGTAGGCATGTTTCTGCCAGATTTGTTTTGGGCCATAATTAGGGTTTTTATTGCCTTATGTTCTGGAATTAGTGCTTTATATTGAAAAAACACTAACTGCTTTGGAGAAAAGAAATGCAATGTCATGTACATCGGTCATCAATTCTCCAACAGGAGCCTGAGCAGATATCTCCCTCCAACAGTCGTGGCAGTTTGGGTCTACCCGCTCTATGCCTTTGGAGGCCCATCACTGATTGGGTTCGTATAGCTTGCTTTGAGTTGCACCTGATCAAAATGTTTTTTATAATACTATTATTCTATATTATAAAATTTGTATTGCCATAAATGACCATAATTTCCCCCATATAATAAAATGTGTCAACCTCATTACAGAATCATTACAATATGTATGCAGTTCCTGGCACCAGATAATGTACCAGGCCTTCATAAACCCTACATCGGTGAGGCAAGATGTTGGTTCATAGGTAAGTGTAAATGTCTCAAGTAACTTACCTGTATCAAATGCGTTATTAATTACCAGGGTAAGAAATATCTCAAAATAGGATATTACTTTATTAAAAAAGTAACACCTTGTGCGTCAAGTAAGGAGATATAAGAACATAGGGCACAAGAACCGTAAGTAAGCAGTGTTAAGAACACGGGCATGAGAACTGTCAAGTAAGCAATATTAATAACCTGGTCAAGTATGGAGTTGAGAGGGATGCCTCTGGCCAGAAGCAATGGGATCCTTCACTATGAGAGCCTGGAAGATGGGCTAACACCATGAAATAGTGAGGGGGGGGAGATGTTGACACACATCACTGGGACGCTAGAACGTGAGGCCAGTCTTGGCAGCGACGACTGACAAATAATAATAATTTATTTAGGAAAAGTACATACCTAGATGCAGAGTTACAAACATACTGTTGGATTTATAGATAGAGCTAGTATATACAATACCTAAAGCCACTAATGCGCATAGCGTTTCGGGCAAATAAAGAATAACTTTAACTTTTCGGGCAAATATAAAGAACACTTGGTTATATCGGGTGCATCTTCCTTTCCATGTCTACTACAGATGTATTGGAAGGAATAGGATGGTAACTAATCAAGTAGCTAGGTAAAGGAAAACTGGAAAAACAAGCGGCCATGAAAATAGCAATGTATTTAGAGGATAATTTTTCAAAAAATGTGATTCGAGGTGAAGGTGGAAGGGATCCTGACATTAAAAGTGCAGTCAAACAACGAAGTTCTGAAGGTATGCGTAATGTATGTTTTTTTAATACATGTATGCATCTACAACTGGGGAGCCGGTGACTGAGCAGACAGTCAAATTCTCCAGGGTTTCTGTTTTCTATGCAGGCTTCTTTATTTCCTGTTGAAACTGTTACTTTTCTGTGGTGTCCCACACAATGCTTCCAGAGTCTGTACCTGTGGGGGTTTCTTTAATGAAAGTCTTCTCTTCTTCTGTTAGACTTGTGACTGGCACACTCCTGGTTTAGCAATGCTATAGCACAATTCAAACATGTATTCCTGAAATATCTGATTTTATGCAAATATTTTGGTGAAAATTGTCCGAAACATACCAGCTCTCGCCTATTAACCCTTAATGACATTTCCAGTCCAACGAAATTTATGCAAACACGCTTTTCAAATAAAGTTACTTTACATTTGCAGCTCAAAAGTAAAGCATAGAAGCACTAAATTTTTTCGCAATAGTATTCTGTCCTATTGTTATTCTCCTCTTTTTTTTTTAATTAAATGACATCTTCCAAAGAGCCGTGTGGTTCTACTCACATAGTACTGTTTATAAAAAATATATCTACTTCATCAATATTATTTTTCATTATCACAGTCTTTCCTAACTAGTTCAGTAGTCAGTGAGCACAGTAGGCTCACAACAAAATAGGTTTCGGGTTCGATTCTTGCGCAGTACAGAGACGTTTGAGCACTTTTCCTTCAATGTGATGCCTTTCATCACCTAGCAGTTGCCAGGCACCCAGAAGTTGGGTGACTATTTGCAGGCGATGAGTCACAATAACGTGGCTGAAGTATGTTGACCAGACCACACACTAGAAAGTGAAGGGACGACGACATTTCGGTCCGTCGTGGACCATTCTCAAGTCGATTGGGTGACTATTGTAGATGGCTTCACCGACAATGGGACACCATACATAATCAATGCCAAAATTTCAACACCCCCCCCCTAATAAATGCACTTGTTTTAATAGTGTTTAAAATTGACGTGCTTAAAATAGACTGTACTTTTGTTAACTTCTAAATCACTACAAATTCTCGATGTATAGCTCAACTAACTTGTCAGCCTTAAGACTGTGCCCTGAGTGTGAGATTTCTTATTTTTTGCACTAATTCTCTAGTGATGCTCAGTCAGAAAGGACTGCACAAGCCAACACGTTAATTAAGTGTCAGATGTGAAGATTTTACTAAAAATTTAAGTAACTTAAATTTCGAGATTTCACCTTATTGTATTGATTACACTGCATCATAGAGTACTGTATATGGCTTTGTAATAATAATAATATAATAGATAATCTTTAATAATTATATAATAGATAATCAATTTGTCAGTTTGAAGCAAAGATTTAAGGTGAAGGTTTTAAAATATAGTCTTACAATAAAACAATGTGTAATATAAAAAATAACTTTTTCAGGTGACCTGGAGCTTTTCTTGTATTTCTATGGCCCCATAGCATTTCTATTTGCCTGTAACATTTTCTTCATCGGACATACATATTGGAACTACAAAACATTTGAAGCCAATTCAGCAGTGTTGAGAAACTTTAGCATTGATAAATCCGGCACTAATGCTGCAGTGCAGACTTCCTTGGACCAAGTACACCGAAGACGAGACTATATCTCTGAGTAAGTATTATTTGTCCTCCTGCAGTACAATGTTTTGGATCACAGTACAGTGTACTGTGATAGTATACAATTGTCCAGGTCAGGAATCCTGAGAGACTCATCGAGGTCACCCCTAGTGGACATCCTCACTTGGCAAGGGAGACCTTGATATGCCTAACACAATAACAGGCAGATTATTTAACCCCGGCAGTATTATACCAGTTCTTTGTGCGGTTCATTAAGCATTTGGTTGGTATTTTGTTTTTAAAGACAAAGATCAACTTGTTCAGTTATATATGGAAATTAGTTCAGCTAGTTTATCCAAAATATAGATCATATATTGTTTCAGTATTATTAAAGGACTCTTTGAATTGCAATTGTTTAATAAACTTTTAATTTGCAGCTTCAAGCAACAGTTCTCTTTGTTGGTACTGATGTCAATATGTTGGGTTACTGAGATTCTCTCCTGGAAGATTCCTCCAGACGAGATGTGGTTAGTATTGTGGGTCCAATGTCTGATTGGATTGTTTTATAAACCATTTTTGTTATTTAAAAAAATAGTACAGTACGTAACTGAATATAGTATAAAAATGCAGTGAGCCGAGCATTGCAATGGCTAATCATAAATATAAAAATGCAGCACTTAAACCATCCTTAGGCAAATTTTGTTTTGTACTAGAGTACTGTGCTTATTCTGGTATCTTAAAGCATCATGCTAAGTAGCCATTATTAATTCCTAGTGAGTATTTGCTTCATATTTTTCTGTGTAAATTATTTTTGTTTCTAAATGTTAATTTTTTTTAAAGTACTACAGTTACTACTTTTATTTTCAGGGCAGTAACTGATGTCTTGAATACACTCCAAGGCTTCATTATCCTTCTGATCTTTTTGGCAAATAAAAGTAAGCGCAAGCATCTCAAGAAAAAGTATCCGGGGCCTTTTGTGGCAGCAAACCACCTAAAAATGTTTGTCAAAAAATGCGGATCATTTCTGTTCTGTAGTAATGAAAACCCCAGACTTCCTTTGCAGGTGTCTTCAATTAATTCCAAAGTTAGTAGAAAAATATCAACTTCATCTGTGGTTTCAAGTATTTCCACATTGACTTCTACACTGAAGTCAACCTCCTCATCATTTCACGTAACTTCGCCTGATAAAAGTGATCCCAGGAGACATCCATCTGTCAGTGAATCAGAGGATGGCATTCTTACTCTTTCCCACTCGCCTCTGTGCTCATTGTCCAGCAATGGCAGTGAAACGTCTCTCTGAAGAGACGAACTCTGAAGAGTTCCTCTCCATATTACTTACAAATAGCAAGCCGAGATTGAAAGGTACGAAGGAGACCAAATGCTGGTTGTTTTGGGCGTAACATAGGCCACGTTTAGCAAATGTATTTAAACAGTCATATTGATTTGCATATACATTACAGTATCTTAAATTATTGGCAGTTTTTTTATTGTTGAAGGTCATTGTAGTGTGTAAATCCCGAGTGTTACTATTTTAAAACTGCAAAACATAGGAACATGTTACAATTTAATTGTTAAGACGGTTTTAAAAAAAAATCGGAATTTGTTAAAATGTTTATTAGTACAAAATAGAGAATATATTTGTTATGGTATATCATCTTGATATAATCTCTCGTTAATTATAGCGCTTGCACCCTGTGCTGGTATATCTCTTGAGCTTCATGTTCATGCTTCATGTTCTTCATAACGCTTCATGTTCATACTTATTTCCCAGCTTGTGTTTATTTTGTATAATTGAATTTTATTTGATCTTTGCTTATTTTTCTCATGCAGAACTGTATACTGTTTTTACTTAAACGTAAGCTTCAAGCACTGAAAATGTTAGTTAAAATAATGATGGAATAAAGTCAGAAATGAACTGATATAATCTACCATAAGACATACCTTTAGTCACGCTGGCAAAGTGGTTCTTCAAGTTAACATGTGAGAATGAGTTTGGATAGTTCCGAATTATTAACTGATGAGTCGTACTTTACACAGTTCACAACTTAAATATGTGCTTGTTGTATAGGAATCTACATACTCGACTCACGGTAGAGAGACCCCAAGTTTCAATCTCCGGTCAGGACAGAAACGGTTGGGCACGTTTCTTTTCACCAGATGTTTCTGTTCACCTAGCAGTAAATAGGTGCCCGGGCTAGTCAACAGTTGTAGGTTTCATCCTGTTGAAGGTCAGTGACCTAGGGCAGGGGAGGAAGGGACCTCGACAAGCCTAACATCCTATCCCTAACAATGGGAAATCAATTGTACAAATTATAATTATTATGTATGTGTTTAATGATTATTCATGTACCGGTATATAAGAAAGTTTTATAAGTAACATGAACAAATCCACAAAGGGCCGTGACGTGGGTTCGAACCTCGTCACGGCGCTTGTGGATTTGTTCATTTGATGCATCACACTATAGTGTTTTCTGTGTGTAAAGTAACATGAAGTTATTTGTTTCATATTGTATGTATTGCACATTGTTGGTATTGGTGTTGTATCTGTGTGATACAATTATGTATTGTATGTATGATACAATTATGTATTGTATCCTGTTTAATACATTGAATATATTCATAAAGCAATGCACTTTAAAAAGAGTGTTTTGCTAATTATGTTATATTTAATTGAACTAGATGACAATCTTGCAACTTCAAAATAAATCAATAATAATGTAATACGTTTATTGATAACGCCTTTTAGGTAATTCTTGTTGGAAAAGTTTGTGATTCGAAGTCATTATTAACTAGTTTGACGCCAGCCAACGATCCTCCTTTATAGAAACGAAAGATTAAATTCTTCTAACTAAAATTTGTCATAAGAATCGTTTTGAAAATGTGAGCATTGGATTTACCAAATCTAATATTATTCCATTAAAATTTTAAGTAATTTTAAAATTGTTACATTTAGAGAATCTAAAGCTTACCTTTAGAGAATCTAAAGCTTATACTGGAATCTAGAGGGGTGCAGTAGTACCCCAGACTGCAATCCTTTTTGACCATGTCATGGCATAGTTGTCTAGAGTGTGTACTTGGGAACACCTCCAGCGCATAATTTCGAACCCTCATCACAGCACCTACGGATTTGGTCTAGAGCCCAATTTATCTGAATACGGCATCAAATTTGAACAAAAACATTGCATTTTGTCGAGAGGTTATTTAGCCATGTGAGAAGAGGATGTAATAATCATGAGAGTAATGTCAATAATAAAGACAAAATATTATAAAACACAAGCAATATTCAGTTAATGACATGTTTAAAGTGGGACTAGTTTTATTTGACTAATAAATGTCAGTTAATTACATTTTTCCTCGTTCGCTAATCAGATTTATACGTTCTACAAACTATTGTATTTCATGTTCCTTATACACTTTAATTTTTTTCAAAATGCGTTATTAAATAAGTTATTTTTTAGTATTTTGGTATTTTAGTCTCCACGTCTAACAATTTAACAACTAACAATTTTTGTTAGTTATGGCCCGTTGTAGCCAGGGGTCGCTAAACCTTTGATAAGGTACCACATGAAGGACTGGCAAGGAACAGTCTCCATGGTGTAGTGGTAAGACACTCGCCTGGCGTTCCGCGAGCGCTATGTCATGGGTTCGTATCCTGGCGGGGAGGATTTACTGGGCGCAATTCCTTAACTGTAGCCTCTGTTTAACGCAACAGTAAAATGTGTACTTGGATGAAAAAACGATTCTTCGCGGCAGGGGATCGCATTCCAGGGACCTGCCCGAAACGCTACGCGTACTAGTGACTGTACAAGAATGTAACAACTCTTGTATATATCTCAACAAAAAAAAAAATTGATAAAACACTGGTTAAAACAAAGAAAACAAAATGTCGTGTTAAACGGAAATGAATGTGACTATAGAAATGTGGTGAGTGGAGTGCTGCAAGAGTCCGTTTTGGGGCGCACCCTTATTGTCAGATACATTAATGCGCAAGCAGTATAATTATCAAATTGTAACAGGAGTAATACAGTTAACACACATAATCTCATTGGTGCAGGTATAATTAGTCCAGATACTGTAGGACATAGGAAAAATGCACGAACTATTAATTACCTCAGATAAGCTTAACTAAGACAACCAGCTACTCGGTGGCAAGGAATTCAAGTAATAATCTACCAAGCTTATATATCAAGAAATGATCCATTATAGTCTCAGCATTCATAAACCTTACAAGATTCACTAAAATATGTATCACTGCCAGATATCCTGTACCTATACACCTTCTATACACTGCCACATCCTCTCATGTATATTATATTATATATATATATATATATATATATATATATATATATATATATATATATATATATATATATATATATATATATATATATAAAACGCTGAACTGTAATGCCAATCCTGACCTTAAAAGCTTTATTGAAGGTTGTAACAGAACCCATGAGCACTACACCAGAAACAAATACTTTTTGATATTCCAAGAGTACGACTTAATCAAACTAGAAATGCTCTACAAATCAAGGGACCCTGGATGTGGAATGACCTTCCCAATCATGTTAAAGACTGTACCTCTCTCAACCAGTTTAAGATAAAAACTAAGCACTACCTAGTTAATTCCCTGTAACCTACCTTACCCCTATAATGTCAACCCATGTGTGTTATTTTTAAACAATGCTGTTTGTCGACCTAATTGTATTTTTGCTGTTTTTCTGCCATGTTCTCCCTTTTTTAGTTTTATATTTTCTCAACACATTTTATACTTTAATCTCAATTAGTATTAAGTTTTAGTCTTTAGTGTTTTTCCTGCCCGAAGCGCTTTGCGTGATAGTGGCTTTAGGCATTGTATGCTCTATCTATAAATTCATCAATATCTGTATCACCCCTTGTATGTATGTACTTTACCTGAATAAACATTTGAATTTGAAGATATATTAAACAAGGCCTAACCAGGAACAAAACTAAGAGTAAAAACTTAACATAAAAAAACACGCCAAATACCCATACTCATCAATGTATGATCCACGGTCCACTGTCCCAGGGCTGCCAAAAGTATTCTATATGAATGTACCAAATTTACATTTAACATACAAATAACAATTAAAATTATAAAAACACGATATACTTGTAAGCCTATGTTGACAGTAAAATATTAAATATGCAGTTCGTGTACCCCTCTACACATACATATTATCATCTTAATAATAAATAATAAACTATAGAAAACTTTTAATGTGTTAATAATACCAAACGATAAGTTTAATGTATTATAGCTAAAAGTAATATGAAATATAGTAAGCCTGTGAGCAACTTGTGTAAGAGAAAACGTGATAGAGAAATCGTTTTAGAGAAAACGTAGTAGAAAACTCGGAAATCCAGAGGAGACTATGACAAGATCGCGTAAAATGACCCGAAAAACCGAGAGGTATATGAGGACAGAGTAAGAATTGAGATATGAGAATCTAAGATCTAAGATGCTAGTTTGACAAATTATTGTTCTGTAGAGGGAGCCACATTTAAATTGCCCGCTAGCGGGAGCATTTCCCTCCAGGAAATCACTTGGATGCGCCTTCCCCCGGGGTACCACGCCTCAGGGAGAAAGAACACCTTGCTGGACAAACTCCTGTGCATCCACCTATTGACTCGGGACTCTTATTATCTGTTGGCAGTAAATCGGGACCTCTCTAGTCGTCCGTTTCATCCCTCATCTGCCTCCGAAGCCTAGGATAGCTTCTACCTCTCCCTCAGAAGACTACAAACGCAAGGTGAGTCTCTGTTAATTCCGTGTACCTTGTACACAGGTGGAGGAGCCGCCATCTAGAGTGCTATCAAACTGGTAGCCCTCTGTAATACCACAGTGAGTGATGAACTCGGTGTTCAAGAGGACCTCGCCACGCTGACCATGTCGTCACCCAGACAACTCCAGTTGAAATTTTTTCGTTGTGGTTAATGGATCAATTTCTCGTTTAATTGTGGTTCATTGCACTTTAGATGTTCTCCAGTGTTATTGTTACTGCTGTATGATTCCTTCAGCTGTGTTCTTTGAGAAATTCGCAATTACTGTTCATGTGATTTTTTTCCCATTTCATGTATTTTTCAGAGTTTTTCAATGATTGTTCGAGTTTTGATTACCAATCTCTCTCTCAGCAAGCTACGGCACCCATCTCTTCCAAGCTTTTTTATAGGTTAAGTTCGTGTTATATGCAACTTGTTATTATGGTAGTGCTATTTTCTTATTTTTTCCGCTGTTCAGTATATTTTCTGGGAATTTCAACGTTCTCATGACGACGCTGTTTACCTTCCCCGAAGCGGCCATGTTTGCTCCTCTACGGTGCCGCAACTCTGCACTAGTAAGCATATCAACTTACCAAATTCATTTGAAATGTGCTTTCTTTGCTCCTGTTATAAAGTTTCATTCCGTTTTGCTTGTGTTTCTCAAGAGTTTCTGTTACCTTTATTTGTAAGAGATGGGGGGAGTGGTTGTTGGCTTCACGGATTCAGCCACTCCGTTCATGAGCGTCTCCAGTGAATCCTGAATGCCAGTATATTGTTTACAAGTTGGCTGTGAGCCTCTCAGGTGTGCCTGTGTCCCCAGTGCTTAATACATCCTCTTGCCGGCGCCATTGTGGTTATTACAACAGCCTTTCTTCAGGTGTATGCCTCAAGTGAAACATTTGTTTTAAGGAAGTCTAGNAGGAAAGTGTGAGAGTTCATTGATATTCGTATGATCTTGTATGCGCTTCTTTTGTAAGTACATTATAATCAAATCATTCACTACCAAGGTTTGTGTACTCTCCGAGACTTTCCCCTCGGGAAATACCAGCAGGCGCATATATTAAATCCCTAGGAGTATAAATAACTAGCGTAAAGTCGGCCAGAGCGTAAAAACCCCTCCTCCTCTACCGCAAAAAAACCTTGCTCTTCCACCACCCACCCATTACAGTCTCCAACCCCTCCACACACTCCACCACCCACCCATTACATTTTCCAACCCCCCCCCACCCATTACATTTTGCAACCCCCCCCCCCCCCACACACTCCACCCACCACCCCATTCACATTCTCTAACCACCTCTTATCTTGTTTAGAAAACAAACATCTGTATTACCTTATCTTTGTTTTCTAGGATGAGAATAAACATACCCGTCCTCGTCTCAAGTCCATTACATCCAGCGGTCGACCCCTCAAACGCATTCACAAATTGACGCATGATGGTTCATTCAAAACGGGAATTTTCTCAAATATAAACTTATATTATAATAGCATGTTGTGCATATATAGACATAGGTTAGGTGTTTAGATTCTGTTGGCGATTATTTGTATTTGTAGTACGTGGGTGAAGCATTTAGAGCGTTGTGGTTCGAACAAAATTCGTCAGTGAAACTTATTCCGGAAGTGTTCAACCGTCCAGCCCGTCCACCAAACAAAGACCCAAAAGTGATGCCATGCACCCGCCAAACCCCCTGTTTATGAATGAAAAATGGTTTACACACGACTCACAACTGATGACGTCCGAACACTTCCGGAACAGGTGCTTCACTGACGACTTTTGTTCGAACCACAATGCTATAAATGCTTCACCCACGTAGTACAAATACAAATAATCGCCAACAGAACCTAAACACCTAACCTATGTCTATATATGCACAACATGCTGTTATAATATAAGTTTATATTTGAGAAAATTCCCGTTTTGAATGAACAGCATGTAAAAGTTTATGAATGCGTCTGTGGGGTCGACCGCTGGATGTAATGGACTTGAGTCGAGGACGGGTTGGATTAACAGCCATTTGTCAATTATGTTCTTCATGGGCAGAGATATACAGCATGTAGTTAATGAGCACTCAACCACAGAAGGTGATTGAGGTTCTTTTACAGTGCTAACCAACATGGGTTATAAATTCGAGTGAAATGTTTTCCCAGTTCTTGAACACACAACTGTTAATGTACATTAAACTATGTAACTAGTCAAATTTTGCCAAATGAAATTTGGCAAAATTGTGTGCCCCTGTAATCATTTCCAGTACAACCCACGGGATGAGTATGGGGGTCTACATCCACCAATTGAATGGGTATGTTATACCACCCATGGGATGGGTATTGAAGACCATTTCCAGCCACGGGATGGGTATTGAAGACCATTTCCAGCCATGGGATGGGTATTGAAGACCATTTCCAGCTACGGGATGGGTATTGAAGACCATTTCCAGCCACGGGATGGGTATTGAAGACCATTTCCAGCCACGGGATGGGTATTGAAGACCATTTCCAGCCATGGAATGGGGGTACATAATAAATGAACCAAGCTAAAAATTGCCGCGCTTGTCCCTGTCGGTCACCCCATCGCCAGCTAGTAGTGCTCCAGCTGCCCCTCTGCCTGGTGCGGCATCCAGCTAGATTTTTTTTTTTTGCAGGGATATTCCTGTGCGGGCCCTAAGCCTCTGGCTGGCTCACTAAGTGTTGCTTGTTTCTGTTTTACTTGGGCGGAGTATGAGTATTTATGACTCATCCAGCTAGAGGTGAGGGTGGGGACTGGTAGAGGTTGTGCGCGTGCTATGGGTACGGGTGTTGGTTGATGGGGTTCTGGGAGTTCTTCTACTCCCCAAGCCACTTGTGAGAGCTTGGTCCACTAGGCTGTTGCTTGGAGCGGCCCGCAGGCCCACATATCCACCACAGCCCGGTTGGTCCAGCACTCCGTTACTGGCAGGATGTGGCTGGACGACTGCCAAGGTTTTGTTTTAATCTGGCTGGCAGGTGAACCCGTCCTCTTAATAGAACGTCGAATTTTGACGTATACTCTACCTAAGGCCAAAAATTGTCGTACGAGAAAATGGTAGCTGCTCACGAAATTGACATACTGTCCCATTTTCTGTTTTGGGTCTTCTGGTAGATTACGCAATTGTGATTTCTGTGTGTAGTGTAGTTTTTTTTTTTGTTTTTTGTTTTTTAAATATATACAAGAGTTGTTACATTCTTGTACAGCCACTAGTACGCGTAGCGTTTCGGGCAGGTCCCTGGAATACGATCCCCGCCGCGAAGAATCGTTTTTTCATCCAAGTACACATTTTACTGTTGCGTTAAACAGAGGCTACAGTTAAGGATTTGCGCCCAGTAAATCCTCCCCGGCCAGGATACGAACCCACGACATAGCGCTCGCGGAACGCCAGGCGAGTGTCTTACCACTACACCACGGAGATCTCTAAAAGATTTTGTTATTTGTTAGAAGAGGGCACTTTAGTACTAGAGTTTCTTGACGTTGGGAAACATTAGGAGGACGGGCCGGGCAGGTAGTGGTAAAACGTGTTTGCTGGCCTCACCAATACTCTCCAGGTCGCAGACTGGGAGTAAAAATATTGGTTGGTACAAGACACGGGTACGCCCCCCCCCTCCCCCACAACTGTAAGGACATCATTATATTTTTATAATAAATATATTAAATAAAAAAAATACATGTGGTAAAAGGTACAATTAAAATTTGTGCGAAATGTATTTTTGTATAGTAATTACAGTGTAATTAATCAGTAATTACAGTAATTACATCACAGTGTACAATTACAGTATTGTACATATTACTTGCAGTATACAGTAGACATTAAATGTAAATACATACTGCTGTAATTTTTCTATTTGTTTTTTTTTAAATTTTAAATAAATGGTGGATATTTTTTTAATAGTTTGCTTGGACTGAACATTTTACACATTAACAACTAGTTCAAAAGTATATGTCATGCAAACCATTATATAAAGAGCAATCATTTCAATTCACTAGATAGTTATATGAATCTGTCAGTAATTGCTTCTGCATCCAATTCATCTAATACTTCCTTTTCAGTGGATAGCAACATGTATGATTACGAGTTCTCCTCGGACAGTAAATATCTTACCTTTGTCTTTGGAATCTTTAGCTTTGAAAATGCCCTCTCATCTTGGACTTAAGTAACTGATAGTGTGCACATGACTTTATAAAGTTCATAAAAGCTACCAAGGATTCCAACAAACTTCATGCCTTGTTATGAAGTCTGTTGGAATGCCGGAACTTTCAGTACACACGATGAGCAAGTGGTACGAATTTTACATGTGTTGCAAAGGGAATCTATTTTCTCACCATCGTAAGCAATAGCTTAATGATGGAACCCACAGCATCACCTTCAACTCATCCCCGTCTATATATCAACAGCAAAAAATTGTAATCATTCTTACGGACTCAACATAGCCCGTGCTACATGAACACTTCGTTCTGAGTAGCTAAATCTAAACCAACAACAACATTGTAATCATTCGCATACATCTCCTGTGCCAGGTGAGTACGACGGGCTCACCATAGCCCGTGCTGCTTGGAACTTTTGGTTCCAAGTAGCTGAATCTAACACAACAACAACAACAATTGTAATCATTCGAACTCTGCCTTTGATAATGTTAACGAGAATCAATGAAACGCGTGTCTTAGCGTCAGGCCAAATAAATCTGTAAATGAGCTTTGGAGACTTAATTCAACTTCCTTCGTAAGTGAAAATAGATTTGATTCGCGTTAGTATTATTGATGTCGTGCTTTCTGCCATATTCAATGATATGTGTGTGTGTATATATTATATATATATATATATATATATATATATATATATGCGGAAAATCCACAGAGAAAAATGAAAGGAGGTAACGTTTCGACTTTGTTAAATTATTTACCGAAGTGTTGTCTTGTCAACTGTAATAGTCGCTCCCCTTAGTTCTGATGCGAGTCCTTGCTGCCTTTTATACTTGGACCAAACAAAGAGAAAAAAAAATATGACGAGGGTGCAGCGATAATCAGTAAGAGGAGACTCGAGAATGTCGTATTCGATCCAGTGGTGTATTTGATGTCAGTGAGAAAATTAGTGAAAATGTAAAAATGTGGAATTTATAGATAACTTATGTTGTAACTGTAATGGGGTATATTGGGGAGACCCAATTGAGAGGAAAACTTATACTAAGACAAGGATGAAAGAATATAAGCCCTACGCTACTAAAATTATCATTGATTGCGAGAAATTGATAACTTAGTAAATACTAATATCTCAAAAGGCACTATACTAACACTAGATTGAACAGATCATTTTGATTCAAGTAAATAATGTGGATAATCATTACTTTTCACTATTCATAGCTCATGAGAGATGAATAAGTATTTGTTTAGAGTTCACATAGTAACCGCTTGGCAAGTTATTCTAAATCAACATGGACGCAAGAATAATACCATA
>WNGS01109635.1:11247981-11258178 GCA_020271785.1 Procambarus virginalis | reverse complement strand
AGCTGAATTGTCGAATATGAAGTTTTAATTGGTGTACGTTCATCAAAGAGCAAGATGTTGTTTAGAACGAAGTGTACGGATGATCATGTTGTCAGTTCGTGTGCACCAGAGTGAAACTAGACTGTGTTAACCCTGCACTAAAACAATGCAGGTTCTTGAGCAGGCTGGTAATCGTAGCATTTGATGCCGAACACTTGGTTGTATGAAGCACGGCAACACTATCCATTGGTATGGAGCAAAACAGATTTGTCATTCGTTGTGGACGCTTAGCAAGTAAGAAAGGGTGACAGTTTTATCCCTCGAGTTGACGGTCACGTGTAGCAGAGCTGTGAATATCTGGTTCGAGATTATGTTTGTGTGAAATTATAAGATAGCGCACCCTCCATACTCCAGTCCCAAAGTATGGCGCATAAGAGGACGGCTGGTGGAAAGGGTTAAAGCGCATTCATTTAGGCAGATTATTCAGGATCACATAAAAGGGTGTGGCGTCAGGGATTATAAATATTCGGACACCCCACTAATTCTTTAGCGAAGCATGTTTACAATCGTGAGAGTTATGTTACCAAAATTCAAGTATAAGCGTAACAATCTATATACATCATGGGTTCGCGATCGTTTTATTTCTCAAACTACTAGTACAGTTTTTAAAATAAGGACAAAATGATCACAATAATGTGATGTACAGAGAGCGTAATGTTAGATGATTCACACATGAATATTATCTGTTTGTCCGCACACCGCCCCCATCTTGTGTTCTATCAACAGAATGCAGAATATATGACTCGTCAGATCTTTGATTTAAGTGACAAATTGGAAAATTCTGAAACTGCCCTTGGGCGTGCTGGACTGTTTGGATTAGACCCTCAGGAAAAGAAAACCGAAGACAAATTGAGTCGAGTGACACGAGACTCTTGCAAAACTACCATGGAAGCTCTACATGGTCTTATGGCTCAAGTTGTGAAAGATCGACTATTTAACCAAATACCACAGACACAATCTCAGGCTCAAGAATCTGCTCAGTCATCTGCACAGGCTTAGGAAATATCTGCTCTAATTCTTTCATTAGGACTGCTGGATTATGATAATACTATAACAATGTAATTAGACATACGTGTGGCATTTTCATATATATATGTGTAATAAAAATGTTCAACCTTTCTTAATTGTATTTATTAATTAGACTTCACTTGTCACTTTATTATTTTTATTTGTAATATGTCAATTTTGTTTTAAGGAATAAACTTTACCAGAAAATGTGTTCTAATACCTTTTGTTGAGTGAAAAAAGTGTCATTTAATATTAAAAATAATATTAAATACAATATCTGGTGCTCATTAAAAATTTACTGTTATAGTACTATTAGTGCTCTGCTAGAACTGTAAATTTTTGGCTCATTTAAATTTCTGAATGTGTAAGGTCCTGAGTGGATCATTCATGGCAGGTTAATACCACAAATCCAAAAGCTACTTGCTTTTAATGTGTATGGATTTCTTCCTTATAGAAATGTCCAACCCTGCTTTGCTGAGTACTTTATCATTTAAGGACAATGCACCCTTGTAGCTTACATTAACCACAAGCTGATTTTTGACACAACTCTCATGGAATGCAGCTCTACACGTTTTAATGTGTTATGCAGACTAATAACTAAGGCCTAGTATACTGACTCAAGCTGATGAGGTTGTCGTCTGCTATTCAGTTATCTAGTCCAAAGTTTGCACTTTCCTTGAGGGTGCACTTGGTGAGTGTAGTGACTGTTGTTATCCAGGACTGTTTTGTGCCTTTTCCCATTGAGTGGTTTCAGTTAGGGTTCAAGGTTTGTTCAGCCGAGATGCTTCCTTACACTTGGCAAAGTACGTAGGCCAACTAGTAGAGCTGCGATAAAATTTTAATCTAAAATTTAATCAACTGCCATATCACTGGATAATGCTTACGATAACACTCCTAACTTTTAAGTTAAAATTCATCATGTGGTGTGTTGGTGTGAGTGGACTGGTAATTACCTAAATGTAGTTACAGGATGAGAGCTATGCTTATGGTGTCAGTCTTCCTTGTATACTTGTCATACAGCACTTTTGAAACTACTGACAGTTTTAGCCTCTACTGCCTTGTCACTTAGCTTCTTCCAACCATCTGGCATTGTGTTTCCAAAAGAACTTTTTATATTTTCTAGTACCTTTGTTTCGTTAACTTGAATCTATGACCCCTTATTGTTGAAGTTACTGGTTTCAAGAATTCCTTGGTCAATTTTGTTGATTCCTATTGCTATTTTGTATGTAGTAATCATGTTGCCTCACTTCTGTCTTCTGGCTTTGGTATATTTAACACCTCTTGCCTCTCCTCATAGTGTAACGGGGGGGGGGGGGGGGAGATGATGAGTAACTCAGAGGTGAGTAGGAGAAGTAGAAGAGGTAGAAGGGTAGATAGGTAGAAGTAGGAAAGTAGATACTAGATGTAGAAGAGTAGATAGTAGAAGTAGAGGAGTAGATAGTAGAGTAGAAGAGTAGATAGTAGAAGAGGAAATTAGTAAATAGAAAATAGAAAATGCTGCCACCATCCATTCTAGATCATCTATATACAAGACAAGGAATGGAACTTGTCTGTATCAACATAATACCCTCAAAGATGTTATCATTAGGTATTTATTAGTATGTTCCATCTGTATCATGTACTCAATATCATGAAACCAGTAACCGCTGAGGCTTTCTCCTCTCAACTCAAAAACTCTAGGGAACAAAGTTAAACACAATTTAAATAATAACTTTCAATTATATTTCACATACTAAGTATCAATAATTTAAGCAAGTATAATTGTTCAAGCTTAATATTTCAAAGTGAGTCATCATCCAAGAATTCGAGAACCCTACAACTCGACTGCCCCTGATCATCACACAACACCTGTTTAGTGAACACGACAAAGTCCCTCAATGTTCAACTCACCAAGTGTCTGAGTCTCCGTGGAATAGCGAGAGGGGGGGGGGGGTCTGTAGTTGACAGACTGTCCCGCCCCGCCGGCGGACCGCCTGTGTGGACGGCTGGCCGCTGCTGGCTGTTCTTCTGTCTATTGCTCTGCTTCTTCTGTCCTTCTCCTCTCCTGTCTCGATTCGATAGCTCCCCGAGTATATATTGGGAAACCTGGTAGCTAACTCCGCCCACAAGTTAGATAGCCTGGGGCACTCTACCAAGCCACTCCTTAAACGTCGGCATGATTGAAGGCTACCCGGCTCAATTATAAGATTAGCGAGAGCCAGGTGAGATTCGCCTGGCTGACCTCAGGTCACTTGGTTGTCAATTAACACTTAGAGGGGTGAGATCCAGGCCAGACAAGTTGGCGTCTGTCAAAATCCTTGTCTGTGACTCATGTACTATGTGTATATAAAATAAAACTAAACCAAACACCTTTACAGTGTTACAACCAAACTAGAAATGCTCTACAAATCAAGGGACCCATAATGTGGAATGACCTTCCCAATCATGCCAAAGGCATGATTTGACCTCTCTTAACCAGTTTAAGAGAAAAACTAAATACTACCTAATAAACTCCTTGTAACCTACCTTACCCCCTAAATGTCAACCCATGTCTTGTTATTTTCAAACAATACTGTTTGTTGACCAAGTTGCATAATTGCTGATTTCTGCCATGTTTCCCCTCCCCCTCTTTTTTCCGTTTTCAACAATTTATATTTTAATCTCAATTAGTAGTAATCTTTAGTCTAAGTGGTTTTTCCCCCACACCTTGCCTGAAACGGTGTGCGTGTTAGTGGCTTTAGGTATATATAGTATGTACTAGCTCTTATATATAAATTCAATATTGTGTTTGTAACTCATTTTCCTTGTATGTACTTTTACCTGAGTAAACATTTTGATTTTGATTTTGAACTATATGTATGCTCAAAATCAAAACGTCCACCACCATCATGCACACATTTAAGTGATTGGCTAATTATCTGAGTTTACCTGAAAGCCACTAACACTAGTGGCCTCGATGAGGACAGGAAGCCAGCGACTTCCTGAAGTCGCTGGCTTCCTGGGGCCAACAGGGGGCTTCAACCCCTGGGGCCAAATGGGGGGCTTCAACAGAAGCCCCCCATTTGCCTTGATATTTTACAGCTGTATTTTAATAGTTACGTTAACAAAGTTAAGTTAAACAGTCCCCGTGGTCTAGTGGTTAAGACGCTCGCCTGGCGTTTCGCGAGCGCTCTGTCTTTGGTTCCTATCCTGGCCGTGGAGGATTTATTGCAAATCCTTAACTGTAGCCTCTGTTTAACTCAGTAAAATGGGTACTTGGTTGTTAAACGATTTTTCGCGGGGTCGTATTCCAGGGAACATAGGATTAAGGACTTGCCCGAAACGCTACGCGTACTAGTGGCTGTTCAAGAATGTAAGAACTCTTGTATATATAAGTAAATAAATAAATACATAAATAAATAAAACTTTTGGCAGTTACGGCTTCGGCGGGTAGGCGGATCCATGGCTTTATAACTGGGTGAAAAAGTATCTCCCGTTCTCAGTCCTACATTGTGGCTTGTTGAGCTTCAAACCGTTAGCAAGTCCACTACGGGCTCATCGTCATAGCCCGTGTTACTTTGAACTTCTGTTCCAAGATTTAGCTACTTGGAACTTCTGTTCCAAGTAGCTAAATCTATAACAACAACAATTGAAACCGTTGCTCCTTGTTTGTGTTACATCTGACCTTTTGAAGAAATTTTCCGGATCTACAAATTAACAGGTACCCATTTACTGCTGGGTGAACAGAGGCTACATATTATCTTGATTGATTGATTGACATATTATCTTGACCAGATTGATGCCTGGTCAATCCTCCTACATCCTCCAAATTGCTCAGTATTTTAAGTTTCAATGAGATCCGCCAGTATACCCCGGTTCTCGATATATAGTGTGGAGTGCTCACAACTCTCGTAATGGCAGCAGTCTCAGAACTGGCTAGAAATTTATCATCCCACGCTTATAATTTCTGCAGGAGCTCCTGTACACAATACGGACCTTAACAAATGAGGCCGCCTTCAGAGATTAATCGTCGGCAGTGGTGACAATAATGCAATTTAATTTTGTTTGTCATATTTCCTGCTATGTGATACACGACGTTGGAAAGTTCAACTACAGTTGCTACTTTAAATTTAATACAAAAAAATGTATTTTATTGATTTTTATTTTCAGAAGTTTAATTTAAAATTGTAATTATTCGGTTAAAAGCCTAATGTAAAATATAGAACTCACTTGGTCATGTTACAGCTTTTCTGATCCACTCGGGGGACCTGGAAACGTGGAGTAATGAAGAGGATTTTGTTGCGTGGATGCCAGGTATATTTACGTGTCAGTGTGTTTGTCTTAGGCTGTGACTTACTGGAACTGCGAAACACTGATCTGTGTCAGCCAACATGTTCATCCTCACTGTCATCAGTCCTCATCCATACCATTGATGCCTGACGTCATGTCCATACCTTTGCTGCCTGGGATCATATCTTCGCCTTTGTTGACTAGGCCTCATATCTATGCCTCTGTTGCCTGGCCTCATATCCACATCTTTGTTGCCTAGCGTCATATACATGTCTTTGTTACCCGAAGTCACATTTACACCGTTGGTACCTGGCCTCATATCCATTCCTTTGTTGTCTGGCGTCATTTGTACGCCTCTGTTGCCTGGACTCACACACATTAATGTTGCCTTGACTCGTATCCACGTCTTTGCTGCCTGGCATCAAATGCATGGCATTGCTCCATTAGCGAAGTCTTTGAACATTATAAATATCAAGTCTCTGTTCGTACTCTGAACTGCTGTGCCAATCCTGACCTGAAGAGCTTCTTAGAAGGCATGAATAGAACTCACGGTTACCACACGAGAAACAAATATCTCTGATATTCCTTGAATGAGACAACCAAAGTAGAAATGCTATGCAAATCAAGGGTACCAGGTTGTGGAATTACCTCTCAAATGTAATTAAAAGCTGTACGTCTCCCAACCAGTTTAAAAGAGAGACTAAGAAATAGTTACGTATTATCATGTAACTAATTTCACTCACATATCCTCTAGTAATAAGATATGTTTGTGTTACTATTACCTTAAATTTTATTTAAAATGTATGTCCTTTCTTTATTAGTAGTCATCTAATTATTGTATCTACGTTTGTAAAATTGCCTACTGATCAAGTCCTAGTTGATCCTTTTTTTTTTTTTTAGTGTTAACCCCATTAAACCATTAAATTGTACTAATTTACTCTATCTTCTGTTATATTCTAGTAGCTTTAGTAAATTACACCATAGTATTTTCTTTTTGTTATTAATGTTAAAAAACTACTGTACTGTTGCTAGAACTACAGATTCCATCATGTAATATGTCACACGTGACCCTACAATTGTCCCTAATTCCTCTTATGTTCTGCGTACACATATTCTTATGATTACAAATTGTTATTTATTTGTTGCCTGGCCTCATATCCTCACATTTGCGTGTTTATTCTCCGTCTAGTCATCGACTCTTGAAGTTAAACAAAGACTCAACGTGTTAACTGTGTTTCTGATGCCTGGATTTGATTGTCGAGTGCAAGATACTCCCTGTATGATGTACGAACAACTTGTAGTTGATTTTTTTAATATACAAGAGTTCATACATTCTTGTAAAGCCACTAGCACGCATAGCGTTTTGGGTAGGTCCTTTATCCTAATTTTCCCCGGAATACGACCCGCCAAATAGTTTTAACAGGTACCCATTTACTGCTGGGTGAACAGAGGCTACATATTATCTTGATTGATTGATTGACATATTATCTTGACCAGATTGATGCCTGGTCAATCCTCCCCGGGCAGGATACGAACCCAGGCCAAAGCGCTCGCAAAGCGCCTGACTTTCTCTTACCACTGCGCCACGGGGACTGCCCGATAATAACACATTTCTAAGCGGATAAATGGTGATGAATAGTTTATTATCAAACAATGTTATCAGCTCATCAGCCCTGCTGTGTTAGAACACGGTATGCGCCACCTGTCTCCTCCTGTCCATATCCTGTATTATTACTCTAATTTCGCAATGTCTCGACCGGCCTCACACGCCAGCCGCCGCCGTTTCCTCATATACACGTTCACTTTTTTTCTTTAAGTTTACTACATTTTTAGCCTCTGTAATGCTAATTGGTCTGCAATTTTTTGGCCGTAGCGCATACGAGCGAAAAGCGACGTTATTTGTAAGAGGACAGGTTGATACACCAAATTATGTATGTACGATAGTCCACATAGTTAAAAAAATACTTTTTAAACAGGAGGATAGGTTGAATATTTTGATCAGAACTGATCAGCTTAACCCGTGTTTATTTATTTATTTATTTATTTATTTATTTATTTATACACAAGAAGGGACTTTGGGTTTATGAGAGTACATAGCATTGATCACACACAGAGATCACACTAACGTGATGCATCAAATGAACAAATCCACAAGGGCCGTGGGATCCAGTAAGTTCAGTAGAACTTCGGTTTCAACCCTTTTTACCCTGTCGTAGCTCAGTCGATTAAGGCAGTGTCTGGGATGCTCCCGGACGCAGGTTCGAATCCTCGTCACGGCCCTTGTGGATTTGTTCATAGCATTGATGTTTTTACGTTGACCAGCCCACACACTAGAAGGTGATGGGACGACGACGTTTCGGTCCGTCCTGGACCATTCTCAAGTCGATTGTCTCAAGTCGACAATCGACTTCAGAATGGGCAAGGACGGACCGAAACGTCGTCGTCCCTTCACCTTCTAGTGTGTGGTCTGGTCAACATTAGCCACGTTATTGTGACTCATCGCCTGCACATTGATGTTTTTATATTCTTGTAAAGCCACTAACACGCATAGTGTTCGTATGCATGTGCAGGTCTTACTGGTGCAGAGTATTCGTTTGATGGATATTCGATTGACGGATAACACAACGAAACACGATTTTTGTTCCTGGCCAGTGAACGTTATTTCCTAATTGCTTAGGCATAAAAATGATAGAAAATGGCTATTATTCCCCTCTTAAACTTTGATTTTATGACCAGGACAGTAATATTTTGTGACGAGGACAGTAATATTTTGTGACCAGAGCAGTAATATTGTAAAACTCGGAACGCTCCGGTCTTGTTTCCGTGAAATAGTCACCCAGCAGCAGCTAGTTATACGACGGGCATAACACGACAGAGTTTAGTAAATGAGTATTTCTTGGCTCTCTCTTGGTGCTGAGAGCTATTATTTACTGTGTGGGTGTGTGTAAGGCATTACGGTATTATTGTTGATGCATTCGTTTTCTTTCTGTGTTGATGTGTGTGTTAGGGTGGCCAGACGTTCTGCTTTAGCAAGGACAGTCCAGTTTTTGAGCACTCTGTTCTTCGTCCTGCGCCACCTCAAGTAGGATGTTAATTTCTTTTTCACTTTGGAGCCTGTCTAAAAAGAATGATACACATTGCCTTTTTCTTTTTCATCAGTAGGACCACTCGTCCAACCCTCTTTCTTCATTACAGTGCAATTCCGGGGAAATACTGCGTTTGTTATAATACCTGACAGTTTTGTTTCCGTGTGTACTCACCTAGTTGTGCTTGCGTGTGTGTGTGTGTGTGTGTGTGTGTGTGTGTGTGTGTGTGTGTGTGTGTGTGTGTGTGTGTGTGTGTGTGTGTGTGTGTGTGTGTGTGTGGGATGTGGGTATGTGTTAGTGAGTGTTAATGTGCGTGTGTGGGTGCTGGCACATGTTTGTATGTATGGGGTGTGTGTGTTTGTGTTTGTGTGGATGTGTGTGGATAAGTCCCCACACTTCACAAACACAGAATCAGTACCCAAGAGGTGGTGCTGGTGGATGGAGGAGACAATACCGACGATGGTGTGGGGTGGAGGGAGGGGTCGTATTCGATAACCATCGCTACATACATTTAAATAAATTTTGCCTAAATCGTATGTTATAAAGACAAAGGAATTATTTCCCGGGCGGAACATTTGCGTAGTGCAGGGTTCTAAGAAACATTGCAAGAACAGATTAATTAAGATCCTCCTGGAATCGCTGCATACATCTGTTACTCCAAGTAACAGATACTTGGATTATCTGTTCGATATTCCAAGAGTGCGACCAAAGTGAAAATCCTCTGCAGTGTACTGCTGCTGCTATTTACCGCGTAAAAAATGTAACAATTTTTTGTATTCTTTCTGTTTATTCTGTAAAATTACAATGTTGCTTTGTTGCAATTTTTTGCTGTTCTATTCACCATGTAATAATTACAATTTTATTTATATTCATCTACTTTATTTCATTATTGTTTTTTTTTATCTCATTTTGTTTTAAGTCTTTTTAAGTTTTTTCCCACATTATGCCCAAAACGCTCTGCGTATTAGTGGCTTCAGGCGATGTACCTGTCTACCTACGAATCCAACACTTGCTTGTATCCTTCTGTATATGTATGTACTTTTGCTTAAATATAATGTTTATGTTCATATTTGTTTACATCGGTGTTCCGGTGCGCTTCACTAGACTGATCCTGGTACACTAACGATCTATATCAGTAATCAGGCAGAAGAGGCAGTGGAGCATCTAACGACTGACGGATTTAAGAATATTGTTTTGGTTACTCCTGATATTGGGAATAATTTACACCAAAATTATTGTTTTTAAGTATCCGACATACTTGGATCCTGAATTTCTTCATCTCAACAATGAAAGTGTTGTGGGGGCTAAGAGGAACATTGTACGTGGTGAAAAACAAAGCCAGAATGGGGTAAGGCTTGTTAAAGGTGAGGCTCCAGAAAGACTTTTGTACAAGGACTTGAATACAGGAAAGTGGCAAAATATATTGCCACTTTATCGTGGCTTTTTATTGTACCTTGTCCAACTTGTATAGTCTGCCTTTACCAAAACAAGAAATGACAGGGGCAGCATAATCAGTAAGAGATCTCATAGTATGCCATGTGATTATCATTGGAATGTGAAATGTAAAATATGATTAGTAATTGTGTACTGTATGGGGTTGTGAGCCCTTGAGGGAACTTATCTAGACGAGGATAGAAATAGCCTACGCTACTTTATCATTTTGAGATGTACTTCCTTTTCTCAATCAGCTTACTAGGATTTGAATCATTTTGATTCAAGTAAGATAATGTGGATAATCATTACTTTTCACTATTCATAGCTCATGAGGGATGAATAAGTATTTGTTTAGAGTTCACATAGTAACCGCTTGGCAAGT
>WNGS01109635.1:11181078-11237762 GCA_020271785.1 Procambarus virginalis | reverse complement strand
CGGAAATTTCTTCAAAAGGTCAGATGTAACACAAATAAGGAGCAACGGTTTCAATTGTTGTTGTTATAGATTTAGCTACTTGGAACAGAAGTTCCAAGTAACACGGGCTATGACGATGAGCCCGTAGTGGACTTGCTAACGGTTTCAAGCTCAACAAGCCACAATGTAGGACTGAGAACGGGAGATACTTTTTCACCCAGTTATAAAGCCATGGATCCGCCTACCCGCCGAAGCCGTAACTGCCAAAACTTTTATTTATTTATGTATTTATTTATTTACTTATATATACAAGAGTTCTTACATTCTTGTACAGCCACTAGTACGCGTAGCGTTTCGGGCAAGTCCTTAATCCTATGTTCCCTGGAATACGACCCCGCGAAAAATCGTTTAACAACCAAGTACCCATTTTACTGAGTTAAACAGAGGCTATAGTTAAGGATCTGCAATAAATCCTCCACGGCCAGGATAGGAACCAAAGACAGAAAGCTCGCGAAACGCCAGGCGAGCGTCTTAACCACTAGACCACGGGGACTGTTTAACTTAACTTTGTTAACGTAACAATTAAAATACAGCTGTAAAATATCAAGGCAAATGGGGGGCTTCTGTTGAAGCCCCCCATTTGGCCCCAGGGGTTGAAGCCCCCTGTTGGCCCCAGGAAGCCAGCGACTTCAGGAAGTCGCTGGCTTCCTGTCCTCATCGAGGCCACTAGTGTTAGTGGCTTTCAGGTAAACTCAGATAATTAGCCAATCACTTAAATGTGTGCATGATGGTGGTGGACGTTTTGTGCTGCCCATACATATAGTTCAAAATCAAAATGTTTACTCAGGTAAAAGTACATACAAGGAAAATGAATTACAAACACAATATTGAATTTATATATAAGAGCTAGTACATACTATATATACCTAAAGCCACTAATACGCACAGCGTTTCGGGCAAGGTGTGGAGGAAAAAACCACTTAGACTAAAGCTTAATACTAATTGAGATTAAAATATAAATTGTTGAAAACGGAAAAAAAGAGGGGAGGGGAAACATGGCAGAAATCAGCAATTATACAACTTGGTCAACAAACAGTATTGTTTGAAAATAACAAGACATGGGTTGACATTTAGGGGGTAAGGTAGGTTACATGAAGTTTATTAGGTAGCATTTAGCTTTTCTCTTAAACTGGTTAAGAGAGGTCAAATCATGCCTTTGGCATGATTGGGAAGGTCATTCCACATTACGGGTCCCTTGATTTGTAGAGCATTTCTAGTTTGGTTATGGCACACTCTTGGAATATTAAATAGGTATTTGTTTCTGGTGTGGTACCCATGGGTTCTGTTACAACCTTTTAGTTAGCATTTAAGGTCAGGATTGACATTACAGTTCAGGAGTTTTATATATATAGAGTACACATGAGAGGATGTGCTGTGACTTAATATCTAACATATTCACAGATTTGAGCAAGGGTACCAAGTGCTGTCTGGGGCCAGAGTTAGATATTGTTCTAATAGCAGCTTTGTGTTGAGTAATTGGAGGACGTAAATGATTTTGGTTAGTAGAACCCCAAGCACAAATACCATAGTTGAGATAAGGATAGATGAGAGTAATAGAGCGTCACCAGGGTTCTCAGGTCACCATAAGTTCTCGCTTCTAAACTTATCATAACTCTTAACAGTAGTGATTTCTACCCTTTGAGTATCAGTGATCGCTTACATCTCAGGCAGTTTTAGTGCTTTATGCCTTATGCTTCTCGATTCTTTGCTTCACGTTGCAAATTAAATTCCTCACGAGTTCCCCCTGCCATTTCGTTTTCTTTTATTATTTATCTGTAAGGCCTGTCTTCTATATATTTGTGTTCACCTAGTTGTGTTTGCGGGGGTTGAGCTTTGCTCTTTCGGCCTGCCTCTCAACTGTTTACTACTATTTTTTTTCCACACCATACACACACACCCCCCAGGAAGCAGCCCGTGACAGCTGACTATCTCCCAGGTACCTATTTACTGCTAGGTAATAGGGGCATTCAGGGGTGAAATAAACTTTGCCCATTTGTTTCTGCCTAGTGCGGGAATTGAACTGCGCCACAGAATTAAGAGTCCTGCATGCTATCCACCAGGCTACCAGGCCCCTACCATTTGTCCTGGCCCTTTCCTGCCCGTGATATCAAAAGAATCAAAGGCGATAAGATTGGCCAAACATCACACCCTTACCCTGTACACAGAGCAAATGAGTTAATCGATGCTCGGGCAACCACATCTAGAGTCGATAATCTTCAATAAATATATACAATTATTTACCTGAGCCACCACCTATAGTGGCCTCGACAAGGACATAAAGCCAGCGGTTTGTGATCCTCCACTTGTCCTGATGAATTTATGGAGCTAGATTTGTACTTCCTTTTTGTTATGTTGTATCATTTATCATGCACCCTATACCCATCCTGTGGGAAGGATGGGTAGGGATGCACACACACACACCAACCCACCCACCCACCTGCACACAAATTTTGCAGTGTTAGATGGTTAGAACAAGTCAAGTAAGAAAGTAGTGGAGGCCAAAACTGTCATTAGTTTCAAAGTATTATATGACAGTGCTGGGAAGACGGGACACCACGAGTGTGGCTCTCGTCTTGTAACTATACTTAGGTAATTACACCAGCCCGCACATCTAAATGGTAACCCACTTAAGACACATCTATATGCTCAGGCATTTTAAGAGCATTGTACTATTACAATGTTATTCATAATCCTCATGCATTGTAATATGCTACTATTTCCAGTTTCAGAATTGCTTTTAAATACATGGATGATGAAATATTAAAAAACTGTTTGTAACTTTTCTGGCACTAAAATAGGAATATGCAAGAGTTGTATAGTGACCAGATCTTAAGCAGCACATCAGTAAACTGGAATCGGTGGAAAGACATGCTACGAAGTGATTTCCGGAATCAAAAACATGAGCTATGAGGAGAGGCAAGAGGTGTTAAATATACCAAAGCCAGAAGACAGAAGTGAGGCAACATGATTACTACATACAAAATAGCAATAGGAATCAACAAAATTGACCAAGGAATTCTTGAAACCAGTAACTTCAACAATAAGGGGTCATAGATTCAAGTTAACGAAACAAAGGTACTAGAAAATATAAAAAGTTCTTTTGGAAACACAATGCCAGATGGTTGGAAGAAGCTAAGTGACAAGGCAGTAGAGGCTAAAACTGTCAGTAATTTCAAAGTGCTGTATGACAAAGTATACAAGGAAGACTGACACCATAAGCATAGCTCTCATCCTGTAACTACATTTAGGTAATTACCAGTCCACTCACACCAACACACCACATGATGAATTTTAACTTAAAAGTTAGGAGTGTTATCATAAGCATTATCCAGTGATATGGCAGTTGATTAAATTTTAGATTAAAATTTTATCGCAGCTCTACTAGTTGGCCTACGTACTTTGCCAAGTGTAAGGAAGCATCTTGGCTGAACAAACCCTGAACCCTAACTGAAACCACTCAATGGGAAAAGGCACAAACAGTCCTGGATAACAACAATCACTACACACACCAAGTGCACCCTCAAGGAAAGTGCAAACTTTGGACTAGATAACTGAATAGCAGACGACAACCTCATCAGCTTCAGTCAGTATACTGGGCCTTAGTTATTAATCTGCATAACACATTAAAACGTGTAGAGCTGCATTCCATGGGAGTTGTGTCAAAAATCAGCTTGTGGTTAATGTAAGCTACAAGGGTGCATTGTCCTTAAATGATAAAGTACTCAGCAAAGCAGGGTTGGACACTTCTATAAGGAAGAAATCCATACACATTAAAAGCAAGTAGCTTTTGGATTTGTGGTATTAACCTGCCATGAATGATCCACTCAGGACCTTACACATTCAGAAACTTAAATGAGCCAAAAATTTACAGTTCTAGCAGAGCACTAATAGTACTATAACAGTAAATTTTTAATGAGCACCAGATATTGTATTTAATATTATTTGTAGCTCATGACACTTTTTTCACTCGACAAAAGGTATTAGAACACATTTTCTGGTAAAGTTTATTCCTTAAAACAAAATTGACATATTACAAATAAAAATAATAAAGTGACAAGTGAAGTCTAATTAATAAATACAATTAAGAAAGGTTGAACATTTTTATTACACATATATATATGAAAATGCCACACGTATGTCTAATTACATTGTTATAGTATTATCATAATCCAGCAGTCCTAATGAAAGAATTAGAGCAGATATTTCCTAAGCCTGTGCAGATGACTGAGCAGATTCTTGAGCCTGAGATTGTGTCTGTGGTATTTGGTTAAATAGTCGATCTTTCACAACTTGAGCCATAAGACCATGTAGAGCTTCCATGGTAGTTTTGCAAGAGTCTCGTGTCACTCGACTCAATTTGTCTTCGGTTTTCTTTTCCTGAGGGTCTAATCCAAACAGTCCAGCACGCCCAAGGGCAGTTTCAGAATTTTCCAATTTGTCACTTAAATCAAAGATCTGACGAGTCATATATTCTGCATTCTGTTGATAGAACACAATAATAGAACAATAGAAGTAGTCATTCAAAGACCAAAACAGCCTTTGGGCAATTTTAACATTTCTAATTGTTAATAACATTATTATTCACCATTGACACTGATGTATACAAGTGTACATGCACAATTCTCAAATGGTAGTAAAGAAAAGAATTACCAATGTATCAGTAACAATAGTATCAGTTTATTTTTGCAGTATTGGCATCAGTAAAGTTGATACTGCCAATACTTTAACAATTTATGCACTTAACCTTTCTTAAAATAGGAATTTGTTTTAAGTCAGTTATGGCCCATATGAATCTAGCATTGTGTGTTTGTACAAAGTTAATATTTCAACCCATCCTCCTAAAATGATAGTACCTATAGCAACTATTTCGTTGTATATAGAGAAATAGGCTATTGCAACTAACAATATTCACATTTTGTACTCTTAATTTTGTAGAAGGCACAAAAGAAAAACACAGTGATGAATGCCATGAAATGGCTCTTTCTGCATGAGCCCCAGCGGCTCCTTGAAATTATCTCGTTGAAATTATTCCCAACTACTGTACTGTACTAGGTCACATCAGTAATGAAGTTTTGTTTGGCCTACCGGAGACCAGAAACAGAATCTGGTTCCCCACCCCCACAGAGGTGCATAGTAGTAATACTAGTAATATTACAATTATTACTAATTAACTTATTCCAGCAGTGCATATCTCTATGCAAGTGGTAGATGAGAAATTTATGCAAAACATGATATGTAGTTTGGGCAATCTTAAATGCAAAATAGAAAACACTATTTATTATTAAACAATAGTAATTAAAATAGATTATGCCAAAGAAAGCTAGAAAAAGTTGTCATCCCTCTGCAAATACCATAAATTGCAATGTGAACCAACTAGTTAAGCTGCAATACAATTTTCATCTAAAATTTAATCAAGTGTTATGTCACTGGATTATGCTGAGCATGGTAATCCTTAACTTTCACATCGACTCATCAATTGGTGGAACGATTGTGGGGGTGACCTGGTGTGTGCATGACCAGGTGGGTGTGTCCTAGTGGGCACCTCTGCTTAGGTGGGTGTTGTTGAACTTTGCTGGCATGTATGTGCTTGCGAGTCGGTTTGTGTTCACAAGCTTGTGTGTATGTGTTGGCAACTGATGTGTAATTATCTAAATGTAGTTACAAGAGCTATGCACGTAGTGTCCTGTCTTCCCAGTACTCTTTGTCATATGACAGTTTTGGCCTCCACCACCACCTCAATTTTTATTACAACTGTCTACCACTCTGTTTTCAAGAGATTTTTCTAATACTTTCCAGCACCTTTATTTCCAAACCTGCAGTGTCATTATGTCAACTTCTCATGAAATGTAAATATAAAAATTCTCTTACCTATATGTGATCTTTCACCAGCATGGCAAAACCTCCACCTTTTCAAATTTTTCTGGCATGTCTCCAAATTGAGTACCCCCTTGGCAATATGACCTCATTTAAAACATTATCTTCAAGTTTCATCTCTCTTAGTGCGACAATAACTGGCATCTTCGTTTGGCTCTAGTATTTTTTTATCTCACTCCATCTATGTTAGTACAAGTATATACAATTTTCATGAGCATGTTCCACTCTCCTATTGTACTTTACTCCCCCCCCTTACTATTTTGTTTGTTTTTACATACCATTTCACACGCCTCCCAATCACTATCACCTTGTAGAAAAAAATGAGGGACTGAATGGTAACAGGAACAGAAAATAAAACAATTCTTCCCCCTTACTGGGGTTTAATCTGCAGAAATCAGAAGTGACAGGTGATGGGTAAGGTTAAATAGGCCCCCCCTTCCCCTAACCCTCTACCCACACACACACAGGGAGAAAGGAGACCAGCAGGAAACTACACCATAAAAATTAGACAACTACAAGAAACAGAGAAAAAGGCCACCTGGGAGTGGATATAATCACACCACAAGCTCTTGTGAACTGAACAGTGTCAGTAGCATGTGGCAAGTTGACCAAAAGCAGGAAAGATGTGGTAGGAACTTACAGAATCAATCACATGGAAATATATAGATGCCAAATTATACAATACATATTTGTATTTGGAAATAAAATAAATGCCAGTTACTAGAGCATTAAAAATACTAGTGTAAGATAACTGAACTCATACTTAATATATACTGTATAAAAAAGAACCCAATTTACAATTCTTGCAAGAATTTCTTCTACAAAACAATAAATAAGTTACAGTAATTTAAATATTGTACAGTGAACAGAGGCAGAACATATACTTACTGTGATAAGTGATGAGGAGCTGAGAGTATTAACCCAGTACTTATTCCACAGTGAATCTAGAAGTTTCTTGTCGAGGGATGACTTGAAGTACGAAATGTCTAGAGAGTAATACTGCTTACAATGGACACCAAAGTCCTCAATCTTATTTAAGGGAATAGTTTGGTACTCAGAAGGTCCCTCATCTGGTGGCTTGTAACCCTGAGGAAATGCATAAGTAATTTTATTCATATAGTAATCAATTTTTATGATCATATAATTTTGATCAGCTTTTAAGGAAGACTATATATACTGTGCACCAGTCTGCTCGTTCAAATATGTAGTCTCAGAAGAAAAAGTCATACATAAATAAGGCTTTGAATGAACATAACATAAGAATATAGGAAACTGCAGAAGGCCTATTGGCCCATACGAGGCAGCTCCTATTTATAACCTCCCAATCCCACTCATATACATGTTCAACCTATGCTTGAAATAATCAAGGGACCACACCTCCACCACGCCACGTGGCAAGTCCGATAGTTCATCTGAGTCTATATAAAGTCTTCCAGGCTCATATCAATCTTAGCTGTCATGTTTTAGAAATGGGATGACAGGATGTATCCTTAACAGAATGGCTTACTGAATGAATGTGAATGAAATGCATCTTTCTGAGCAAGCCACTTGGTCACTTCCCTAGGCAATGGTATGCTCTTTCAGGGATATGGCAAAGTACCAGCCAAGGCAGCTGAACCTTCTCATCTACTATGCAATGGGGGTCTTTTCAATTTGCTAATGCCAGGCCTTTAATGAGGCTAGGGAGACATTGAATAATGTTGCTCAATGCAGCATAGAATGCCTTTTAGAAGACTCATTCTTCAACAATATGCATTCTCCAAGGAATACTTGACTTCAAATAGACCACTAAGATATACTGTTAGTTGGTCACCTGACTACTATTCTAACTCACCACAAGCTGCCAACATTATACAGCAGCTCGAGAAACTGTCATTACTTTCATCCAAACTAGAATTTCAGAAGCACAGGATAATTCTGACAAAAGGAGAGAACAGGAATGACCAAGTAACTTTCTCAGAAAGGAGCTTTCCATCAACACTCAAAACCTTACTTCTAAGGTGAACTCACTCTGGTATGCACTTCCTTAGTCGAGAATCTGAATCTTCATGACAAAGATCTATAGAAGAAAAGAAGGAAATACTGGTAACGAAAAAACAAATAAGGAATCTTACCTGTTTGCAAACTAGTCCCCAGGGATTCATTTGCCTCATATAAAACAGGCCACAAATGACAACAACATTTATAATTGAAGAGAATTCACAAAATCTTCAAGACTTTTAACAGTGACTATACAGATGCCAACAACCAAATACACAGGTGGGATACCAACAATGCAGCTACCTCCAAACCATATAAATGGTGATAGATCCACATCAAAAACTCCAGATGCAAAGACTGGAGGAGAATGTCAAACCAGCAAGGAATGCCTCATTACTGATCTGCTAGAAGAGGAGCTGCAGAAAAATGACCAGATTCAAACACTAGGTCAAAAGAGCTGCAAACTAAGGCTGGATTGGCCACCAAGATAGTTTCTGGCTCCTTTGTGGCCAGCCCAGCTCATCTCAACCCTGCCTGAATGTCTCCAATCTGAATAGCACCTGGAGCAACAACTAAACTGGAGGGAAGAGGTAAAGGAACTCGCATCTCAACCAGAAGTTAAGCTACTCAGAGTCCAGCTCCAAAGAGAAAACAAGCAAAGTTGTGGAAAATATCCACTATTAAATAATATGATACGTAATTTATGGTTCATAGACCGTGATATCTTCCATAACAACACTTGGAAACCCAGTCAGAGGTGAGATGTCATTAGCATCTCGACAACGACTGCAAGTACAGTACTGTACAGTGGTACCTCGGTTTAAGAGTTTAATTGGTTCCTGGAGACGCCTCGTATTCCGAAAACTCGTATTCTGAAGCGAATTTCCCCATAAGAAATAATGGGAAATGAATTAATCCGTTCCTGACTACCCCAGAAACCCCATATCAAACTAAATTTTTATACCTAATTCATCTAAATAAACCTACAAAACTATGTTCAAGTTATTACTTACCTTGCTGATGAATGCTGTAGGCGTATGGAAGATGGTGAGGAGAGGGGAGGAGGAGAGGAGTTACTGTTTGGAAGGGGAGTCCCCTTCCATTATCACATCAGGCAATGAGGACCTTTCAGGTGTGCACTCCCTGGGACGTTTTATCTGAGTGCCACTAGGTCCTGGCTGAGGCTCACTGCTCGATTTTCTCACCAGATATCTGTCCATGGAAGCTTGCTTTTCCCTTCTTCGCAAGCTCTCTCTGTAGTAAGGCAACACATTGTCATTGAAAAGATTAAGGCAACGGCCTACTACAGCTTTCTCTGGGTGAGTCTTTTCAACAATTGTTTGAATCTCTTCCCACATCTGACACACCTTCTTCAATACTGCAGAAGGGACATCCGCTGCTGCCTCCTCCTCCTCCACTGAAGAATCTTCATCTGCGTTGTCTTGCTGTTCCTGTTGAAGGGCTTGGAGTTCTTCGGTGGTCAGTTCTTCGTTGTGTTCTTCCACCAACTCCTCCACATCATCACTATCCAATTCCAAGCCCATTTGCTGGCCTAGAGTAACAATTTCCTCAACAATAGGCGCATCATTTATAGGCTCAAACCCCTCAAAGTCTAATTCTCTCACACATTCAGGCCACAATTTTCTCCAGCCAGAGATCAGGGTTCTTTGAGTCAGTTCTTGCCAGGCTTTGTCAACGAGTTTTAAGGCACTACAAATGTTAAAATGGTCTTTCCAGAACTCTTTGAGGGTGAGGTTTGTGGCTTCAGTCACTTCAAAACATTTTCGGAAAAGTGCCCTTTCATAAAGTTTCTTAAAATTCGCTATGATTTTCTGGTCCATAGGCTGAATTAAAGAAGTGGTGTTAGGAGGAAGGAATTTAACTGTGAGGAATTTATTGTATCGGGGCAACACATCATCTTGCAAGCCTCGAGGATGAGCAGGAGCATTGTCGAGGAGAAGCACGGCTTTGAGTGGCAAATGTTTCTCCTGCAGATATTTTTCTATGGTAGGGCACAGCACTTCATTCACCCACTCCGAAAAAATAAGCCTAGTCACCCATGCTTTTTTATTAGACCTCCACATCACACACAAATGGGTTTTCTGCACTTTATACTGTTTGAAAACCCTTGGATTTTCAGAATGATACACTAGTAAGGGTTTAATTTTCAAATCGCCACTCGCATTTGAACACAACATAAGCGTAAACCTATCTTTCATAGGCTTGTGTCCGGGCAAGGATTTTTCCTCCTTGGTAATGTATGTCCTCTTAGGCATTCTTTTCCAAAACAGTCCTGTTTCGTCACAATTAAACACTTGTTGCGGTAGGTATCCCTCAGCCTCTGCAAACTCTTTAAATTCCTCAATAAATCGTCCAGCGGCTGGTTTGTCTGCGCTGGCTGCCTCCCCATGCCTTGTAACACTATGGATACCACTCCTCCTAAATTTTTCAAACCAGCCCCTGCTTGCCTTAAACTCTTTCGTCTCTGCATCACTCGTTGCAGGGGTTTTCTTTAGAAGGTCTTCGTGCAATACCCTGGCTTTCTCACAAATAATGGCCTCCGAAACACTATCTCCCTTAACTCCTTGTCGTGTATCCAAATTAATAACAACTTTTCCACTTCTTCAAGTATTTGTGGTCTTTGTTTCGTTATTGTTCTTACTCCTTTTGCCACTTTAGCACTCATAATCTCATTTTTCTTCTTAAGTATAGTGCATATTGTTGATGTGGCTTTGTTGTACTGCCTACAAAGTTCAATAACACGTGTACCGTTCTCATGCTTCCGAATTATCTCTTGTTTCTCCTCTATTGTCATCCTCACATGGGCTTTCTGCCTTTATCCTTACCACTGGCTTTCTTGGGACTCATGGTGAGATATATAATAACAAATTGTATAGTCAAATCACCAAAAATCCAACAATACACTGAAAATCCACGCGAAGAATTGATGAGAGGTAGTCACTGAGCGCGAGACAATGGTAAACTGAGGGGCGGACGGGCGGAGGGGCGACGATCGCCCAGCCACCACGCGGCCACCACGCGCTAGGTCAGCCTGACGCGTATCAACAAACTCGTGTCCCGAGGTAACCCTCGCCTTCCGAGACACATTTTCCGAGGAAATCCTGCTCGTATTCCGAAAAACTCGTATTCAGGGACACTCGTATTCCGAGGTACCACTGTATATCAGTCAAACTACTACTACTATTATTTTGGAGAACAACTATTGTTATAATAACATAACATAACTAAAATGAATATTAATTCAGTTTTTTAGTTATTGGTATCAACTAAATGAAGTAGATTTTTTCAGAGAAAGCCAGTAACTTTACTGTAACTAGTTGGCAGCCCCTCACTCCAGGAGAGGGAGGGCTGCTCTCACGAGGTGTTATTCTATTTACATGGCTGCTCTCGGGCCCGCTAGAGTTTTGCAGGATATTTACAAACAAATAATACAACTGCACACTTCATTAGTGAAACATAAGTGTTAACAATTACTAAAGAAGGTAAACTGTGGGTTAAAAGACAATATAGAGGAACAGTGGAATAGTTAGGACCATCAGACTACTGGTGATGATGTCAACTTTTCCACCACAGTTGACATTAAAAGATCAGTGTTTCTTGCTTAGTGAATACTTGGTACAAACCTCATATATATAATACTCCAGCTATGAACTAATTAGTACTCGTACACATGGCAATAAACTAAGAGGTAAATCTTGGTTTTAGAGGCTCTCCGTCGGCCATGCTTGCGACCTAACCTGAGGTCAAGGTGTTGCCGGCTCACACGTCAAGCGATTATGGTACAACTTCACCAAATGGCAACATCAGTGGTACCTCGGTTTAAGAGTTTAATTGGTTCCTGGAGACGCCTCGTATTCCGAAAACTCGTATTCTGAAGCGAATTTCCCCTATAAATAATGGGAAATGAATTAATCCGTTCCTGACTACCCCAAAAACCCATATCAAACTAAATTTTTATACCTAATTCATCTAAATAAACCTACAAAACTATGTTCAAGTTATTACTTACCTTGCTGATGAATGCTGTAGGCGTATGGAAGATGGTGAGGAGGGGGAGGAGGAGAGGAGTTACTGTTTGGAAGGGGAGTCCCCTTCCATTATCACATCAGGCAATGAGGACCTTTCAGGTGTGCACTCCCTGGGACGTTTTATCTGAGTGCCACTAGGTCCTGGCTGAGGCTCACTGCTCGATTTTCTCACCAGATATCTGTCCATGGAAGCTTGCTTTTCCCTTCTTCGCAAGCTCTCTCTGTAGTAAGGCAACACATTGTCATTGAAAAGATTAAGGCAACGGCCTACTACAGCTTTCTCTGGGTGAGTCTTTTCAACAATTGTTTGAATCTCTTCCCACATCTGACACACCTTCTTCAATACTGCAGAAGGGACATCCGCTGCTGCCTCCTCCTCCTCCACTGAAGAATCTTCATCTGCGTTGTCTTGCTGTTCCTGTTGAAGGGCTTGGAGTTCTTCGGTGGTCAGTTCTTCGTTGTGTTCTTCCACCAACTCCTCCACATCATCACTATCCAATTCCAAGCCCATTTGCTGGCCTAGAGTAACAATTTCCTCAACAATAGGCGCATCATTTATAGGCTCAAACCCCTCAAAGTCTAATTCTCTCACACATTCAGGCCACAATTTTCTCCAGCCAGAGATCAGGGTTCTTTGAGTCAGTTCTTGCCAGGCTTTGTCAACGAGTTTTAAGGCACTACAAATGTTAAAATGGTCTTTCCAGAACTCTTTGAGGGTGAGGTTTGTGGCTTCAGTCACTTCAAAACATTTTCGGAAAAGTGCCCTTTCATAAAGTTTCTTAAAATTCGCTATGATTTTCTGGTCCATAGGCTGAATTAAAGAAGTGGTGTTAGGAGGAAGGAATTTAACTGTGAGGAATTTATTGTATCGGGGCAACACATCATCTTGCAAGCCTCGAGGATGAGCAGGAGCATTGTCGAGGAGAAGCACGGCTTTGAGTGGCAAATGTTTCTCCTGCAGATATTTTTCTATGGTAGGGCACAGCACTTCATTCACCCACTCCGAAAAAATAAGCCTAGTCACCCATGCTTTTTTATTAGACCTCCACATCACACACAAATGGGTTTTCTGCACTTTATACTGTTTGAAAACCCTTGGATTTTCAGAATGATACACTAGTAAGGGTTTAATTTTCAAATCGCCACTCGCATTTGAACACAACATAAGCGTAAACCTATCTTTCATAGGCTTGTGTCCGGGCAAGGATTTTTCCTCCTTGGTAATGTATGTCCTCTTAGGCATTCTTTTCCAAAACAGTCCTGTTTCGTCACAATTAAACACTTGTTGCGGTAGGTATCCCTCAGCCTCTGCAAACTCTTTAAATTCCTCAATAAATCGTCCAGCGGCTGGTTTGTCTGCGCTGGCTGCCTCCCCATGCCTTGTAACACTATGGATACCACTCCTCCTAAATTTTTCAAACCAGCCCCTGCTTGCCTTAAACTCTTTCGTCTCTGCATCACTCGTTGCAGGGGTTTTCTTTAGAAGGTCTTCGTGCAATACCCTGGCTTTCTCACAAATAATGGCCTCCGAAACACTATCTCCCCTTAACTCCTTGTCGTGTATCCAAATTAATAACAACTTTTCCACTTCTTCAAGTATTTGTGGTCTTTGTTTCGTTATTGTTCTTACTCCTTTTGCCACTTTAGCACTCATAATCTCATTTTTCTTCTTAAGTATAGTGCATATTGTTGATGTGGCTTTGTTGTACTGCCTACAAAGTTCAATAACACGTGTACCGTTCTCATGCTTCCGAATTATCTCTTGTTTCTCCTCTCTATTGTCATCCTCACATGGGCTTTCTGGCCTTTATCCTTACCACTGGCTTTCTTGGGACTCATGGTGAGATATATAATAACAAATTGTATAGTCAAATCACCAAAAATCCAACAATACACTGAAAATCCACGCGAAGAATTGATGAGAGGTAGTCACTGAGCGCGAGACAATGGTAAACTGAGGGGCGGACGGGTGGAGGGGCGACGATCGCCCAGCCACCACGCGGCCACCACGCGCTAGGTCAGCCTGGACGCGTATCAACAAACTCGTGTCCCGAGGTAACCCTCGCCTTCCGAGACACATTTTCCGAGGAAATCCTGCTCGTATTCCGAAAAACTCGTATTCAGGGACACTCGTATTCCGAGGTACCACTGTATATCAGTCAAACTACTACTACTATTATTTTGGAGAACAACTATTGTTATAATAACATAACATAACTAAAATGAATATTAATTCAGTTTTTTAGTTATTGGTATCAACTAAATGAAGTAGATTTTTTCAGAGAAAGCCAGTAACTTTACTGTAACTAGTTGGCAGCCCCTCACTCCAGGAGAGGGAGGGCTGCTCTCACGAGGTGTTATTCTATTTACATGGCTGCTCTCGGGCCCGCTAGAGTTTTGCAGGATATTTACAAACAAATAATACAACTGCACACTTCATTAGTGAAACATAAGTGTTAACAATTACTAAAGAAGGTAAACTGTGGGTTAAAAGACAATATAGAGGAACAGTGGAATAGTTAGGACCATCAGACTACTGGTGATGATGTCAACTTTTCCACCACAGTTGACATTAAAAAGATCAGTGTTTCTTGCTTAGTGAATAGCTTGGTACAAACCTCAGATATATAATACTCCAGCTATGAACTAATTAGTACTCGTACACATGGCAATAAACTAAGAGGTAACTCTTGGTTTAGAGGCTCTACCGTCGGCCATGCTTGCGACCTAACCTGAGGTCAAGGTGTTGCCGGCTCACACTGTCAAGCGCATTATGTACAACTTCACCAAATGGCAACATGCATGATTCTATAAAACTCTCTACTCCTTCCTTCCTTCAAGATACAATTAAGGAGAACCCAGAATTCATTCTTTACAAGGGCAACCATAAGATAAAATTCTACATACAAAAGTACTTGTGACAACATATTTAATCTCTTCCCTAGCAATGGAGTGTTATGTCAAAGCCAGGCCAAGAATTCACTCTCACAGCAAACTACTGTGCCGGCATGCAGATGTGTCTATACAATCTAATCTATTTAGAATACATAACTATGAATAGTTAGGCTGTTACGTTGTAATCATATTCTTAATCAGTACTGCAGATGCAATTCTTGAATGTGAAGTACACTACTGTATATTTATACAGTAATTATAAATTGCATATCATATTAACAACTGTATATTGCATTTTGCATATTTTCAGATTAAAGAAAACATTGAGTCTATTAAAAACTTTTCAAAACTAATGTACACCAAGTCTAAAAATTTAGATTAAAATTTAGATTATTATTTGTTTTAACTGTAAAAACTTTAAATAAAACATTCATACTACAGAATAAAAGCAATCACTTGGAAACGTTTAACCTATAGCTAAACCAATTATTGTTGTAAGAAGCATGTAATCTGAGTGTACATATGGAAACAGCAACTGAGAATTCTCGTAAGGGTACAAACACACAAAAATATCTTACCTTAGGGTAAGTCCTGAAAGCTCCAATATTGACTTTACCAGAGCTGATGGTTCGAATTGGATCAATAACAATAGCTACAAATGGCTCTTGATAATTCTGATTCAGCATTTGGGTGGATACATCAATGCCAGATAACCAGCAGCCATAGCCTGGGTGGCTGTGGTACCAACCAATCACATTTTCCTGACGACCAACCTGAAGAAACAAGTGGAACATGGCACAAACACAAGAATATCATATTTCATGCCAATATATTTATAATTCACATTACAGTGATGCATTTAATATATATACCTGTATGCCTTATATATAATCTCAGTAAGCCATCTTTGTACATATCCTTACCTTAACCAACCCTCAAACCCTAATGCTGAAGAAATAATAAACTGCTTTGGCTCCAATCTTAATATAAAATTAATAATGTAGTATGATAAATGAAAGACAACAAACCTGCTTAGCAGCTTCCACATAAGCTGTCATATACTCATAAGCTTGTGCCTGAGCATTGACTCTTGTCTCAGTGCCTTCCACAGGCAGGGCAAAGGAATCCATTACAATCATAGTTGGGCCATCTACTTTACCTAACATCAGACCCATCACCTGCAATTGGAAAACAAAAGTTAAGGTCTTAATAACATTATCTACATCCATTTACAAAAAACTTACTGGAGGAAATATATTTATTAATTAATTTTTGGTTAATAGCATCCTGTTTCAAAATCTTACTGAAGCGACCATACGAGTAATAAATACTCATACTCCGCCCAAGTAAAACAGAAACAAGCAACACTTAGTGGGTCAGCCAGAGGCTTAGGGCCCGCGCAGGAATATCCCTGAAAAAAAAACATCCTGTGGATCATTTGTTTTTCTCATGGGTAATTTTTGCATTTGCATTACATTTCCAGTAAGATAAAGACTTGATCTATCCAACTGTACTACTACTACCACCACCTCACAACTGAACAATACCTGGTTCAATTCCCATTCAGAACAAGATATTTGGGCACATTCCCTTAAACCTGATGCCTCTGTTCAACTAGCAGTAAAATAAACAACAGAAGTGTAGCTGTTGTGGGTTGCATCCTGAGAAAGGCCATAAGAAGACTTATGGCCTAACTGGCTTTCTCTCCCTGTCACTGGGAGCCACAGAATTGCTAATAAAAAATAAAAAGTACTAGTATGTGTTTGTCTGTACGAGATTGGAGGCCAGATACTTGGCACCAACCTCACTCATCTTTGCAGGGTGACTACATAGGCTGGTTGGGGTCAGCCTCAATGCTCCCATTTAAAGAGGTCAGCTCTCATGGAGATCTCCATGAAATCACTTGTGCTTTCACACCTTACAAGATATCCACAGGTATGTCAACAGTCTGGCTAGGTCAGGTCTGATAGTAGAACAGTGTCCTCATGGTGAGTGCTAAGCCTTACTTATTATTATCCAATAAACCACTAAGCCTTTGTTACCAGTCAGTACACATGGTTGCCCCAGGTCATTTGTGGGCAGAGCCTAGTCTCCCAATTTGAGTTAAGTAGCCTAGCAGCTCTATGAGGACAGATTCAGATCCTACATCCAGTCACATTCAGACAGTTCAGCACTGAGAACTCAGGGCCCCGCCCCTGCAGGCCTTGCCAGACAGTGAAGGTCTGGTTTGGACATATTTCCAGAGGATTGTCTATTTTTAAGTCTTGGTGAGTTTTGGTTGCAAGTGTGTTGTATCTTGTTTATGAGACATTTTAAATGTCAGGGATCCAATTTTCAGCCATGTAGGATTGCATCAATTACTGACAGACTCAAGCTTATGCAATTAACTTTCATTTATTATTATAAATGAACTATTGTTTAATAAATATGTCCACATTTATTGTGTTTAAACCTAATATTATGATAGAATTGCCATGATGGATAGCCTAATATTAATGATAGAATTAATTTGATGTCAGTTGGAAGGACTGACTAATCATACCACAGATTACTGAATAAAATAATCTTACCTTTTGCTTTTGATGATATTGATCGAGACAGGTGTTCTCCTTAATGGGGGTTAATAGTGTAACCATTTTGAAATACTTTCAAAGGCGTCTATAAATCTTGGGTGGGGTCAGCTTCCCCTAGAGACCACCTCCCCTGTTCCCCATCCTTTATCTCCTTTCAACTTCCCTCCCTTTAAACCTTTCCCAGTGTCCCTGTTTAAAGGAAGAGGATGATCCCACTTCCTTGCCCCTAATTGTCTACAGCCTAGTACAGTACAACACTCACATTCTAGAGTAACTGAGTAGGCCTAATTATCAGCATCATTAAGCTTGCCATTACAACTTGGAGGGTCGGCTTTCTTCAGCTAGGATATTTTTAAAGTTCAAAGTTTGCAGTGTCTCAACCCTCCAATTCCTTCCCATCCCATTTAAGATACCTTCTAAGTCTTGTTAGTGCATTTTCTGTGTGTTACAAGGCAATGCAAAGAAACACACACATAGTATTGTCTCAGAGAAATACCATAATACCTAGAATTACTGGAAATTGTATATAAATAAACACATCCTAGGTATGTGATTTCAACTAAGGATATTGAAAAAATAAGTTTCTTGGAAGTACATGTGTGAATATTTGGCAAAATTTTTCTTATTCATTTTGGTAACACAACCATGCATAAATGTTCAGTTTCCAGGAATATTACCATCAGGAAACCAGAAACCCAACGGAAAAACAAGAACAGAAATAAAATACAAAAATTTAAATATACAACAAAACAACTACAGTATTCCCACACACATTTCAATGAGAAGCTTGTAAGGAATATTATTCATTCTATAGTATTTTATGTGTGTCTGGCTATACTGTATATGCATCAGAAGTTTTTAATAACATATAAACTAAAATACAGTAACGACAAACCTCAAGAGTGCCTCCTGATCGAGCATGCATCACCATCTTCAACAAGGCCAAAGCAGAAATCTTGATCTGCTTGAAGAAATGTGGGCTGAAAAATAATCAAGTTTTTAAATATATTAAGTAAATACATAAGTGTTATACTCTGATGACAAATATGAAAGGCAAATTAAGATGAAATGATAACATTCCAACTTCGAGAAAATGTGAACATCATTTTTCTGATCAATACACTCGGTTGCTTCCTAGGGCAAAATTCTACCGATTCCTAGTTAGGATCTCCCGCACTTACAGCGTCAATAATACAGTGAAACAGCGGGAAACTTTACAAACTGTCTAGACTGGGCTCATAGTGGTGCTAAGGAGACACTGAAGAATACTTGATCAAGCCCAGCATGCAGTCATTAAGTGTTCATATACAAGTCATTATTTGTAACATCTTTATTGACAAAATTAATTAAAATTTTGCCTAATCTGAGTAATTCAATTAGGTCTTAGTAGAGTGAGGATGATGCTGGCATTCACTGTCACACAGGACAGAGGACCATACACAAGGCAATAGGTTTAAACTGTAACACATGTATATCATAGTAGTAGAACCAACTAGGAAAGAAAGACCTTAGATATTATTTATTTCAATGATGAACAGATTAGGGACATAATGATTACAAATACTTGTTACTCAGATCACAACCTAACTGAAGTTCAGACATGCATGGGCAATAGACCTGTGTTGCCAATTTTAAATCCATGAGGAGGAAAATTCACCAAATTCAATTTCAATAACAAACATTAATTGGGAATAAATAAACCAAGCCCTCACAGAAATATGCTTGGAAAGACAGCTAGATAATGTTAACTTAAACCAATGTCTGGAGAAAATAGACACAGTAGCACTAGAAATATGTGCAAGTCAAATACCACTAAGGAGAAAGAGAAAAAGGTGCAAACTGGAACGAGAATGGTGTTTACCCTTTAGGCAATAAAAACAAATTGCAGAACATCTCAAACACCCAATTCTATCCCAAGAACAACAACTGAGCTAAGGTTGCAAGAATCATATAAAATCCAAGAGAGGCAGAGAAACGGCAAAAGACCATAAGTGAAATAGAGAGGAATTCAAAATACTTTATCTTCTATGCAAAATCTAGAACAAAAATTACATCCTGCATCAGGCCCTTGCATAAGTGATGGAACCTTCACAGATGACAGCAAAGAAATGAGTGAAATACTGAGGCTACAGTATGGCTCCATTTTCAATGAACCCTTGAACACATTTGCAGATTAATGATCCAAACAAATTCTTTATGAATGTGACACCACCACCAAACCATATATCAGATGTTACCCATTTTGAAGTAGCTATAAACAGCATGTCAATGCACTCTGCACTTGGCCCAGATGCCTGAAATTCTATATTCATCAAGAATTGCAAAAATCTACTACCACACGCTCTAAACATCTTTGGAGATGTATTCTAGATACTGCCATTATCCCCGACATACCTAAAACAGCAGAGATCACCCCCTTCACAAAGGAGGTAGCAAAGCTGATGCAAAAAATTACAGACCAATAAACTCTAACATCACACATCATAAAAATCTTTGAAAAAAGTGCCAAGAAGTAAGATCACAAAACACATTGAGGAACATGGGATCAGAACAGAGTGCTTCTACCTCTTGCAATTGCAAGACCACTATGACAAGGCCTTAGATGCCATGGAAGACAAACAGAACGCTGATGAATTATACACAGATTTTTCAAAGGCTCTGACAAATGTGACCATGGTGTTATTGAACATAAAATGCGCACAAAAGGAATTACTGGCAAGGAATAGAGATGGATCTGTAACTTCCTAACAAACAGAACCCAGAGTGTAATAGTCAACAAAGTAAAATCTGAATCATCCACCGTGAAAAGCTTGGTTCCTCAAGGTACCGTACTTGCTCCGGTACTTTTCTTCATCCTCATATAAGACAGACAAGGATACAAACTATAATACTGTATCATCTTTTGCAGACGACACAACAATTTTCATCAGAGTAGACACTACAGAGGACACAGGAAACCTCCACTCCAATGTTAATCTAGCCGTTCAATGGGCCACAGAAAATAACATGATGTTTAATAAGGATAAATTCCAGTTACCGCACTATGGAAAAACAAAAACATCAAAGCAGAAACCCCATATAAAACACAGTCAAACCACACTATTGAAAGAGAAAGCAGTATAAAAGATTTAAGAATAATCATGTTGAAAGTCCATACTTTTAAAGAAAAAAACAAAGTTGCTATCACAACTGCAAGAAAAATGACAGATTGGATAAAAGAAGCCATGCCAATGATGATACTTTTTAAGACAATAGTGCCCATTAGAGCGGAATACTGTTGCACACTAACAGCCCCATTCAAAGCTGCAGAACTGCTGACCTGGAGAGCATGACCTGGAGAGAATGCTTTTACTGCTAGAATCGACTCAATAAAACATCCAAATTCTTGGGACTTCCTAAAAAATTTAAATCTGTATTCCCTGAGTGCAGGTGGGAGGGATGCATAATTATTTACATTTGAAAAATATTAGGACTGGTTCCAAATCTGCACATAGAAATACCAGACCAGAAGGCATGGCAAGATGTGCAAAACAGCCCTGCTGTAAAGTAGAGGTGCAACAATCATGCTGAGTGAGTACTCGATCAAAATCAAAGGCCCGAGACTTTTCAACACACTTCCCCTACACATTGGTTGTGGCACATATGGCTGATCTCTTGCAGTGTTCAAAAGAGAACTTGACAAGCATTTTGAAAGGATACCTGATCAACCAGACTGTGAGCAGCTGCATCGAGAATCCTGGTTGACCAGACCAGCAACATGGAGGCCTGGTAAGAGACCGGGCTATGGGGACATTGATCCTCAAACTCTCCAACAAGTAGTCAACAGGTTGTCACGTGAATCCCCTTGCATAGCAGTGGAAATGCCTTTTCCCCTCACCTTCAATGCCTCTGCACTGGAAGTCTACCTCTACACCAGCCCAGATGAGTCATCAGTCCTGCCACCCCTCCACCTCTACCTCTCTGTACCCCCACAGGGGGTTGGTACGGCCTGGTATGACTCATAGAGGCAAGCCGGGCGCCTCTGCTAACCGGTAATTTGCCTTCACAAACAAGCAGTTAGCCGCCTTCAACTAGTGGTACAGCTCAACACAAAGGCACTGCCAGCCACAAACGAGCAGTTTGCTAGTTGACCAGTGGTTCACCTTACGTTGACACCGGATGAGTCATCACCGCCAGACTATATAAAGGGCACCGCCTCCCTGGAGAGCCTGCGGGCTCACCATAGCCTGTGCTACTTGGAACTTTTTGTTCCAGGTAGCGAATCTTTAACAACAACAACAACCTGGAGAGCCAGCCTTTCTCTTAGTGCTTTTGGATCACCTTGGTCTCTCTCACCCATCATCTGTCTTCAGCCTACGCCATGTGTCTGATGCCATGGTAGTATGGTAGCTGTCTTCAGTACACCAGTATGTCTTCATGCTTTGTATTCATCAGATTTCTTAGTTTATTTTTGTATTAATTTTCATATCTTGTCCACCTTTGCATTACATGATCGCCAAGTGTTTTCAGGTGCCATTTTTGTTCATTATTATTTCAGTAAATTTTTTAATTTTTTATTTGATGATTTTTATTTGTTTCCACCTGCAACTTACACACTACAAGGGCCAATAGCAGCATTTTTTTTTATTTATGTGAGGGAGAGCCATATCATCTTTGTTCAGTATAGCTGCGATACCGCAACCCGTCACAAGGTAGATAGTACATACAACTCCTTTGTACGCACAGTAAGCAAAGTTCCCTTTAATTTTAATACAGATACTACCCTTATAAAAGAAATATTTATGCTTTTGTCTAGTCATCTAGCATCTTCCCTCATATCCAGTAGTGAGCACATAATTTGTAGAGTCAATCTATAACTGTATTTCCATCAACTCTTGTCCATATTGCTGTTCCATTTGTACCCCATATATTTCCCCATCTTGGGTTATTGAAGGCTCATATTCCCTTTTTATATTTTTTTTTATCCCCATTGTAAGAAATATGTTACTGTACTTATACACTGCTCCTAGCCAAATCAACACCATTTTAAATGGTGAAAACTAGTGTAGCTTACTCAGCTTATCAATATCAAGGATGATTAACCAAATACAGGTACAGTATATGTTAAACTTTTTTATACCACAATACTACCATGAAAAATCTACATACTCTTTTTCCCAGGGTTTAGCTTGGAGAATGTCCTGTTGTTGTTTGCGGTCATACTGGTATATTTCATCAGCAGCATTAACAGACTCCATATTGTTGGCCATTTCCCATGTGCGTTGAGCAATCTGGGACTGGCACATGCTGGTGCTGCTGCCTTCACCCGTACTTGAAGATGCCATTATTGTTTAATCTGAAAACAAAAATATTGTGAAAACCTGAATAACAAGTGAGCTATTAGGTCAGTACAGTATATGTTAAGCTCATATGATTATAAACCAGAAAAAAACTAAAATAAAATAATTTGTGATTTTAAAATGATATATTTGCATACAAAAAGTAAGGAAAATTATAAAAATATCGTCTTTTTTGGTTTTGTACATATTGGGAGGGAGTCGAATGAGGGTCATTGGGGTTCAAGTACATGTCAACACGCATTATACTGACTCGTCATGATGTTCAAGTTAGATGGATTTTTTTGTTTTCCGTTTCACTTTAGTTTACATAATGTGTGGAATAACTTGGCTTATGTACACAAATGAAAAAACTGTGAAGGAGTACTGTACAGAGGCTTACAATGTAATACAGTATATACAGAACATTTATATTACTTGTAGATCTGTTCCTGGCACAGCTCAGGAACACTTGGAGAACCTTTGACAAGCTATCAGCTTCCTATCCCCTCAAGGCCACTAGGGAGATGGCAACCTTCAGGTAAATTTAGGCAAAACTCAATCCTTTGCTCCTATCCAGTTTGGAAATGTTATCCAGAAATAAATTCAAATACTGTACTGGCAGAAAAGACAAAATTGTGAATTGATGATAACTGGGTACTTTTTTTTTTAACATGTCACAGCTTGGAGTGATCCTCTGGTCTCTGAAGGAATTTTTAAATTTAGTGTGTTACAGTGGACCAGCTAGCAGCATGCATCTGGCATTACTGCTTTAAGAGTATCAGAAGAATAGAAAAAACTGCTGAAGACCTTTTGGTCCATTCAAGGCAGCTCCTATTTATATCCAACTCAAAAAATATATAACTAACATTTACTTGAAGGTTTAGTATCGTAACAGTAACTGGGACTTGTTCATTGGTAAAAATTCTATATACACAAAGGACTGGGTGCACTATCTAGGAATGAGGTGGTGACCTTAGCAGACTTACTGGAAGAAGCACTTAGTAGGACTTTAAACTGCTAGAGAAAACAGGTCTAGGTGTGAATGTAAAAAATAGGAAAGAAGCAGGGACATTAAGCAGTAGGATTTAAAATTGTGCAGGCATTAAAACCATGACATTATACAAAGTCAGATACTACATACCTAGCCCTGCCTTAGTAACTCTGTATTATTTACTCACTTATCCATATTTCCCCTATGGTATCCGTGCCTGGGCTTTTAACACCCTTAATTACCTCCGACTCCTAATTACTCGACAAAAAATCAGCAATTAGGACAATAAACTCCAGTCTCAGACACCAATCTTCTTCCTTACTGAAATCTTTGAACATGTTAAATATCAGGTACATACTCTCAAGCATTCTCTACATCTATAAAACTCTAAACTGCAATGCCAATCCTGATTTAAGTGCTTCCTAGAGGGCTGTAATAGAACTCATAGTCACCACACAAGAAACAAATAATTCTGATATCCCTAGAGTGAGATGCAACCAAAGCAGAAATGCTATGCAAATCAAGTGTCCCAAATTGTGGACTGACCTCCCAAATGTAATTAAAATCTGTACGTCTCCCAACCAGTTTAAGAGGCTAAGAAATATTTACTATATATCATGTAACTAATCTGATTAATTACTCCTCAAAATGACATTTTTGTGTAACTTTTATCTTAAATTTTATTTACTAATAATTATGTCCTTTCTTCATTTTCATCTAATTAGTGTATCTACATTTATAAAATTACTTAAGAGTTCTTTTTGATCTTATTGTTTAATTGTAAGTGTTTGCCTCAACAAACTTAAATTATATTATTATATATAATCTATGTTATGTCATGTTACAGTAGCTTCTCTAATTACACCTTTGCATTTCCATTCTGTTAATAATGTTAATAAACTACTGTACTTTTGCTAGAACTACAGACTCTATAATGTAATAGTCTATGTTTGACATTCTCAATTTTGTTAGCTTACTTCTCTTTTAGTATAGTGTTTACCCCTTCATAAGTTTTGCCCGAAACACTTTGCATAATAGTGGCTTCATTAGTATGTGTAACGCCTGTCCCCATAATTGTACATAACTCTTATGTTCTTTGTACACACATTCTTTTGAATAAAAATTATTATTATTGTTATAGTGATGTTACAAACCAATAGCACAGTAGATACATAAAATCAAAAACTTTATCTAACGGTAGTATTTTTGTTGGGTTAGGATGGAATGGGATAGAATGGAATGGGATGGGTTTGGTTGACATTGGATTGGATTTGGGTCAGGTTGGGTCCGATTGGGTTTGTTTAAAAAGAGCAGCAATGACAAAGCCCATTCAATCTATTCTCAGGTCTTCAGGTCCTAGATCCTACTCACATTAAGGGGACAGAATATAAATATGAAAAAGAGGAAGTGGCTGGATTGCAAAAAATACAAACCATTTGGCAACACCAGACTAACCTATAACAATTATCTTGGGTTCAACATTTGTATTACACAAACTGTATGAGAAATATCACCGTTTACTAGGTTCTACTTGGTTGACTTGGTTGACTCAGGCTTCCGAACTGCAATAGTTAGTGAAACTGGTTCACAACTTAAAACAGAACAGTTTGGACAATGTTGTAACTTTCACTTGATACCTGTTCACCTAGCAGTAAATAGGGACTTGAGAATTAGGCAACTGTTGTGGACTGCATTTTGGGTATGGTCAGTCTGTGGCCTATGGAGGGGAGGGGGGCCACTTCGAAATGCCTAATTGGAATCCTCTATCAATGGGAAATCAAATGGAGTGAAGATATTTGTGAATGAGGACGTGAAATGCTGCACTAAGCAAGAGACAGAGGTGGCAGAGGGCAACAAAAAGCTACTAATCAAGGTAGTGTATAGGCCCCCAGCCCTGAACCAAGTCGATCCGTGATCCGTACCTGGTTTAGCAATTCAGTATATATAGTCCGCTTGGTTTTATATTTGAAGTACAATTTGACCTATTACCAACGCCATGATAGGTTTTTTCGACTATTAGACACAACAAGGCCAATTTATTACCTCACAACGAAGAGCAAAGAGAAGCACCGCAGGGCCCGCCAGCCCAGTGACGAGTGTTTATTTTGATGGTCCCTCACTAAAGACGCTCGCTATAGAATGGAAATAATTTACTTTGCAAATCTATACAAGTTTTAGCAATTGGTAAAAATCTTAGAAAAATATACAATTACAATTCAGGCAGTTCATTTTAAACAATTACGTAAATATATATCAGCTATACTGTTTTCTAGGTAGTTTTTTAGTTTAGTTCATTTATTATGCACCCCATACCCATCATGTGGAAGGGTTACAGAGGCACATAATGGGCTCAGGGACTGAACCCCACAATTCATTTAGCTAAGCAAGTTACAATCTTGATGAGCTAGTTACAAACTTCAGTCACATCATCAATGGGTTCGAGATCGACTCTCATTTTTTTTTTTTTTAGGTTTACACAGCAATGTGCTGATACTATACGAGGTACTCTGACCTCTACTTCATACACTCACGAATATTTATTTATTTATTTATTTTATTTACTTATATACAAGAAGGTACATTGGGTTTATGAGAGTACACAGCACTGAAGTTTTGCATTATTGTTGGAATATATTGGATAGATATTGAAAGATATTCTTGTAATCTATCCTGTGAGATGGAAATATTAGATGAACTTATAGCCAGCTGTTTAGTCAGAGCTGTTTTTTTTGTATTAAGGTAGGTATTATCTTCCCCTAATTCCATGAATGACTAACCATCCTGTGAAATGGGAATAATAGTTGAACCTATAGCTAGTTCTTGATCTACACTGTGTAATATCTCATATAGAATAGGGTAGCAGCACATTACTGTATATACCTAATTTTGATAAATAAAAAAAAGTCATTTACCCAGATTTTGTTAGTGCAGACTAATAGATCAGCCTCGCATTTCATGTTCTAATTAAATGAATTGTGGGGTTCACTCCCCGAGCCCATTATGTGCTTCTGTAACCCTTTCCACTATCGCCCACAGGATGGGTATGGGGTGCATGATAAATTAACTACTCTAATGCCTGATTCCATGTATGACTAACCATCCTGTGAGATAGGGATATTAGATGAACTTATAGCTAGTTTTGATCTACACTAATCTTTGATACAGAATAGGGTGGCAGCACATTGCTGTGTATACCTAAGCTTGTTAATAAAAAAACTACTGCTCTAAAGACAAAGACCACATATTACTATTCTTAAATTATATTTACCTGAGAGCCACCATCTATCTCTATTGGCCTCAATGGGGACAGGAAGCCGGCATCATGCCAAAGGTCTTCCCCTTTGTTTCTAGGGATTTTTTCAACTTGATTTTGATCTAAAGTAATGTCTTGACCTTTATGGCCTGGTGAAAGAGCATCTCCTTCTGGGTGAAAGAGCATCTCCTGTTTTCTGCTCTACATTTCAGCTTGCTGAGCATTAAGCTGTTGCCCCCATGTATGTGTTGTGTTTAATCTTTTACAGAAGTAGTCTAGATTAATATCCTCAGACTTGTTCCATATTTTAAAAATCTTGGTGAAATCATCGGTCATGTCTGGTTTGCAGCATTGTTAGTCCTGTGGCCCTCGACCGTTCCTTGGCCCTCAAAAACCCAACATGTAAAATAGATACTAGGAATGTAGTAACATTCTTTATAAACAACATTATTAATGCACAAAGCAAGAGTCTCCCGAGTCTCATTTGTATGGATACCATCTCATATAAGTGTTGTCGAGCATGATGACACAGACAAATCAGCTAAAGCTGCATGTGTTAAGTCTCAAATTGTGTGGGATATGGGCATTCTAATCTATGCTGTAAAAGCCGCAATATTTCAGGAAATTAAGGATGACAGAAGAGCAGTTACTGACACTCAAAGGCCAGAAAGCACTTGTATAAAAAGCTATGACATGTTTAGAACTGAGAATTATATGGGCAGGCAGCATAAAATATCCACTAGACTGTGTGACATTGTAATTGCCAGAATTAGGCTGGGATATTGATATCTATGGCAGGTGGCTGCAAGTAATGAATCCCCCAGTGGTGAACATTCCAATTTTAACTATGTAAACAAGAGCTGGGACATACTCTCCAACACTATACCTGTGATTGCCCTGTTATAAGTGACTTCAGACAACATGGTATGAGGTACTTTCAGCTCTGTAAGTACTTCATACACTCAGGAATATTGGAAGATGTTCTTGAACTGTACTCAGATTTTGCTAATGGGGGCTAATAGATCAGTCTTACATTTCATGTTCTCTCATGATTCCATTTTTTTTTTTTTTTTTTTGAGATATAGACAAGTTGTTACATTCTTGTACAAAACGACTAAGTTATGTAACTAAGTTATTCTTGTACAAAACGACTTGTTATGACTAAGCATCCTGTGAGATGAGGATATTAGATGAACTTATAGCTAGTTTTTTATCTACATTGTGTAATCTTTCATATAGAATAGAATAGCAGGATATTGCTGTGTATAACAAAGCTTAATAAACAAAATGAAGAAGGTGAAATGTCACCTTTTGAAGGTGACATTTCCAGCCTAGGAAACTTTCCCATGGTCCAGAGATTTTCCGAATAGGAGTCTCAGTAGTAGATACAGTTCATCGGTTAGTTCTTTTATGATTTTGATTGAATTCCATTCACACCTGGGGCTTTAGATTCTTAACTTGTCATGCTCTTCCCCCGATTGATTCGCTTTATGGGAATACTGTACCTTTAAATTCATTCTCTTCACCTGTTTCAAACATTTGTATGGGTATTAGGATGTTGTCTAATCTTTCTAGTGAATATTGATGTAAGTATGCATTCAGTGTTGGCTGCCTTTATATCATCAATTATAACTTCGTTGGTCTCATCTTTTAAGGATTCTGCCGTCTTTCGTCTTGGTTTTACTTCTTTTATACATAAACTACTAGGTATCTTTCTTACAGTCGATCCTCCTAAAATGATAGTACTGTACAGTACTTATATTAACTATTTGATTGAAAGTACCAATATGCAGTGCTGGACCCCCCAAAAAGTTAAAATTTATATTACCAAATTTGGCCAAATGGGAAACTTTTTTTCAACCACAATGTAAATATACAACCTAACCATACATCTCCTAGCAATCCTAGGCCTAATACAAGCTTAGGATTAATATTGTACATATGTACACTACAATTGCCCTAGGAATTTTAAGTTTGGCTTTTAGCTTTATTTGTTCTGAAATAAAAATTTAAAATACAAACTGTGAACTTTATGGTGGTCCATAACTACAAACTGTATTGGCACTTTCAATCAAATAGTTACTTTAAGTACTATAATTTTAGAAGGATGGGTTGCCCTCTTAATGTTTTGAGAAAGTTTCCTTTGGCTTTATGAAAAATCACAGCTTTTATGCAACAAACTAATTTGTCCAACATTTATACTAAACTCAAAGATATCATCACCTGTCGTTTATTTTATTGGTATCGATTCCACAACCTCTTCTATTACCTGCATGCTTTCATCACCAATTATGCACCTCATAATAATCCTTGGGCATTAGTGGACAGGGTTACAGAGGCACATAATGGGCTCAGGGACAGAACCCCCAAAAAATTCATTTAGCTAAGCAAGTTAAGTCTTGATAAGCTAGTTACAAAATTTAATGTACAGTACAGTATATTGTAACATCAACAATGGGTTCAAGATCAACCACAAGTACAAGATAAGCAACTTATATATGTGATGAATTACTCTCATGATTTATATGTTTATCCTGCACACTGCCCCCCCTCCCTTCCCCATCCAATGGGCAGCTTGGAAAAATTACAATTGCCCACATTTACTACCTACAGTTAGAAACCACAGTTTTCATCACCACTTATACAAATTGCAAGTTGTGCTATATCAGTTAAATCTATACTTTCATAAATTGCAATTGAAAATGCAGTAAGACATTACTTTCTCTTTAAATTGACTTAAAATTCATCTAGTGGTCTACTTATAATATGCAGTGTTAGTTGCAGGCTGCAAACAAAAGGATGATGGGCAGCACGTTTAACACCCCTGCAATATAGAGGGTACAAGGATGGCTAGCAGCATCCATTTTAGTCCTGTTGTAGTAGCTGCTGCTATTTCAGATGAAGGCTATTTTAGTTTAGTAGTTCACATACTTTGCACCCCCAAAGCCTTACACCTAGTGTGTGGTAGTGGAAAAGGTTTAGAGGCACATAATGGGTTCAGGAACTGAATAAAATTTCTTTAACTAAAGTTACAGTATGGATGAGCTAGATATACAATTTATTAACAAATAAATGAACAATCTTTATAATTTATTAAACTAATAACCTTGACCCCAAGAGACCCTGACAATTTGTTAATTTAACACACATTCTTAATTGGCATATTTGCACCCCACATCCATCCAGTGGGCAGTGGTGCAAAGGTTACATAATACTTGCATGCACTACCTACAGTTAGCAATTAACTGGAAATAATTACATACAATTACTGGTAGTTAATCATTTTGAATGCAATACTTCTTTTCTAGAAATATTTTTGCATTTTATCACAATAGTGCACTTGAAGACATACTATACATTTAAACAGGTCTACATTAGCATCATCTGGTAATGCAAATGCCCAGAAATACTTACAATCAAATTCAAGTCAAGCAATAGTAACCTGTAGTCTGATTTTACTGGAAGACCCATAATATTCAGCTCTTCTTGCAAAACACGATGACAGATGAAACGGCTAGTGTCGATTTCACTTTGTCTCAGATCTACAGCATATGTGCCCCCACAGTAGGTCCAATGCCACAGAAATAAAGCCACATACTCTTGTGTAATTTATAGTACAGTACATGCACTGTAAAACTTTTTAAAATATAAATGCATTATTATAAATATCAACTATTAAAAGGGCAAGAATAGCAAAAATAAGGGTAACTAAATATTTGCTGGAAAGTACTTTTATGTGAAGTTCTGGGTTTGTCACAGCTATTTCTGTAATTCAAACATTTTTCCAATTATTTGTAAATTATCTGCAAATTTGTCTTGACTGCCTGCAGTGTGCTACTGACAATGACTGCTGTATGCACTTCTCACATTTGGCATGTGATATTTGAAAAAGTAGAGTTGTGATGTAAAAAATAATAGACAATGAAATGAAATATGCAAAATTAGAAATCAGATGATGTAATACATTTACATCAGTTCCAGAATCAGTGTAATAAATCATTAAACATAATATCTAACTATATAGGTTGAAAATGTTTTAAGAAAAGGTAAGTTAACATTAAACAATTATTAATCTATATGGAAATATTTAAATGGATAAAAGAAATCAGCCTTGATAAATTATATACTTTATTATAAACTGCAAACCAGTAATTCTACATACGGTACACATCTGATGACAGCGAGACAGAGATTAGGAGAAGTTACATTTAGCTTTATTAAAAAATGGCAGTATAATGAGTTTCATCACCATACTTGTTTAATCTATCCACTGACCAATAAAGTATTAAGTGACGACACCTAGTTATGACTTCAAAAATTAAATAATATTTGCATTCCATTCCTTAACTGGGACAAAAGTTTAATGAAACCATTACACTGCATTTGAACCACTAGTTTTGTCACTTTTTGTTATATAACAGCCTACCAGTATAAATTTTACTTGTAAAACTCGTGATCAGACTCGTCTTTCTTCACATTGTTCTTGTAGGCCTTCTCGAAGTCTTTTGCCAAGACAATATATCTGTTCTCTCGAACAGCATGCATACCAGCCTCTTGACAAATGGCATTGATATCAGCTCCTGATATACGATCAGGACGAGCCACATAGTCTTCTAGATCAAGGTCATCACTTAAATTCATTCTTCCAGTAATGGTTGTGAAAATTAAACGCTTTTGTCGTCGATCTGGTAATGGAAATTCAATCTTTCGATCTAGCCGACCAGGACGTAACAGAGCAGGATCCAACGTATCTGCACGGTTGGTTGCCATAATTACCTGAAAAGCAAATTTGGTTTATTCACCTTAATTGTTTTCCAATATGTCTGACAATATTTGCAATTCTCACAATTTTTCCTATATAATAAAAGGTAAACACTTTTTCACCATTTAAAATCACAAAATGAGAGAAATAGTTATCTCTGGTGTTGACAAGATTCTTTATACGGTATACAAAATATTTTTGATCCCCAAGGTGCTATCCTTTTAGATAGGTAACATTTCATCTGCCTTTTAGTGTTAAAGTAACATCTGTTGGTTTGGTTATGCAAGTAGTCATTAGTTTTTGAGAAACACGAATAGGTGGAAAAAAGGCAACCTCAGAATCATTACAAGTACAAAGTAAACATAAAAGAATAATAAAACAGGATTTACCAAGGCGTAACATGGAGGTAGAGAAAATAATGTTAACCACCAATCAGTTACAGAAAGAAAACCACTTTGTATTATCAGACACACAGGAACAGTACTACTGAGGAGGATAATGATCATCATAAGGCTGCACCACTACAGCCCCAAGTGATTGAATACAACATTTTATATTTTCATATTACTTAAAAAAGCCACAAGTCAAGAACTTTGGGTGTAGTGAAGCGATAAAATCCTAATGTCATAAAATCTTAAGCATTGACAAGGCAGACTCCCAGTTGGTTCATTCCCAGAGGGAAAAAAAGAGGGCTGTGTTTCCCGTGCACATTTAATATATTGTTTTAATATAGTTTTAATTGTTTTCTTAGTTTTTTCAAGAGTAATGACTCACTGGGCTGTTAATTGCAGCATTCATATTCTTTGAACGATAAAACATACTATTTTTATTGTTATCACACTGTACACACATTGATCTATCCATTCATCTATCGTCTATCCTTCCATCTGACAGTATGACAAAAGTATTAAGTAAGAATTTTATAATGCAGTTCTGAATAAATCATGGATAGGGTAGTATGAAAGTAATTAACTGAAATTTAGAAGACCTTACCTTGACATTGGTAGTCTGATCAAAACCATCCATCTGGTTGAGTAACTCAAGCAAGATTCGCTGTACTTCACGATCAGCACCCGTTTGTGCATCAAATCTCTTTGTAGCAATAGCATCAATTTCATCAATGAAGATAATTGCTGGAGCATTTTCTCGAGCCAATCTGAATACATCCCTCACCATTCGTGGTCCTTCACCCAAATATTTCTGAACAAATTCTGACCCCACCACACGAATGAATGATGCTGTAGTGTGGTGTGCAACAGCTTTGGCAAGCATGGTCTTACCACATCCAGGAGGCCCAAACATCAATACACCCCTGGGAGGGTCAATACCAATTTGTTTATACAAATCAAAATGAGTGAGGGGGAGCTCTACAGCTTCTTTGATCTCCTGCTTCTGCATATCCAAACCTCCAATGTCTGAGTAAGCAACATCTGGTTTCTCATCTGCTTGTAGCATGGATATAGAGGAGTCTGCTTCTGGGGGTAAAACATCAACAAGAGCATTACTGTGCTTGTGCAATGCTACAGATGCTGATGGCTTTAATAATTCTCTATCAATTGTTGATAAGATTCGTACATAATAATTGGAACCTGTGGTTGAACCAACAATACCGGTGTTTTGATCAACTGCCTCTAGAAATTGTCCAATCACTAATGGTACACTCTGAATTCTCTTAACCTGAAAAAGAAAATACATGTTAGTTCAGAGATATTCTCAAAATAATATTTAGAAATATTATAGTACCATACTCAAACATTTGACCAAATTATGCAATTCATAACTATATTAAGCATTAAACAACTGATTAAAAAAATACAACTTTAATTTCACTCATTGTACAACATAGTCTCCTCCACACATTGAAGATGGTTTACCAGACCACAGCAAACTGGCATCATGAATAACATCCCAGCAGCAGCTCTGTGCCACCACAATGAAGATTTATTATTATATTATTATATATATATATATATATATATATATATATATATATATATATATATATATATATATATATATATATATGAATGAAAACTCACACCCCAGATATATATAGTCCTGGGGACCATTCAGGCTTGTTCGCATATTATATATATATATATATATATATATATATATATATATATATATATATATATATATATATATATATATATATATATATATATATATATATATGCGAAGAGTCACAATAACGTGGCTGAAGTATGTTGACCAGACCACACACTAGAAGTTGAAGGGACAACGACGTTTCGGTCCGTCCTGGACCATTCTCAAGTCGCTTGTGATGAGGAGGTAGAGAACGGGAAATAAATAGGCAAGAGAGAGGTGAGGAGGAAAGTAAGGTGTAGAGAATAGTTGTAATAATGAGAACTGCAGAAGGCCTATTGGCCCATACGAGGCAGCTCCCATTACAACCACCGAAGGAAAGGTAATAGGAATAAGCAGAGGATAGCAAGGGAGCGTAGAAGACAATGAACAGAAAAAGGGGAGAAGAGAGAAAGAAAAGGAAAGAGAAAGAAAGATAAATGGAAGGGGTAAGCTTATGTTAAGTCACGTTTGTTAGAAAGATTAGAGCATTTGAGTATGTACTGTGAAAGGGAAGAGTCCACAGCAACAAAGCCAGGACTCAAGTTCATGTTGGGTACATTGTGTATAAGAGCCGATTCTACAAGACGGCGTCTGTGAAGAGTAGAGGCAGGAAAGATTATTTTGGAGGAAGACCAATCAATGGGATGATTAGAATCCCTCACATGGCAGAAGAGAGCATTGTTAGTGTCTGCAGACTTAACACTTCTCTTGTGTTCTTTAAGTCTGTCATTCAGTGTACGGCCAGTTTCGCCAAAGTATTGGAGAGGACAAGAAGAACAGGAAATAGAGTAGACACCAGCAGCATTAGAAGCAGGAGGAGCAGTGTGAACTAGATTGCTACAGAACAGGAAATTAAACAGATGAGCCACATAATTTAAATAATTTATCTTGACCAAAAAAACATATCTAAGCTATTCTATTATAAACACTGTAAAATCTGGTAGAACAATGTTTATTAAAGAAAATATAAATTAAAAAAAAGCATAGTAACATGTTTAGTAAAGTTGGTGTGGAAGGATGCCTGAAACTCCCTAACTGTCAGCCATACAAAACAAATCAGAGCACAACCCACCTCTTCTTGAGCATGTCTGTATTCCTTCTTCAGGTTATGTAGTTCATCTTTAATGTAGTCTTCCTGAACACGGAGGTACTCTAAGTTCTGTAAAAGACGCTTGTATGTGTTGTAATCATCTCGGGTGGATTCCTCATTCACAACCGTAAATCCACCGACTACAGGGCCTTTCACGTCAACCGTTTCCTCCACCTTTAAAGAGCAATAAAAGATTACAATATCTTGCAATTTTCATCCCGCTTTTCTCTTTTTTAAACCGAATGTATTGCTTATATGCTAGACATGTATTAAACTTGAAAAAATTGTATGTTTTTTAAAACTGTTAGGCATTTTGAAATGTTAAGAAAATATTTGCTAAAAAATTCTGTACTTAAGATTTGTATAGACATTTATCATTAAGTTAAAAAATTATTCAAATATGTAAAGTTGGAGGTGATAGTTAGGCCTAAAAGCTAAAATACTGTAGTATTTTTTCCTCCATTATACAGTACTATAGTAAACCTTTGTTTATTTGAATTATGCAAGACAGTTTGAGGGTAGGATGGCTAGAATTGGCCAAATGCAGAATTACTAGAGGGAAATTCTTTAAATATTTTAATATCACACTTGCCACTTACTTGCCATAGCCATCTATTTAAACAAATTAAGGTTTAAATAAGGAACTAAAGTAGTCTTGTTTGTTAAAAATACTAGACTACAGATATGCATTAGAATTTACAGTATACTGTGCATACAAGACTGTATCATACACCACAGCACTGACCGGGGGGAACTTTGAGGTTCCCCCGGTCAGTGCTGTGGTGTGCAGTTCCCAGTCAGTAAAAGTCAATTTTTTAATATTGACCATGAATTGATATTCATGGTCACATTATGTTATCTTGAAATAAAAAAAATCAATAATATAAAACTATTTTTAATGAAAATGATTCTGTTGCTTCAAAACAAGCTTAGCATGGAGGTTCTACTTCAATTAGATTTATATGTTATGATTTTTCAATTAGTTGACTTCATTTAGTTATGATTTTTTTTGAGAATGTAAGCAATAATTTTTTGGTTCACATTGTCAACCTTGCTGTATGAATATCAAGGGTTAAAATTGTACAAATGTATTTTGCTTGATGTACTCTATAATGTCCTACCAAATTTCATGAAAATCTGAGATGGAATGATTTGGCATGGAATGATTTCTTATCAACCAAAGCAAGAAATATAGAACTAAAAAATATAATTACAATTTATAAAAATTAATTTGAAACATAAGGTTGATTACATAGTAACTAAAGAGTTAGGGGTGACATGATAGAGGTTTACAAGTGGATGAATGGACATAACAAAGGGGATATTAATAGGGTATTAAAAGTATCAACACAGGACAGAACGCGAAACAATGGGTATAAATTGGATAAGTTTAGATTTAGGAAAGACTTGGGTAAATACTGGTTCAGTAACAGGGTTGTTGATTTGTGGAACCAATTGCCGCGTAACATTGTGGGGATGAGGTCCCTCGATTGTTTCAAGCATGGGTTGGACATGTATATGAGTGGGATTGGGTGGTTATAAATAGGAGCTGCCTCGTATGGGCCAATAGGCCTTCTGCAGTTGCCTTTGTTCTTATGTAATGTGGTAATCCTAGGGATAAATGCTTCATCCATCAATAGTTTTTACAATGACTCCTAAAGCAGATAGACAACTCATCTGCGAGACAATACTATCAAAACCAACCTTTCCCCATTTTTAGGCAGAATGGTTAATTTAGTTTATACTACTGTACATAGGTCACCCGGTAGAGTCAGGGCGACTCCAAAAAGTTGCGACCTTCAGGTTTTGGGAGTCCAGGCTGACCCGGTGCTTGGAATGATCTGGGTACCAAAAGGTTATAATAATAGTTATTATTCATTATGTTGGGGAACAGGTACCCTGTGCATGTATGTTAGGCTTATATTGAGGCATCTGCTCCCCATCCCATGGTTACTAAATGTACTCTACCTTACCCTACCATAATCTATCCTATCTGAATTGTGACTAACTCCCAAACATATGTCGACTCTCAAACTCAGTCTTTTGCCTAACCTCTCACTTTTCATAAAACAGCAACACTTTGATACCACCATTAACACAACTCCATCTTTGCCATCCCGAGTCCATTTCCACTGATGTTTATTTTTTTCATTATCCTCCAGTACACAAACAGAAGACATCGATAACTTCCAATCTCTGCCAATTATGAACACTGATGCGCCACTGTGAGACAGGCGAGTGGCGCATCTTTCAACATCACCACTCAGCACGTATCACGAAGAAGACCTTCTTGAGGATGTAACCCCACAGCAGTAACTCCCAGGTATTTATTTACCAAGTTAACCCGAGGGTACACTAGCACTCTAGTGGCCTCAACAAGGACAGGAACCGGCAGCTTGTCAAAAGTCTCCCATTTGCTTTGATGATCTTTTCTAGTTAGATTTTAAAATTTAACAGTTTTGACATTTACGACTTTACCGGGTAGGTGGCTCCATGGGTTTATGTGGGGTGAAAAGCAACTGTTTTCAGTCTTACATTGTGGCTTATTGAGTTTGAAACTTTTGCTCCTTGTGCTACATCTGACCTTTTGAAGAAATTGTCTGGATTGACATCCTCCAAATTTTTCAGTATTTTAAGTCTCAATGAGATCTGCCCTGTCATATCTGGTTTGTAGTGTTGTTAGCCCAGTGAACCTCAAATGTTCCTGGTATGCGGGTTGATTTAGCTCTAGGATTATTTTTGTTGTTTACCTAATGCCTCTGTTCACTGCTAGATGAACAGAGAATTAGGTGAAAGGAAACTGGCCTAACAATTTCTGTCCTGTCACAATTTCCCGATTGTGAGTTGAAAGCAAACCTAACTAATACAGAGATCCCTCACTCTATTATTATACAGGTATATGTATTCCAAGGTTAGGTTGGGCACTGACGCCCTACAGGTAGACAGACCGTGGGGCACTGACGCCCTACCAGCAAGGTTAGCTTGGGCAAGGTTAGCCAAGTTTTAAAATCCGTTGACAGACAGTTTTGTGCACCTGTACACAGTTCAAGTGGTCACTACCCAGACGTAATCTTATCTTGCCTATCTTTTACCTTAATTTAATAAACGTACGAGAAAAAAAACTTCCCCCGAAAACACATTTGTTACGTAGATGGTGTAGACGACCAATCGAAATTACATCTATCTCAGTCACCACAGGAAACAATTCCCAAACTCCTGAACGAGGATGACTGAGTTTCCAGCAGCAGTATTTCACCTTAAGTTTCTCACTTCTACACACCAAAAATACCTCCCACAGCCCTGTGCCGAGAGCACACGGGGCCGCCACGCCATCACCGCCACACACCACCACCCAGTTTCAATCGAGAATACCAGAAAAAGCCGAACCTTTTCAGTGGCGACAGTTATCCCTATTTCTTCCATGTTTGTGTGTCACCCGGAGCTGCCCGCGCCGACCCTCGACTTCCACCGTGAACTCCCGCCTGGCGTTCGTCAGCCGGATTCCCCCGGATTCTGTGTCAGTTCTTCGACCTTCTATATTTTTCCTGTTTACCTGAATTTACCTGAGGGGCCACTAACACTCTAGTGGCCTCGATGGGGATAGGACACCGGCGGCTTGTCAAAGGAACCCTCCTCACATTTGTCCAGATGATTTTCTTAAAGCTGGATTTTAATTATCATATTTTATCGGATATTTTAATATTGGATAATATTTTAATATTGATAATATTTTAATATTGATAATATTTCAATATTGGATAATACTTTAATATTGGATAATACTTTAATATTGGATAATATTTTAATATTGATAATATTTTAATATTGATAATATTTTAATAATGGATAATACTTTAATATTGGATAATACTTTAATATTGGATAATACTTTAATATTGATAATATTTTAATATTGGATAATACTTTAATATTGGGTAATACTTTAATATTGGATAATATTTTAATATTATCAGTGTACAAGTTAATATTAAACATCCACCGAGGCCTGATTTTATGCCCTCTATACTCCTTTTTCTGGCTAGGACTCACGGGACGAGTAAGAAATGCAATAAATTAGCCGCCGTTAGAGGAAACAATAAAAAGTTAATCCTGTTTAAACTCGTGGTATGAATAATGCTCTTCATTAGAAGGATAATATTTAGCTGTAAACCTAACCACTCTAATGTTTTTTCCTCTCGTCTCACTAACTAGTCGTAAGTGTAAAAGCCAAATTATGGTGCCAATGTCAGATTGGCTAAAATGGTGTACCTTGCATGCATCACAACTTTACTGGGTTATGCTTCACTTCTGAGATTGTTTAGTGCTTAAGAGAAAACTTGAAGGGCTCGAAAAATTGCAGAACGAAGCCTAGAGGATTATCCTTGGATGCCTCCCCTACCATAAGATAATATGAGAGAGGAACTTAATATTCCGAGCGTCACTGATCATGTTAATTGATTTTAATTGTCTGATTGGCATAAAAATGCTTAAGCTATATCTCATTCTAACCTTTGCGCAGAAGCCTCCCATAATTTCTTTATTGAGGGTGAACATTGTTCAGAATGGATTACCAAGACTGGAACTAAACTCAGAATTTATCAGATTTACAATTTGTACTAAGAGAGTTAATAGCGGCACCTTCCTGCACCGTGGGAGATTACCCCCTTTCCAATTTTAATCCCTTCCTTTCCACCCAAGAAGCAAATTTAAGATCAGCCCAAGCTTCGTCTTGGGGCAAAGCTTAAAGCCTTAAGCCATATTGATGCTCTGTCCACAGAGCATTCTCTCTCTCTCAAACCACATACACTGATGGTTCCTATACCGCCCCACGGGTGCAGCTGGAAGTGCAGTTGTCCTGACAGTAGGTGATGGCTTTCTTGCTATGCGTGTTAGTGGCTTTGCAATAGTGTAATAATCCCCCAACCAACATATGTACTTTAACAACTCATTAAATATTTTTGTGTATGAATAAATAAATAAACAACTGGGCCTCTACCCTTCATACTGAATTATTTGCCATATTCGCAATCAGATATTACCAATTTCCAATTTTAATAAATTAATTGCAAGTGATTTTTTATCGTACTTAATTACGCTCAACTCTTTAAGACAATTGTAACATGCTTGTGTCTGAAGCAAAACACAAATTACAACACAATTAGTAATGATGGTGACAGTCCATTTCATATGGATTCCATCACATGTTGGCCTTCGACCTAGCACAAGGTAGATACATTACACACACAAATCACAATTGCGTGATGCATCAAATACCTATACCGCCCCACGGTACCATGTCGTACCTCAGTCGATTAAGGCAGCGTCTGGGATGCTCTCGGACGCAGGTTCGAATCCTCGTCACGGCCCTTGTGGATTTGTTCAAGGTAGGTAGATCAACACAGACAACCACCGTAGGTGAGATATGAGTAGATGAATGAATAATATAGTGCTGCCAAGGCAAAACGAGCAATATACTAATCGAGACCATTTCTTTAAAATAAAAGGTTCAATATATCTCCGACAAGGAGCAACATCGTTAAGCTCAATAAGTCATAGGACAGAAAACAGCAGATGCTTTTTCATCTATAGGATAATAAACCTGTGGAATCGCTTACTTGCCGAAACTGTGAAAGTCAAAGCAATAATTCAGTTGGAAAAAATCCTCAGGAATAGTGTAGTGGTCTTTGACAAGCCGTTGGCTTCCTGCCCTCTCATTGCCACTAAAGATAGTGGCCGCCAGGAAAATATATAGAAAATATACACAAAGAAATGACAATAATATGATATAGCCAAGAGATGACCTTAGGAACGTGACGACGGGATAGAACCAGTGTCCAAGGGCCCAATTAATATTACTATTACTGTTAGTATTAGTTTTAGCCAGGAGCATGGCATTTTAAATGTAACATGTAACAAATGTACAATGTAACAATGTATATATCTCAAAAAAAAAAATGGACCAAGTATGCATTACGACAAATTTTCTTAAGGTTACCATAGTTTCACTGTCTGGCACGTTTTCTCTTGTCCTCCGGTTCTTAACACGCTTTTTATTGTTGTCACAAATATATTCGCCATCCTTGACCTGAATTTATCTGAATTTACCCGAAGGGCACTAACACTGGTGCTCTCGACGAGAACAGAAAGCCGGCGGCTTGTCAAAGATCCCCCCTTTGGCCTTGAATGTTCCCCCATTTGCCCTCTTTACTCATTTTTTTTTTAGCTCACCTCCTTCCCTCCTGTCTTTGCGTTTTGTTTCGGTTATCTTCCTTTGCGTGTCATCGTTAGATGTGTTTCCTAGCCTTTAAGCTGCTTTCAGCTTAAAGGCTGAAAGATTTCCTCTAAATTTCATTTAGAGGTGAAATTCACACGAGGGGAGAAAGTGAAGCATTGTTAGAGGAAAGTTCTAACACATATTATGTGAGATTTATGTGTAAATGTTCTTAATTTATAAACCATTGTTTATGTGCTGGACATCCTGCAGAAAGAACTCACACCAGGCGCGGCAAAATCCTTACTGAGATTAACGTCTTTTAGATTAAGTGGTGATCAAGGCAAAAATGGAATAGCAGGATGATGATGATGTATATGAAAGGGTAAATTCTGACTGGAGAATTCTTACCTGCAACTGCGCCCGTGAAATAGACACACTTTAACAGGACGATATTTTTGCAAGATTTTTTTTGTGTGGTGTGCACTGCTTGACGCCAGAAATTTGGTTAAAGTTCGTTTCACAGTTTGATCGTATTTAAGCGGCAGTTTTGGCCTGCACGGAACAGCACTACATATTCTGGAGGATAAGTGTACAAGGATGAGGGAATGTATGACAACCATGCATGGGTCTGATGGCCTGTCATTCATTCCCTAGAACTCGCTTGCCACCCCTGCAACATTTTGTTCATGCATATGCAACGAGTACCACAAGAGCAACTTTGTGGATAACACACACATACATACACACAAACACACACGGGGGCCTGTGGCTAAGCGGACAACGCTTGGGACTCGTAATCCTAAGAACCGGGGATCGATCCCCAGCAGAGTTTCTTTCACCTTGATGCCCCTGTTACCTAGCAGTAAACAGGTACCAGAGCTCAACCCACGCAAGCACAACTAGGTGAATACACACACACACACACACACACACACACACACACACACACACACACACACACACCAAATAATCTTGCACCTCAGCCAACCATTGACGTTACACAAACCAATGAACACAAAGAGGCTCTTCCACTCTCCAAATTTTTCCGTCACCGAAAATGATTCAACATTAAAGGAAAACCATCAACGGGTTCTTAGATATTAAACCCCTCACACAAGGGGTCATAACTGTCCGTATCGTGGTGTGCAAAGTGTTCAACTTACATCCCACGCCAAACACAATGCTCATATATAAAGTCATATGTGGAGACATTGCTGCGTGTCCCTAAGCATGTTAAAAATATAAAGTCATATCAAGGCGCAGGGGTAAGACTTCCAGCGAAAGTCATAACAAGTGTTGTGCTCTGGATGTAATTGTGGTACGGGTTTGAGCTTAACTGGAGTGAGTGTGGCTGCTGCACTTGTGCTGGTGTTGGGCTTCATGGCCAGTGGTCTGTGAGAGCTCTGCACGACACTTTTACGGGTGACAAGTGCCACAGACCTATAGTGGGAAAGTTTGTGTGTCGCTGTAATAGATCAATAGTTGTTAACGTAAGTGTTGTCTAGCTGAAATAGATCAAAAGTAAGAGTTGTCTCGTCTTTGTACGATGGTACAAAAGCCGACCAACCCGGAACTCTACTGAATTCACTGTGAGGTTCTGGAGGCCTCGAACTGGAGCCCAACCAGGATTTTACAGTCGACCCGCCCACATTCTGGCCTACGGTGATAGCGTTCTTAAACTTGCTATTTAACTCAGAATAAATATGAGTGTTCACTTCTCCTAACCCCCCCCCCCTTTTTATACATTTACATATCTGATTGTTTACAAAAAGAAAACATTAAGAGGAAATAAGGGGAAGTTTGTTTCCTAGAGGCTGTAGATTTCTTTGAACTCCTCCGATGCCGTTCAGGAACCGAGGATGCAGCGGGCATTCCTCCTCTGGATAGCTACACTGAGGAACATGGAGAGAAAACTTGCCGCTTTAGGGTATCTTGTAGAGTCAATGAGCCTGGAACCAAGAACTTTAAGAAACCTTTTGGGCTCTCTCTCCATGGACCTAAGGTTTCAAATCCTATTGGAACGAAGTTGTACCGGTGATATATTTCTCTGTACTTGGTTGACTTGTCTCTTTCTGTGTGTCGCCGCGGCTCCTGCTTGGCCGGCAGAGAGGTTGATGTATGTGGTTGCCAGGGTGGACCAGCAAGTATAGTCCCACGCCAACTGTCTGCCACCCTTCCAAGGGCGCAGTGTGATTCCATCTGGTCGGCCGGCAAAGATAGCAGAGTTACGGTTCAGTAGATTGCGGGGCTCTCTCTGCTATAGCTATATTATATATATATATATATAATATATATATATATATATATATATATATATATATATATATATATATATAATGTGTAAAACCTGTTGAATAATTTGTGAAAATATTCATACAATGAACCTTATGTTAGCAAAATATTTTCATGTTGATTATTTACTTAAGCTGTTTTTTTAACTAAACATTAATATTCTTAGTGAAAATTCTCAGAACATCAAGAATGTGTTAAATGCTTCAGAGGATCTTCCTCTCCCTTGGCTGACTTTAAGGAGCTGAAAAACTTGAGAAGACTTAGACATAAGACTTACACTACAGCTTCATCAACAGGTATTGGTGTTGCAAACAAGACATAATTAGCCTTGCAACAAAACACGACTCGATTATACTTGCAAATTTTCCTGATGCATAACACGTGTTTTATATTTACAAACACAAGACGCGGCACTTGTGGGGAGGGGAGCACAGGGGATGTTCTGATGTGTTATATTCGACGCCTCCTCACAAACCTCGTATAAACCCTTAACGGAGAAAAAATAATGAGTTAACGTAAGAGAGTTTGCCGCCTACACACACTGTGATTCAATGCCTCTCTATGAAGGCGGAGGCCAGCCCTAGGGTGAAGGGGATCCTCCGCTGCCAGGGCTCAGGCTCTCGCCTCCTGGGCAGAGTACGAAGCTCACCCACCGCAGTAATCTTCCGTATCTCCCATATTTACTTACGGCGTGACTGTATGCAGGAGACGCAGGTATGTCGTAGTGCACCTCGCCGAGTCTAGTTTGTCTATAATATGTACTTTACATTAAGAGATGTAACTTACCTAAGATATAAAAATGACCTGTGCGAGATAATTTACACTTAAAAGGCTGCCTGAAAAACACTAATGGCTCAAGGTGACCTCAGCGATACCATCATCCTTAAAGACCTTCCCCGAAGGTTGAGTCTAGAATTAAAGTAACTATACTGGGTTTAGGGCTCACGGAGAAAATTTGAAAGTCAGTTAAAATTAAGTTGGGAAAAATATATACTAGGTGGTATATCTATGGAACACATCGTATACCAATAATCAAGGAATATGGGTACTGTAGGACAGTAGTCTGCATCCTCGTTTCACAATCGAGGGACTCTACTTCAATCCCGGTTAAAACTGAAACGGTTGGCTTCGTTTCCTTTAACCTGATGCTTTTGCCCACAGTAAAACAGGTACCCTGGAGATAGTCTACTGTTGTGGGTTGCTTCCTGGGAGGTCAGTTGTTGGCCTTAGTGTGGCGAAACGCGTGCCCAGGGTGCTAAGCCAGCAAATTTGCTGGTACGACGCATGTAAAATAAATAAATAAATAAATAAATAAATAAATAAATAAATAAATAAATAAATAAATAAATAAATAAATAAATAGATAAATAAATAAATACATTTTTATTTAGGTAAACTTACATATTGAATTACAAGCAGAATGTTGAATTTCTAGATATATCTAGTATATACTATGCCTAAACCATTAAAACGCACAGTGTTTCGGACAATAAGCCGAAAAGCTTATTTTCCTTACTGTGGGAAAATAAGCTTAAAAACTGTTGTGGCAGCACTTAATTCTTAAAACACCTGTTATAGTGATTGGCTAATCATTACGACATTATTAACATTGTTATTTAGCTTATTTACCCTTTTCAGATTTGTTCGGAATCTCAGCGCATATCACAGGCTGGGGCGGAAATATGCAAGGCAGTATAATAAATGAACACAGTGTTATTAGACCGACACTGCCATCAGAATAGACTTGGCAATGATTTAGTATAATTATCATGTTATTGGCCAATGCCAATAACCAGACGACGGGACTGGAAGTGGTGGGTGACAAGCAGATGGAGTGAAAGAACCTCAGAGGCGCACGCGTGTGTGTTGGCTTCCCGGGTCTCCGTCGCCAATCCTGCCCATCCCTTTGTGCAGCCCCAGCCCGCCTCCCAGTCCGGCCCCAGTCCGGCCCCAGCCCGCCCTCACAGTTCATCATCTATCTTGACAACACTGTAACCGGTATCCTTCAATCTGTACCCCTCACCGAATAGGTTTCATTTGTAACGGAAAAGATCAATTCGTTACAAATGCAACCTATTTGTAATAATTAGAGTACCGTAATTTCTTTGTGATTATGATCCAAAACCCATCCAGAGTGCTGGTCAAGCCATGTGCCAGAGACGACACACAAGTTAACTGAATTAACATTAACATTGACAACAGTTTTGTTCAATTTGTATACTAAAGGGTATAACAAAAACTACAACAACCTCACTATATTCTAGGCCTAAATAAGGAATCCTAGGCTTATTATACTAAATTCAAGTCTAATTTAATAATATATTTAGTGTACTTGGCCTAGGAAAGGTTAGGGTGGGTTATTGCCTGCATTCTCGACCTTTCTACGAAATCAATAGATCAAAAAGCGTTTTTTGGGGGAAGGGGGGGGGGGAATTATCAAGGAAAGCGCCAAACCAATACGACTATATAGCACTTGGAAGGGGTCATGATAAACATGGGAGATATGGGAGACATCACGCAGGGTGCAGTCTCACCTCCACAGATCTCCAGTATCATCAATTGATACTGATAATGGCTCAAAAGGGCCACCACCTATAGGCTATTTATGCCCGTGCCACCTCTTGGGTGGCTTAATCTTCATCACTCAATCAATCAATCATGATAAAGATTTGGGCTGAGACGGAGGAAAGGAATGAGGCCCAACCACTTGGACGGTCGGGAATTGAACGCCGACCTGCATGAAGCGAGGCCGTCGCTTTACCCAAGTGGTCGGGCGCAACAGTTGATATTTTCTACATAGTCACTATAGGTACTACCATGATGAAGGAAAGGTTGCAGTATTGTGCACATCATATATAAATAGCCAGCTCCCTGAGTCAGCACTCTTCCCTGCCTATATTGGTCTTCATGAACCTTGGGTGATGCGAGGCTTCCCATCCTCGCATAAATCCCCCCCCCCCCCTCCTGAGGATAACAGACACCAATCTCTCTCTTATGACCCAGTGATATCACTAGATCATAACTATGTAGTATTATATAAATTTCCCCCTACAGCTTCACGGTTTTCAGACTTTTGAAATATTAATTGTGTTTATTACCCATGTATTGACACGTTCATGCAGAAGTTTAGTATATTATAGAATTACCATGATGCTGTATAAGTATTTTAATTACACTATTCTATATATTGCCAGCAAGTTACTTTTTTATATTTATAAAAGTACAACGTTTTGATTATGGTGTGAGGAAAGGTATGTACATGTTGGGTGTAGGCTAGCCAAGAACGTTGGATTTATAGATAGAGCTAGTATATACAATACCTAAAGCCACTAGTACGCATAGCGTTTCGGGCTAGTGTTTGTTTCTCGGGCTGTGTTTCATTAAGTCCTAATTAAGGCTGGTATTTTCCGTGACCCGTGATTATCACGCCTATAACACAAACCCCCCCCCTTCCAAGGATAAGTGAAAGTACCCTCCCCCACTCCTATGGGTTTTGGGTGTTTATAAATAGGAGCTGCCTCGTATGGGCCAATAGGCCTTCTGCAGTTACCTTTATTCTTATGTTCTTACCCCCCCCCCCCCAGGATAAGCGACAGCACCCCCTCTTCCCCCCTCGAGGATAAATGACAGCAAGCCTCAGAAGTGTTGAGCAGAGGTGTAGAGGCGTCAGTAGGTTAGTCGGCGTGCTAATGTTCAGAGGAGAAGACACCAATGGCTCGCCTTACATGTCTCACCAAATGCTGGGCCCTCGCACTCCTGCTGCACCTCCGCGGGCTCCAGGGTGCCCTCATGCCCACCTCCACCCAAAATTACCTCATTATTACCGATGTGAGGGCTCCCGAACCATTACAATCCACCAATGACACGGCCAGTGCGGATGTGTGGAATGAGAACCCCTCGTCAGTACACACTGACGAAACGAAATCGGTCAACACTGACGATTTCCTCGATAATATGCTTCAACCCGTCGCCAGTGCAGGTGTCACAGGCCATAGGCCTCAACGTAGTGATAGCGAAGCCTCGGAAATCACTCAACTGGTCGATGATGATGCCAAGCCAAACGACTCGCCCACCCTCACGGACGACGTCGATGATTGGCTGCTAAACTATGAAGAGTGTTCCACGAGCCACTCACTTGAAGGCGCGAACCCCGCCGAGGACACCGCCGAACTGACGGAGGTCTACGGCAGCATACTGGAACACGGCGTCGGGCACCACCGGGAGTCTGACCCCGAGGACCTGCGCATGAGAGTGTATGCGGTGAAGAACAGTGCGCTCAGACCCGTGGCTATGAGCGGCCACGGGCACGCTCCGTGGCACGGCCAGCTAGTGAGAGAGACTCTTGGACCAGTGGTGAATGAAACTCTTGGACCTGTGGTGAATGAGACTCCGGGACCAGTGGCGAATGAGACTCTTGGACCAGTGGCGAATGAGACTCTTGGACCAGTGGTGAATGAGACTCTTGGACCAGTGGTGAATGAAACTCTTGGACCTGTGGTGAATGAGACTCTTGAACCAGTGGCGAATGAGACTCTTGGACCAGTGGTGAATGAGACTCTTGGACCAGTGGTGAATGAGACTCTTGGACCAGTGGTGAATGAGACTCTTGGACCAGTGGTGAATGAAACGCTTGGACCAGTGGTGAATGAAACGCTTGGACCAGTGGTGAATGAAACTCTTGGACCAGTGGTGAATGAAACGCTTGGACCAGTGGTGAATGAAACGCTTGGACCAGTGGCGAATGAGACTCTTGGACGAGTGGCGAATGAGACTCTTGGACCAGTGGTAAATGAGACTCTTGGACCAGTGGTGAATGAGACTCTTGGACCAGTGGTGAATGAGACTCTTGGATCAGTGGTGAATGAGACTCTTGGACCAGTGGTGCCAGAACGAAAATACAACGAAGCAGTCAAGATCATCTCATCGGAGGCTACAGGAGGCACTGACGGCAACAGGACAACGAAGGAGACTAAGGGGAAGGTGATGGCGTCGCAGGCGCCCGCGAGAGGTGGTGCAGGAGGCGACGTGCTGCCCTCGCTAACAGCCAACGAAGGTCAGGTCACTTTACTCAAGACAGAGGTCACAGTGCAGGAAGGTGCCAGGGTGCGGCTGGTGTGCAACGTTACCGGGGTACAGAACTACTGGGTGAGTGTCACCGAGGGTACAAAACTACTGGGTGAGTGTTTCTGGGGTACAGAACTACTGGGTGAGTGTTTCTGGGGTACAGAACTACTGGGTGAGTGTCACCGAGGGTACAAAACTACTGGGTGAGTGTTTCTGGGGTACAGAACTACTGGGTGAGTGTTTCTGAGGTACAGAACTACTGGGTGAGTGTTACCGGGGTACAGAACTACTGGGTGAGTGTTTCTGGGGTACAGAACTATTGGGTAAGTACCACTGGGGTAACGTAATGATCGCCAACGACCCGGGCAGCTACGCGGGGGTTCCAAACACCGGTCATTACATTACTTGTGGTTGAGTTCCCTCGCGTCAGTCAACAGGGAAGTCTTTATTAGTTTCTTGTCCTCCGCAATATTCCAACTTTTCCAAACCCGCGGGTAAACCTCCTTTATTGTCCGTGATCCAAACTTGGTCCGTGTTCTGGGGTCGTGTCCTGGTACACAGCTGCAGTGAAAGTTAACATTTGTCCTGTTCAGTCGACCAGTTACTGAAAACCCGACGTCCATATTAGAGACTAACAAAACAACCTGTCCTCGCTACAAAGAACGTCGCTTTTCGTTCGTATGCGTTACATAAGGGCCAACAATTGTCGTACTAAAAAATGAAAAGGGCTCGCGAAAGTGACGTACTGTCCCGTTTTCGGGTTTGGGTCCTCTGGTAGGTTAGGAGAGGACACTTTAAATTGACCGTTTTCTTGACCAGTTGGGAACCTTAAGAGGACGGGCTGAACAAAACTCCTGACGTTTATTTTGGGACAGTAACAAAACAAACTTCCTCATTTTTTGCCTCCGCCATTTTCACGAGATATTAACATATATAAAACAATCATCATTCTGTAAATGGTATCTTTACTTAATGTAGCTTACTTTTATTTGTTATTTATTTACTTATATATACAAGAGTCCTTACATTCTTGTACAGCCACTAGCCCGCATAACGTTTCGGGCAAGTCCTTAATCCCAATTTTCCCCGGAATACGACCCGCTGAATCGTTTAATAACTAGGTAGCCATTTGCTGCTGGACGAACAGAGGCAATAGTTAAGGATTGGCGCCAAGTAAACCCTACCTGGCCAGGATACGAACCCAGGCCAAAACGCTTGCGAAGCGCCGAGCAAGTGTTTTCCCACTACGCCATAGGGATTGCTAAATGAAGCCCCCCGTGAATTTTCATGACCCGGCATAGGCACGACTCAGCGTAAATATAAACTACGTTGCAGATTTATTTTTAGGGTTTAGGTTCTTTCAGTTTTAGGTTCCTTTGTAGGTTCTTCGGTTTATAGTCCTCCATGGATCCCTAGTAGGTTCTTGATAGCCCTCCAGAGATCCCTAGTAGGGATGCTTCATTATTCTCAAACTGATTACTTTCCGCAGCACTTAACACGGAAAACTTGTCAATGACACCAGTTTGTAATTTAGCACCTCCTACCTATCCCACCCCCCTCTTTTTTTTAATAATAGGACTACGTTCACTTTTTCCAGAATTCTGGGAGATTTTCTTTCTCAAATGTGACACAACACTTCTGCGTCAAGCATAATAAAATTAAGTATGTAATCATCTTCATTAAGTATGATCAATTAAGTCGCATTGATCCTTTCACATCTAGTCCCTCCAGTTTTTTTTACCTCTTGTGCCGTGATTACAACGTTGTTTCTTCCGGTGCTTGACACTGATTATATTGTAAAGACCTCCTGAAATCTCTTGCCGAGTTCCTCATGTACATTCTTATCATTTTCTGTGAAAATTCTCCTTTATTTCCTAAATCTGAGTACATAGTCTTTCAGATACCTTTGGTTTGGATACCTTAGTTTTTGCCGCAAGGGGGGAAGGGGGGGTTATGATGATTTAGTTGCACGTGCTGCTTCTTTGTATTGGTTCTCAACAGGCTGGGCAGCACTAGTATCTCTCTCTGTAGTACTTACTGTTGCTTCATCAAGGTGGGCAGGTGCACTGTTTACCTCTGTAGTACTCTTGTCAGGTTTACTTTTTCAAGTGCACTATTTTTTGGTCTAATTGCAAGTCTTGTTTGGTTTTCTTTGTCGATTCTCTTTGCTGCCTCCCTATCCTCCTTAGAAATATCTCGTCTAATAAACACTGCACGATACTTTTCCTCATCCTTCAAATATTTCTTTTCTGCCAGTATATATTTACCTGGCTTAATGTTCATAAAAATATCTTTCACTCGTCGGTTTCTTTAACTCTAAAATATACCTAGCCTGCAGAAATGTTCCATTTCCACTGTTGCATCTCTGGTTGTTCCATTTCCACTGTTGATAATTTTTGTAGAATTTATATTATTTAATTTTTGTATTCTCATGTGCCATGTGTTTTCTTCTGGCTCTGGTAGATGGTAGACTACCACAGATCTTTTCCTCTCCACTTCTTGCTCTGTATATTTTGACCTGAGGAGTTTTAATAGCCTCTATCATATCTTCAGGGTATGTTACATTAAGGGGTCAAGGGATACTTACATCACCTTAGTGATGTATGAATCCCTTGACCTAGAGGTCAACAGTGACGTTCCTCTGATGCACCAATGACCTGTGGACTTCCAGGTAAGGCCATATCCAGCGATAAACACCGCTCTCGTGTAGTTGTAAAGATGCCCAAATTCGATAACTAGATCTGTCACTTTAACTTTTCCTATCCTGGAGGCTAACAGGGTTTCCTTGCCTCCTAAGCAAGTACACCAGTTTGCCTGTGGGCCTTGCATGTATTCTGATCTCATTCGAACACCAAAAAAATTGGATTAAAAAAAATAAATCTGGGTCATTTGACTGTATTTATACTTTACTTTAGTGTTTATTCTGTCTGGAAACTTTTCTCTAATTCATTGTTCGTATTGTCAGATGACATGTTGTGAGTAGAGTTGAAACCAATACACTNCCACATAATTTAAATAATTTATCTTGACCAAAAAAACATATCTAAGCTATTCTATTATAAACACTGTAAAATCTGGTAGAACAATGTTTATTAAAGAAAATATAAATTAAAAAAAAGCATAGTAACATGTTTAGTAAAGTTGGTGTGGAAGGATGCCTGAAACTCCCTAACTGTCAGCCATACAAAACAAATCAAGCACACCCACCTCTTCTTGAGCATGTCTGTATTCCTTCTTCAGGTTATGTAGTTCATCTTTAATGTAGTCTTCCTGAACACGGAGGTACTCTAAGTTCTGTAAAAGACGCTTGTATGTGTTGTAATCATCTCGGGTTGGATTCCTCATTCACAACTGTAAATCCACCGACTACAGGGCCTTTCACGTCACAACCGTTTCCTCCACCTTTAAAGAGCAATAAAAGATTACATATGTATCTTGCAATTTTCATCCCGCTTTTCTCTTTTTTAAACCGAATGTATTGCTTATATGCTAGACATGTATTAAACTTGAAAAAATTGTATGTTTTTTAAAACTGTTAGGCATTTTGAAATGTTAAGAAAATATTTGCTAAAAAATTCTGTACTTAAGATTTGTATAGACATTTATCATTAAGTTAAAAAATTATTCAAATATGTAAAGTTGGAGGTGATAGTTAGGCCTAAAAGCTAAAATACTGTAGTTTTTTTTCCTCCATTATACAGTACTATAGTAAACCTTTGTTTATTTGAATTATGCAAGACAGTTTTGAGGGTAGGATGGCTAGAATTGGCCAATGCAGAATTACTAGAGGGAAATTCTTTAAATATTTAATATCACACTTGCCACTTACTTGCCATAGCCATCTATTTAAACAAATTAAGGTTTAAATAAGGAACTAAAGTAGTCTTGTTTGTTAAAAATACTAGACTACAGATATGCATTAGAATTTACAGTATACTGTGCATACAAGACTGTATCATACACCACAGCACTGACTGACCGGGGGGAACTTTGAGGTTCCCCGGTCAGTGCTGTGGTGTGCAGTTCCCAGTCAGTAAAAGTCAATTTTTTTAATATATTCATGGTCACATTATGTTATCTTGAAATAAAAAATTCAATAATATAAAACTATTTTAATGAAAATGATTCTGTTGCTTCAAAACAAGCTTAGCATGGAGGTTCTACTTCAATTAGATTTATATGTTATGATTTTTCAATTAGTTGACTTCATTTAGTTATGATTTTTTTTGAGAATGTAAGCAAAAATAAATTTTTTGGTTCACATTGTCAACCTTGCTGTATGAATATCAAGGGTTAAAATTGTACAAATGTATTTTGCTTGATGTACTCTATAATGTCCTACCAAATTTCATGAAAATCTGAGATGGAATGATTTGGCATGGAATGATTTCTTATCAACCAAAGCAAGAAATATAGAACTAAAAAATATAACTACAATTTATAAAAATTAATTTGAAACATAAGGTTGATTACATAGTAACTAAAGAGTTAGGGGTGACATGATAGAGGTTTACAAGTGGATGAATGGACATAACAAAGGGGATATTAATAGGGTATTAAAAGTATCAACACAGGACAGAACGTGAAACAATGGGTATAAATTGGATAAGTTTAGATTTAGGAAAGACTTGGGTAAATACTGGTTCAGTAACAGGGTTGTTGATTTGTGGAACCAATTGCCGCGTAACATTGTGGAGATGAGGTCCCTCAATTGTTTCAAGCATGGGTTGGACATGTATATGAGTGGGATTGGGTGGTTATAAATAGGAGCTGCCTCGTATGGGCCAATAGGCCTTCTGCAGTTGCCTTTGTTCTTATGTAATGTGGTAATCCTAGGGATAAATGCTTCATCCATCAATAGTTTTTACAATGACTCCTAAAGCAGATAGACAACTCATCTGCGAGACAATACTATCAAAACCAACCTTTCCCCATTTTTAGGCAGAATGGTTAATTTAGTTTATACTACTGTACATAGGTCACCCGGTAGAGTCAGGGCGACTCCAAAAAGTTGCGACCTTCAGGTTTTGGGAGTCCAGGCTGACCCGGTGCTTGGAATGATCTGGGTACCAAAAGGTTATAATAATAGTTATTATTCATTATGTTGGGGAACAGGTACCCTGTGCATGTATGTTAGACTTATATTGAGGCATCTGCTCCCCATCCCATGGTTACTAAATGTACTCTACCTTACCCTACCATAATCTATCCTATCTGAATTGTGACTAACTCCCAAACATATGTCGACTCTCAAACTCGGTCTTTTGCCTAACCTCTTACTTTTCATAAAACAGCAACACTTTGATACCACCATTAACACAACTCCATCTTTGCCATCCCGAGTCCATTTCCACTGATGTTTATTTTTTTCATTATCCTCCAGTACACAAACAGAAGACATCGATAACTTCCAATCTCTGCCAATTATGAACACTGATGCGCCACTGTGAGACAGGCAAGTGGCGCATCTTTCAACATCACCACTCAGCACGTATCACGAAGAAGAAGACCTTCTTGAGGATGTAACCCCACAGCAGTAACTCCCAGGTATTTATTTACCAAGTTAGCCCAAGGGTACACTAGCACTCTAGTGGCCTCGACAAGGACAGGAACCGGCAGCTTGTCAAAAGTCTCCCATTTGCTTTGATGATCTTTTCTAGTTAGATTTTAAAATTTAACAGTTTTGACATTTACGACTTTACCGGGTAGGTGGCGCCATGGGTTTATGTGGGGTGAAAAGCAACTGTTTTCAGTCTTACATTGTGGCTTATTGAGTTTGAAACTTTTGCTCCTTGTTTGTGCTACATCTGACCTTTTGAAGAAATTGTCTGGATTGACATCCTCCAAATTTTTTAGTATTTTAAGTCTCAATGAGATCTACCCTGTCATATCTGGTTTGTAGTGTTGTTAGCCCAGTGGACCTCAAATGTTCCTGGTATGCGGATTGATTTAGCTCTAGGATTATTTTTGTTGTTTACCTAATGCCTCTGTTCACTGCTAGATGAACAGAGAATTAGGTGAAAGGAAACTGGCCTAACAATTTCTGTCCTGTTACAATTTCACGATTGTGAGTTGAAAGCAAACCTAACTAATACAGAGATCCCTCACTCTATTATTATACAGGTATATGTATTCCAAGGTTAGGTTGGGCACTGACGCCCTACAGGTAGACAGACCGTGGGGCACTGACGCCCAACCAGCAAGGTTAGCTTGGGCAAGGTTAGCCAAGTTTTAAAATCAGTTGACAGAGAGTTTTGTGCACCTGTACCCAGTTCAAGTGGTCACTACCCAGACGTAATTTATTCATTTATTTATTCATATACAAGAAGGTACATTGGGAATGTGAGAATATATAATATGGTAATTACAATCTTGTAAAGCCACTAGTACGCGCAGCGTTTCGGGCAGATCTGGTGTAATCTTATCTTGCCTATCTTTTACCTTAATTTAATAAACGTACGAGAAAAAAAAACTTTCCCCGAAAACACGTTTGTTACGTAGATGGTGTAGACGATCAATTTAAATTACATCTATCTCAGTCACCACAGGAAACAATTCCCAAACTCCTGAACGAGGATGACTGAGTTTCCAGCAGCAGTATTTCACCTTAAGTTTCTCACTTCTACACACCAAAAATACCTCCCACAGCCCTGTGCCGAGAGCACACGGGGCCGCCACGCCATCACCGCCACACACCACCACCCAGTTTCAATCGAGAATACCAGAAAAAGCCGAACCTTTTCAGTGGCGACAGTTATCCCTATTTCTTCCATGTTTGTGTGTCACCCGGAGCTGCCCGCGCCGACCCTCGACTTCCACCGTGAACTCCCGCCTGGCGTTCGTCAGCCGGATTCCCCCGGATTCTGTGTCAGTTCTTCGACCTTCTATATTTTTCCTGTTTACCTGAATTTACCTGAGGGGCCACTAACACTCTAGTGGCCTCGATGGGGATAGGACACCGGCGGCTTGTCAAAGGAACCCTCCTCACATTTGTCCAGATGATTTTCTTAAAGCTGGATTTTAATTATCATATTTTATCGGATATTTTAATATTGGATAATATTTTAATATTGATAATATTTTAATATTGATAATATTTCAATATTGGATAATACTTTAATATTGGATAATACTTTAATATTGGATAATATTTTAATATTGATAATATTTTAATATTGATAATATTTTAATAATGGATAATACTTTAATATTGGATAATACTTTAATATTGGATAATACTTTAATATTGATAATATTTTAATATTGGATAATACTTTAATATTGGGTAATACTTTAATATTGGATAATATTTTAATATTATCAGTGTACAAGTTAATATTAAACATCCACCGAGGCCTGATTTTATGCCCTCTATACTCCTTTTTCTGGCTAGGACTCACGGGACGAGTAAGAAATGCAATAAATTAGCCGCCGTTAGAGGAAACAATAAAAAGTTAATCCTGTTTAAACTCGTGGTATGAATAATGCTCTTCATTAGAAGGATAATATTTAGCTGTAAACCTAACCACTCTAATGTTTTTTCCTCTCGTCTCACTAACTAGTCGTAAGTGTAAAAGCCAAATTATGGTGCCAATGTCAGATTGGCTAAAATGGTGTACCTTGCATGCATCACAACTTTACTGGGTTATGCTTCACTTCTGAGATTGTTTTAGTGCTTAAGAGAAACTTGAAGGGCTCGAAAAATTGCAGAACGAAGCCTAGAGGATTATCCTTGGATGCCTCCCCTACCATAAGATAATATGAGAGAGGAACTTAATATTCCGAGCGTCACTGATCATGTTTATTGATTTTAATTGTCTGATTGGCATAAAAATGCTTAAGCTATATCTCATTCTAACCTTTGCGCAGAAGCCTCCCAAATTTCTTTATTGAGGGTGAACATTGTTCAGAATGGATTACCAAGACTGGAACTAAACTCAGAATTTATCAGATTTACAATTTGTACTAAGAGAGTTAATAGCGGCACCTTCCTGCCCGTGGGAGATTACCCCTTTCCAATTTAATCCCTTCCTTTCCACCCAAGAAGCAAATTTAAGATCAGCCCAAGCTTCGTCTTGGGGCAAAGCTTAAAGCCTTAAGCCATATTGATGCTCTGTCCACAGAGCATTCTCTCTCTCTCAACCACATACACTGATGTTCCTATACCGCCCCACGGGTGCAGCTGGAAGTGCAGTTGTC
>WNGS01109635.1:11161326-11180078 GCA_020271785.1 Procambarus virginalis | reverse complement strand
GATCTTTTCCTCTCCACTTCTTGCTCTGTATATTTTGACCTGAGGAGTTTTAATAGCCTCTATCATATCTTCAGGGGTATGTTACATTAAGGGGTCAAGGGATACTTACATCACCTCAGTGATGTATGAATCCCTTGACCTAGAGGTCAACAGTGACGTTCCTCTGATGCACCAATGACCTGTGGACTTCCAGGTAAGGCCATATCCAGCGATAAACACCGCTCTCGTGTAGTTGTAAAGATGCCCAAATTCGATAACTAGATCTGTCACTTTAACTTTTCCTATCCTGGAGGCTAACAGGGTTTCCTTGCCTCCTAAGCAAGTTACACCAGTTTGCCTGTGGGCCCCTTGCATGTATTCTGATCTCATTTCGAACACCAAAAAAATTGGATTAAAAAAATAAATCTGGATCATTGTGACTGTATTATACTTTACTTTAGTGTTTATTCTGTCTGGAAACTTTTCTCTAATTCATTGTTTGGTTTGTTCAGATGACATGTTTGTGAGTAGAGTTGAAACCAATACACTTTATTATAGGTGTACTGGATGGGATACTCAGAGGTGCCTGGGTTGACCCAGTCTCTGGAAACGTTTGGGACTTATTGGGCGGAGGTGTGTACGGAGGGCGGGATGGCATACACGTAGACCAGCACGACTGTGAAAGTGAGCGACGTTATCATGGGGCCTGACGGCTGAGTGGACAGCGCTCGGCGTTCATAGTCCTAAGGGTCCTGGTTAGATCCCCGGCGTTGGCGGAAACAAAAGCATATTTCTTTCACCCTGATGCACCTGTTCACTTAGCTGTAAATAGGTACCTGTGAGTTAGACAGCTGCTACGGGCTGCTTCCTGGGGATGTGTGTGTATGAAAGTTAGGATTAAGGAATTGCCCAAATGCTTTGCGTGCTAGTGGCTACAAGAATGTATGAAGTTTGTATGTATTAAAAACAAACATACATTTTGCCATCAAAATATATTTTCTTTCCTATGGGCAAAGTATGATGGCTATTTTGACACAGAATAGACAAAATAACAGTTCACTTTCAAATCGGTGGGTCTCTTCGGTTTTCTCTGGCATGGTAATGAAAGGGGACAGAGATGAAATTACGTGTTTTATGGTACAATGGCCAAAGTTTGGATAGCAGGAAATATCTATTAAATTTCCCGAACTCAATAAATAATAGTGTATATTTGTATAAGGAAAAATATGTTTTGAAATTTGTTTCAAATATTTAGCAAGCTGTAACCGTCAGGCAGTGCCGAAAACTGTTGTGATGTAGTGCACTAGCACGCTGTTCCCTCTTTAATTCTGGCGACATCGACTTGCCTATGGCCGTCCCATACCCCAGGCCACTCCCGGTTCAAAGTTAAGTGAAGCTATCCCCAAGCTTCTGGCTTCCAACCTTGGCCACACAGACAGATAAACCGACATTCTTCCTTATTGATGTAGATAGAGAAAAGAAGAGATGGATGAATGTAAACTAGATGTGTTGTGAAGTATGTTTATTTAAATAGGGAATAGAATGTAACTATGAGGGGAAAGCGCCAAGCCATTAGGCTATGTAGCAATTTAAATAGGGAACTTAAGACTATTGATCATCTCCACACAGGAGCGGGACCTCTCGGTGAGGTTCACATTACAAAACCCCGAGTACTGGAATACATTTATGCACACTTTCCGATCTTCTTTGAAATCCTTCGCCTTAAATAATCATCTCATATCCCCAAGTCACTCTTCAGTCTCCACATACCATATAACACATTAAAATAATTTATTTCCCACTAATACTTTTCTTTGAATACAAATATAAACAAATAGTGTTTTCGGCTTCCTTTACTCTGCTCGGAGCTCAGGTGTTGGACTTCCCTAGTTCACACTAGACACGTTAGATGCGCAGATGTTTAGATACTCGCTCAAAACACTTGTTAATTTCTGTAACTCTCTCGGAAACATCCGTCACTTCTCTACCATTCAACTCCCGTCATCGATATCAGGGCTGAGGCTTCAAATTATCAAAAGAAAAAATCCAATATATGTATCTGAGATTCTCACTCCTTTCACACTACGTTCATTTAAAGGCATCCTATAATGTGGCTGCAGTTCTTTCTCAGATCACCGCCTCTCTCTCTCTTTTGCTGGCATTGTTTCCAGTTTTCTCACAACTCCAGAATTTCAGTACATTACTTACTCACAAAGATTCATCCAGCATGATATGTTACTGCGTAATACATATGGTTACAATCATGCAAACTGGTGATGAGTAGGAAAGGTGGTGAAGGGTATGGAGGGTGGTGAAGGGTAGGGAGGGTGGTGAAGGATAGGGAAGGTGGTGATGACAGATAGAGATGATGGTTGTGAATTAGGATACTTTGTAGATAGTGTTGAAGGTTATGTGTAGAGAAGATGATTACAGTGATGGTGACTGTGTGTAGTGAAGGTACAGTGATGATAGCTGTGTGTATTTAAGACGATTACAGCGATAAAGATAGTGTATAACAAAAATGGCTACAGTGATGATGGTCTGTGTGTAATGAAAATGGATAGTGATAATAGTCGTGTTGAGCGCAGATGATTAGTGGTGAATAGTGTATGGTGAAGATAGTGGCGTCCGTCACCCGAGCAACGCCGGGACCTTCCCCCCCCTCTCTAATATATTGCAAGTATATAATGTCCAGACTCAAAAATGACCACAACAACAAATACACAAAACAAATTTACCGCTTTTAATAATTCATATTCCTCGCATTCTAAACTCCAACACTAACAAATATTCTATTTTAGCAACGAACAAAATATTCCCACATAGGAGCCATTCCTCATATCACCAGACTTGAAATATATTACCAGCTGCCCCCCCCAGGCCGCGCCAGAGCGCTGGTTGTCCACTTACCCTCCATAGTTTGTAGGGATATCCCAGGACATACATGGTAGCCCCAACCCCAGGTGGAGCCATGCGGGTAGTGAATGAAGAACATTTTTATATATATTACTTCTAAGCTGCATCAATTATGAACCCATCCCTGCCCTTATGTGGCAGTGCACAGTAGAAAGTTGTTTTCACATATCCATACATTAAAACATTGATTGTAACCATGATATATATGTGCTTCAGCCTACAGTTTAGACCTATTGTCTTATGTATGACCCTCTGTCCTGCGTGGCAGTGAATACTAGCATTATCCTCACTTTAATCAGACTATCAAAATACTCAGATTAGGCAAAATTGCAATTAATTTTGTCAATAAAGATGTTAATAATAATAAGTGGAGTAGGGCGGAGATACACACAACGCTCCTCTCACCACTGACCGCCTCCTACAGGTGTCCAGTCTTCACTACAGACATAACATTTTGACACGCACCAACAAACATCTGTATCTATAAGAATGTTTGTCTGAGGTTGGGGCTCGATGCTTTGGGTTAGCCTCACTAAACTTTGCAAGGTGATTTGTGTTTGAATGACGAGTCGTCATACAATATCACAGGGTGGTTCGGGTCGACCCCCCCACGCCCTTCTTCGAGTAGGATTGGTTTGTATTACAACCAATGAGTTCTGTGAAGTCTGAAATGTAGGTTTAATTTTCCATAGTTGCTGGTTTGGTCAACCAGGTTGTTGGACGCGGCTGCCCGCAGCCTGACGTATGAATCACAGCTTGGTTGATCAGGTATCATTTAGAGGTGTTTATCGAGTTCTCTCTTTAATACTGTGACGGGTCGGCCAGTTGTGTGTAGTGAGAACATGTTGAACAGTCTCGGGGCTCTGATGATGATCGCGTTCTCTCTCTCAGAGTGTGAGAGAGAATTATCAGGGGAAGTGCCAAGCCACTACGACTATATAGCACTGGGAAGGGATCAGGATAAGGTTTTGGGATGGGATGGGGGGAGGAAAGGAAGCGTGCCCAACCACTTGGACGGTCGGGGATTGAACGCCGACCTGCATGAAGCGAGACCGCCACTCTGCAACCCGTCCTCGCAAATTTAATAAGTCAATATTGACTTATTAAATATGTGCATGGGTGACATACATAACATAATAGTTTCCCTTGAAAATCTTCATAGAAAACACCGACCTTACCTAACCTTGCTAGTATGTTAAGACAAGCATCTTATTGCTTCGTAATTACAATTATTACCTAACCTATACCTATAATAGGTTAAGTAACAATTGTAATTACGAAGCTATAAGATGCTTATTTTAACATACAAACAAGGTTAGGTAAGGTCGGTGTTTTCTATGAAGATTTTCAAGGGAAACTATTATGTTAAGTATGTCACCTATGCACGCAACTAATAAGTCAATATTGACATATTAAATTTGCGAGGACGGGTTGCACTCTACCGTCCGGCCCAAGTGGTTGGACTCTCAGAGTGTGAGTGATAATTACACCAAACGTAGCTATACCACGTGTAGGAGATACTTAGGGTTTGTGCACCTCAATTAATGACCCGATTATCCACATTGGAACTCCTTAAATCCCTCGGAATGATAGGAAGCTTAATAGTAAAGTCATATAAACCAGTGCTAAGACAAGGTACTGCGAGAGGTGTCAGTCGAAGGTACACTTAAGGATCACTCTCTAGTTTTGTATAAGATGCTTTTTAAAGTAAATAAACTCCAAACCATCTTTATAGATTTACGAAGTAATAGTCACGTCAATACACGTGGATGTATTCGTGACCTCTCATCCCTCATATTAAACTGGTAGACCCACCTGGGAATATTCAATTAATAGCGTTAGCCATATTCACGCTAGAACTACATCTATACATTTTGACGTGAACAATCTAGCTCCCTGCTTAACACTTACATTTCCTCTAAAACACACCAGCGAAGTTTAGCTTGATTCAGAGAAACCCGGTGGAACCAGAAATGACCAATACCAGACACGGTTCATTTGGGCGCCTGTGTGGTGGGTGGTTCACCAGCAAGGGGGGGGGGGCACATCTCACACAAAGGCGGTACCCCCCTTGATGTTGTTGTTGTTAAAGATTCGTTACGTGGAACAAAAAGTTCCAAGTAGCACGGGCTATGGTGAGCCCGTAGTGCCTTACCCCCCCTTGAGCTGCGCCATGTTGCGCTAAGCACTTTACTCTATGAATAACCTCTTAGAGTTGTTGGTTATATTACAACTGGTGACATTGAAAATCGTTTGGGCAACGAATCTATTATATTAGTGCTATTCAGCAATTCTGACTTTGCACTTTCTTTTCATAATTACGCACGAGTCTTGTATGTAAGTTTGATGTAACACTGCTACCATGAGGGAGGCGGGGTGCAGGAGCTGTAGTTCGTCCCCCGGGAACACACACACAAGTACAAGCACGCTGTATCTACCCCTTTGCCAAATTGAAAGTTGATATGGCAACATTTGCAAACGAATATTTGGATGTCTCATAAATTATGTACGAAATGATTTGTTCAAAACTACTCATTTCGTTTTGTTATTAATTTTAACAACCAAAATTTAAAAAACAAAAATATGTACAACAGAATGTCAGTACCGGAGTAACGCAATATGATAAGAATTATCATATAGATTGGTCAGAAATGTCAGGTTAGAAAGTCTATGTTTTGTGTGTGATATTTTGAACCTTATGGAATTATCGAAGAGGAAAAATTTAATTCTTTAAATAATTTTAGATCCATGATTGTATCTTCTATTATACATTTTCTCCTTCAACTAGGAGAAGACACACACACACACACTAATATATATATATATATATATATATATATATATATATAATATATATATATATATATATATATATATATTGTGTCCTCTTAATGCTCATTTTTTGTATACAATCAGATATGTAACTGTATAACCTTGCTTAATAAAGTGTACACCATAAAAAGGGGGGTGGTAGGAGAAGCGAACACCCTCATGTATTCAGAGTTAAATGGCAAGTTTTTCCCTGAATGCTCTGTGTTCCCTTCTCTGAGGCTGTGGGTCCCTATAATTGCACCAGAGGTGGTACCCCCTATATATATATATATATATATATATATATATATATATATATATATATTATATATATATATATATATATATATATATATATATATATATAGACACACAAATATGCTGCACACATTTGTGCAGCATATTTTTCTTCTATGTCTCCCCCAGATTTAATTTCAAAATAAAACCAAACAAAATAAATTAAAAATGGGTATGTATAGATAAGGTACACCCCTAGCTATACTTATTGCTAGGTGAACAGGAGCACTTGGTGATAGTAAATGCTCCCACCAGCCCGGGATCATCACCTACTCTCATATTTCATGTTCACCAGTGTTTCTTTACTTAATAATACTGGTATAATATCTTGCTATTATAAAACTAATTCTAATATCATCAAAGACATTTACTACAAGTTTCAAGCAGAGAATGCATATATAGTTAACACGAGGGACTCCTCTTGACGAGACTCGCCAGATAAATTGATTGTTTATAATAAATCGATCCTCCGATTTGTGTAGTAGAGAAAATTTGAGTTATATCCAGCTTACGTAAAGCGAGTGGTCGAAAGTACTCTTAGCGCGAGGCGGTGTACTTACGAAGATTTCCATACTTAAATACCCACCTGAATACCGACTGAATACGAAGAAGCTAAGAAGATAAACGTTCCTAAGTACGTGCGCAACTGCTTCGCGAATTTGGCCCCAGGTATCTATTTACTGTTAGGTAAACAGAGCATCAGGATGAAAGAAACCCTGCCCATTTGTTTCCGCTTCTGCCGGGAATAGAATCATGGCCCTTAGGACTACGACCCGAAAACGCTATCCATTCAGACACGAGACCCCAGATTGTGTGTGTGTGTACTCACCAATTTCACCTATTTGTGTTTGCGGGGGTTGAGCTCTGGCTCTTTGGTCCCGCCTCTCAACCGTCAATCAACTGGTGTACAGATTCCTGAGCCTACTGGGCTCTATCATATCTACATTTGAAACTGTGTATGGAGTCAGCCTCCACCACATCACTGCCTAATGCATTCCATCTGTTAACTACTCTGACACTGAAAAAGTTCCTTCTAACGTCTCTGTGGCTCATTTGGGTACTCAGTTTGCACCTGTGAAACTGTTCGCATACCACCCTTGTTAAACAGCTTATTCTTATCTACCCTATCAATTCCCCTGAGAATTTTATAGTGATCATGTCTCCCCTTACTCTTCTGTCTTCCAGTGTCGTGAGGTACATTTCCCGCAGCAAATACGGTGTGTGTGTGTGTGTGTGTGTGTGTGTGTGTGTGTGTGTGTGTGTGTGTGTGGTGTGTGTGTGTGTGTGTGTGTGTTGAAAATACATTGGAGAGGCTTCGAGGCAGGCTTGAAGAGGTCTCAGGCTTGAGGTTCACTGTCGAGAAAAGTGCACGAGGCAGAATACCATTCCTCGATGTTCTCGTGGATGGTAATTCTGGTAGATTCATCACAGACGTGTACTGCAATTCAACTGATGCAAGTAAATATATGAATGGTTAAAGTGAATGCACTGACAAGTATAAAAAAAGCGTCATCAATGCATATGTAGGTCGCTCCTCCCAGCCGACCAGGTAACTGAGGGGACTACCAACGCCCGGTTCGTGGTTCTCCTTGAGATGAGAATACAACCAAAACCGTTCTTCCGACTAATAAAACAAATCCTCTTATGTCCACTGACAACTGTGGTCAGGTGTAACCCTGAATAAAGGGCGTCACTTTATTCCTAAAACTAGAAGTGAACACTGCTGTTTTCAATTCTAACAACATTGCCTCAGTCATTGGTAACCCACCGAATGCAGAACTTGCACACTGATAACTAGGCTGCAACCATGCAGCACTAAACTGCACTGCACTTGGCAACCGCATATTGTGTCTCGGCTCATCAGACTGGCATAGGCCATGGAGTAGCAGGTGTCGCAGGCACACTACACTACCACAGTCTCCACGATGGCAGGACTACAACTTATAATTCTACTTCTCACCTTCACTCCTCGCTGATGACTTGTACAGACCACGACTACGCTCTTATTCCATATGGCTTTCGTAGAAGATGAGGCTCCGAGGAGTGAAGCTTAACCTAACAATCCATTCGGGAGAATGGGTTGTTAGGCTGGGCTGAGGAGCTGGAGGTTGACACAGGAGGTCCACAACCACCACCAACGGTTTCTAAGTTGCAACTGCCTGTAACCTGCAGAATTCGCCAGCAAAACTTCGCTAGGAAGTTAGAGTAAGTCACTCCTGTATGTCATCGTCTTCTCACTCTTAAGACACTTCGTACCCGCAAAACATTCTTATTTCTAGGAGCGAAACTCGTCACGCCCTCTCTGTACGAACATCCAAGGTGGAGTGATGTCTCGACTGGCCTGCACCATTCAGGTGCCTCCAGCGTCTTATGTGATCTTGGGTCACCCTTTCATTGACTAATCCTGCTTGCAAGTACCCAGTCATTTCACTCCCTTATTTTCGGGGAAACCAGTGTCGCCATCTGTCTCCGTGGGCGCCAAACTCCTGCCTGTGGCGACGTACTGCCTGTTTGTGGGAAAAGTCGACTAGGCTTCTACAATCTACAAAACTCATAGAACTTAACAAAATAAAAAATTACCAACAGCTCTCCCAAATATTCATAGGCGTTCTCTGAATATATTCCCAAAATGAATACTTCTCTTTGCAACAGGTAATTGCCATAAATGACCATCAAGCTTCAAAACCCATTAATTTTTTAACGAGTTTTAATACGAAACAAACCGCCACTAGCTGTGACAGTGAAAGCAATATCAAGTAATTTATGTACTGACCCGACTCTGGCGTTATGGTACGGCAGCCATATATATAACGTTAAATATTTTGAGAATTATCGCCTCTCATTTTTTCTTTTATTAAACGCAGTTTTATGTGCAGTAATAAAGAAATCAAAGTGGATACTATTGAAGGTAAAGTTTTACCTACAACTTTACCGTTGTAGGTAAAGTTTTACCTACAACTTTACCGTTGTAGGTAAAGTTTTACCTACAACGGTTCATTTAATATAACAGATACAAAGAGCTAGTTGTAAGTGGCCAAGGCTTTAAAAAAGAAAGATTTGATGCTCTAGAACTAGGCTTATGCGGGACAAGAACAAAATAATACTAAGAAGTGAAATGGGTTAAATATTATAACAACAGGACTGAAAGCAAATAATAAGTAACGGAGAAGTATGTTAATGAAATGCAATATTTTTTCCTATCCCTGTTCAAGACGTTTGTGGGTGAAATCCAAGTTTTAAAAAGAGTAAAGATGGCGATAGTTATTGCATAGGGTCCCAGTAGGTTCCCAGATGGGTTCGTTCTTTACTCACAATCGGGGATTCCGAGTTCGAATTCCGGCCGAGACAGAAATGGTTGGGCACATTTCCTATCGCCTAATGCGCCTGTTCACCTAGCAGTAAGTAGGTACCCGGGAGTTAGTCAAATTGTTGTGGGGTTGCATCCTGGGCGGGGTAAGTAGTTCCACCTTGTGGGGTCTTGATATAAGCGCAACATGTATATATACACTGGCTACCTATACTCCCCGAGGGGCTCACCATAGCCCGTGCTACTTGGAACTTTTTGTTCCAAGTAGCAAATCTTAAACAACAACATATACCCCCCCCCCCGAGAAATTAATTAAATTAATTAATAATTAATTATTATATCACTAAAGTCCTGGGGTACCTGGTGGTACAACCTGTGCTCCCTGACTACGGTACCTGCTGGAGGGTACGCAGCTGTACAGTACGGATGGTACATACAGAACAGCTGTTTATACAGCTGTACGCAGCTGTATAAACACTTCGAAAGCGGGAAGATATGAAAGCAGACACAGAACTTCACACTGCCAGCATTAGCACTGACGAACTTTAAACACGGCTCGTCAGTTGTCACCTGTCACTCAATGTTTATCCAATTTACGCTTGAGAGGAAGCTTATGATTTGAGACGCGTCGAAAAACTATAATTTCATGAAAAGCAAGCAAATGAGGCTCTGTGAAAAGGGGGAGAGAGTATATGATGTATACATATATACATCATATATACAGATAGACAGACGCACCGAGACAGAGTTAAACAGTGAAAAACAGAGTAGGCCTGAAAGAGTAATGAGATAAAATAAGCATAAGAGTGAGTAATGATGAAAGAGTTAGAATAAAAGCAAGTAAGCATGAGAGAATTAGAGTTAGAGTGAATGTAAGAGAAAGTGAGAGAGTGCTATTGTACATTTGTACAATAGTGTGCAATAGTGTGGTATTCCACCACCCTTAATGTTAAATTTTTATAAACAATCATATATGTAACTGTATAACCTTGTATAATAAAGTGTAAAAAAAGGGGGTGGTAGAAGTGAACACTCATACGTATTCAGAGTTAAATGGCAAGTTTTTCTCTGAATGCTCTGTGTTCCCTTCTTTGAGGCTGTGGGTACCTGAAATTGCACCAGAGGTGGTACCCCCATATATATATATATATATATATATATATATATATTATATATATATATATATATATATATATATATACATACATACATACATATATATATATACATATATATATATATATATATATATATATATATATATATATATATATATATATATATATATATATATTTTCAAAGACTTTTAGTTTTCACACACAACTATAACCTGAAAGCACTAAACAGTTCTTTACTATGCTATGATTTAAACAGCTTTCATCTTTCATTTTATACCCGCGTTTTGGGTGAGGTGATATGTTACAACAGTTTTTAATGAGGTGAACAAAACTTTCAACAAAGGACAGAACACGAAACAATGGATATTAACTGGGTAAATTGAAGGTATGAATGGAAGTAACTGCGGAAGGGCCTATTGGCCCATATTTCTTGATGCTTCTATATTGGAGCGGGGTCTTGAAGTGGGTATGTGGGTACCCACATTGAAGTGGGTACCCACTTCAAGACCCCGCTCCAATATAGAAGCATCAAGAAATATGGGCCAATAGACCCTTCCGCAGTTACTTCCATTCATACCTTCAATTTACCCAGTTAATATCCAGTTAATATCCATTGTTTTCGTGTTCTGTCCTTTGTTGAAAGTTTTGTTCACCTCATTAAAAACTGTTGTAACATATCACCTCACCCAAAACGCGGGTATAAAATGAAAGATATATATATATATATATATATATATATATATATATATATATATATATATATATATATATATATATATATGTATATATATATATTCATATTCATTTAAGTCTCTCCTACTTGACACTGAAAGATAGATGCTATATAATCTAGTGTGTTATTAAGCACTTAACCACTAAAGGTGATTAAGATACTTTTACAAGCTCAGGTTATAGTTACATCATCATTCGGACAATGTACATCACGTACATTGTATAAATAATGCATTACATAGTCAATCCTGGGTACAAGTCCAATATATCATCAAGTGTTCCAGTATTCATATAGTATTGACAGAGTTCAGCATACCTCACCCCAGGAGGGCGACAGTCAATATGGGTGCCTGACAGATGAGTGGACAGCGCTTCGGATTCGTAGTTCTGAGATCCCAGGTTCGATCCCCGGTGGGCAAAATGTTTCTTTCACCCTGATGCCCCATACCTAGCAGTAAATAGGTACCTGTGAGTTAGACAGCTGCATCGGACTGCTTCCTGGGGTGTGTGTAACAAAAAGGAGGCCTGATCGAGAACCGGGCCGCGTGGACGCTAAGCCCCGAAATTATCTCAAGATAACCTCAAGATATGGGACATTCTACAATATAATGTTCAAGGGATTGCATGTTTTCTCTTTCACAAAGTTGACACATTGTGTAATCGGCATTTGGGTTTTGAGAAAGCTGCCTGATACGTCTATATCCCAGGCAGGCTGTCTTTGCAAGCATGTCAACTTTGTCATGCTTTGAGATGCCAAAATGTGATGGCATCAAAAGGAATATTATTTCAAAACTGTTTTCTTTAGCGGCTAAAACATTCATTCGAATATCACTGACTATTTTCTGGGTGTTACTACTATGTCCGTTCAATGCCAGGAGTGCACTCTGCGAGTCATAGTATATAAGTCCACTGCCTATGTCTTAAAAATAAGTTGTACTTGCCCGGTCATTGACGCGCTTCATTACTGTATGTACGAGAGAAGATTGTTTAAATATATTACATACACATCCGCTACATCGTCCATCTTTTTCTACAGAGCCGTCGGTATAGCACTGATACACATCGTTACCCGTACCCTGAGTACTCTCAGTGATGTTGCACAGTGTTAACTGTTGTAATACTGTAGCGTGTACATTACCTTGGGTGCATTTACAAAATCCACTGATATATCCCAGTTATCCCATGGATTAACTGGTTCATTAATAATTAATAGAGTTGAACACATTTAATTATGATGGAGTTGGCTACCTTGCAGAACCAAAATGCATAATCAGATTTCCCTCTTTTTCTGTAGATCTCAGGAGAGTGTAGCATATTAGAAAATTTAGCTTGAAACTTCATGTGTTGCAGAGATCTACTCAACGTCTTAACCCCCAAAAACTGTGCTAATGGACAAAATTATCTCACTTATGGTAGGCCATTTTAACTTGGCTCTCATTAACTATTCTCGTGAACTTTGGGGGCCCCCCCAAGGATGAGACGCATAGCTTCATTTTGCAAGGTTTCAAGAGATTTTAGCTCTTTGTATACAGTGTGAGATGTAGAACATTGTAGTCAATCACAGAGCGTATAAATAATACATAAAACATTCTAGCAAGTCTCACGTTAATTCCATGATTGACACCAACAAGGACCCGCAAGGGCTTTAATCTCTCCCACAGTCTCCTCTTGAGAGAAGAAAGGTACCCAGGGTCGTTAATGGTGACAGCAAGGTATCTGTTAGACTCGCAGTTCTCAAGTGCTCGCCCATCTATATGATGATTGGCTGGTGGAATACCACATGGAATGAGGGCACGAGTTTTCTGTACAGAGATAAGAAGGCCACATTCCTCAGCTCTAGTAGCAAAAGCATCGAGCAGAACTTGCATTCTAGGCTCGGAGGCAGCCTGTAAACATATCTCATCAGCATAACAGATGACCGTGTCTTCATTATTAGTTGGAAGATCTTTAATAAATGTATGCATCAGAATGTTGAACAACAAGGGGCTGAGGACCCCTCCTTGTGGAGTTCCCAGTTCAAAGTGTTCCCTTTGTGCTGTTAACACCATTAAACAAAACATATGTTGTTCGATTAGAGAAATAGCCCCTTATCCATTTAAGTAATTTTTCTTGTATTCCTAGCTTAGCAAGCTGTTCTTGTATGATTTCCCTGTTTGATGTGTCAAAAGCCGCTGTTATATCGATGAAGACTACTTGAGGGGAAGCTTCAGTATGAACGAAGTATTGAGCAAAAGTGTTGTGTACTGAGCCCAGGCATAAATCCAAACAGTTGGGGTGACAGGTGCCCCTGTATACGATACATGAGTCGGTTAAGGACAATACGTTCAAGCACTTTACAAACACACGATGTTAGAGATATGGGTCTATAATTATCTGAGTGTGGTTTGGGGATGGGAACAATGACACTCTTTGTCCAAGCTCCAAACTCATTCTGTATAACACTAAAAGTGAATTACCTGGTACTTGTGAGACTAATCTCAGTAGACTGTAAGTAATATCGTCCTCTCCAGGAGCAGTTGATTTGCCCATCTTTAGTGCATGATTTAATTCTTCATTCAGTTATACCATTATGATCTGACAAATCAATAACTGTACAGGTGAGATTGATGGTTCGTTGTCTGTTGTGGCGTGTGTCATTAAGTTTGTTCTGTATGTTAATTGGGAGTGAGTTATAACTTGATGTTAGTGCCCATTGATCAAGGAGAATGTTTGCTGGTTCTAGTGGGCTGTGGTGCAGTGGTTTGTTTGAGAGGTTTCTAGAGACTTCGAATCTTTTCCCAAACTTCAACAAGTAATGTAAGCGCGTTTATACTTTGTAGGAACTCTTCCCAATGTTTATTTCGTATAACAATGCTCATGTCTCTCACCGCTCTATTTGCGACAATAAATGCATATAAACCTTGTTGGGATTTGGTTCGTTTGTATGTATCTCCAAGCTCCAAGACAGGTACGAAATGCGACGTAATAGTTTAGTATACAGTTTTCTTATTTAGCAGAATTATAGCTTTATTCAAGGAATTACATCCCCTATATGTTAATAAGTTCAAAACTAACTAAACTAAATTCAACCTAGCCTAACTTTCTACTATGGAGTCAGGTAAGAAACCGTGCGATATGTCGTAAGGTCTGGGGGAAAAGGTACTTATTATTGGTTTATTTATATACATGAAGGTACAATGGGATGCGACGGTGCATTCGTTGTGACTCAACCCGTCCTCTGCAGTTTTCACAGCGTCACAAAATTATTTACTAAATTACTCGAACCTAATCTAGCCTATAGACCCAGGAATGGAAAACGTAACAGTTCTTCAATTTAACGAGCCGATATGATTTATAGTACATCATATTTTGACGCTGGGGATTTTTTACGTCAAAATACGATGTATTTTTGTAGAGCACAGGTTCTTGCAAAGCCACTAACATGTATAGCAGGAATACAACTGACTAGATTAGTGGAGAACATTACGTAAGACAATGGTTACTATACATAACATATAATAAAATATAAATGCGTTTTTAAAATCATATTGATGTATGGCATATGAAACAAAACAAATGTTTTAAGTAAAATCATACAAATAAAGGTTTTAAAATGCAAAATGTCAAAAAAGGTTTGCTATGTTCCATCTTAAAATAATTGCATGGTGATAGCAATCTACGCCTACACCTGGGTTACAATATTCGTTAAGGTTAAATAACTCGCATTTGATATTCTGTGTATGAAAGGTTCAGTGTGTATACAAACGGCTGCGGTGGGAATGTTATTAATACAGCTGCGTGATTGCTATATCCAATCTGACTTTCCTGAGCTTCTTGTTTTTTTGTATTGTTCAATGACCTCTGTAGCCTTAATGATACGCAGGTTATTCACTCGCTCCTCTTTTCAATATACGTCTCTCCCATCCCCATCCTCTCCCTTTATCTCTCTCTCTCTTTCGCTGCCTCGAAGACTGTGGCTGTTCCCAGACAACAACTACACCTATCCGCCCACCGCCTGCTGTACACCCAGCAACACGCTGTACTCGTCTCGGCCTCAGAGGAGACCTGCTGTGATGAGTGCATAATGCCGCTTCTTCCCCCCCCCCAAACCATCGTCAGTTTCAAGTTAGGCAATATTTGAACCATGTAAGGGTGGTCAACAAATGTAATAGACTGGGAAAGAAGTAGAATCCACCTCTCGACTATTTTAAGAGCAGATACGATAAAGAAAACGAGCGTCACGAAAGTTAAACAAAAAGTAGTGAGCAAAAGGGGAGGAGCGGTATTAATAAGCCGCCGTGAGTAAGAGAAATGGGTGAGATGCGATGCGAGGCGCCGGGGCGGTGACTCTTCAAGTAATAGTTTTCTTACAGGTGATATAATTTTGTCCTTGGTCATACACTGAGCTCCGACAACTGCAGTAAACAATGGCAGGTCAACTCTAGTGTTTCAATGCGCCAGTGAAGCTTTTTTAATCCCTTGTTATTTTTGTTCATTATTCTGCACCCCAAATACCCATCCTTTGAGCAGTGGTGGAAAGGGTTACAGAAGCACACAATGGGCTCAGAATTTGAACCCAAGATTAATTCAGCTAATAAAATCCCAACGTTGATAAGCTTGTTGCATAGTTTAATTAACATACAAAACAGCAGTTGGATTACACACAAAGGCCTCAGGAACGGAACCCACAGAGTACAGCCTTGATAATACTCGAGGTCATCATACCAGCGTCATAGATCTTTCCGTCAGACAGTTCAAAATTGGTGAAATCTATCTCAGCCGGTGGTGTAAACTCTGACAGGTGCCTGTAGCCAGTCTACACCTAGCAGCAGTAATGTTCAGAAGACTACTGACCTTATTATTGACTGACTCGTACATGTGTGTGGCTCGTACTGCATAGCGGAATGATAGGTGGAATAACTAGAGAAAATTTCACTTTGAGGCACCTGGTGACCTTCCCTCAGGGCTCCTGGTGACCCTCCCTCAGAGCACCTGGTGACCCCTCCCTCAGGGCACCTGGTGACCCCTCCCTCAGGGCACCTGGTGACCCCCCTCACAGGATTGCCTTAATTAACAGGTAATATAATCTTCAGGCTTCAGCATATCCTGGTCCATGGGTTAAGGGGCGCGTGTGGGGGGTGTTGGGGCGGTCCACCTCCTGCAGCAATAATTAAGTCTTGTATAACTTAATTATTTTACCTTCATTAACTTTGCTTTGTTTCTTCAGATGGGGTTCCACTCCGGGAACGAACACTCTAGAATAGGTCTCGCATATGTTCTGAACAAGTTCATAGTATTCCTCATGTAGGATCCTAAAAACTAACCGGATTTTGTTTGGCGAACACCACGAATGTTTTACCAGGATTATATCGCCTCCCAAATCATTCTCCTATGACTTATTAAGAGCCCTTCGCCTCATTGTATAGTGCTTTTAGAGGGTTTCTCATTGATATTTCTGTCGTGTGTGTCAGTGAGGAGGAGGAGGGTTGTGGGGTTTCGCCGGAGTCCCTGCAGGTACCCGTCTCCCAGGGCTCAGGGCTCCACACATCACCAGGAAGCCCTGCTTCTGCTGCGCCACGTATTCTTGTTAACTCTGCTCCCTCACCGCCCCCGTAACGTTCAATTGTGGTGCATTACCAGTATTTTGGTTGAGCAAGAACTATCACACATTTCAGGTTTATAGCAAATGTTGATAGAGTTGAGACTAAATTTAGGCATTCGTGACATACCTGCTTGATGGGGTTCTGGGAGTTCTTCTACTCCTCAAGCCCGGCCCGAGGCCAGGCTTGACTTGTCAGAGTTTGGTCCAGCAGGCTGTTGCTTGGAGCGGCCCGCAGGCTCACATATCCACCACAGCCCGGTTGGTCAGGCTCTGTTTCCAGAACTGTTTATTTGTTTACAAGATTTTGATGATTTCCTCGACCTATCCATTACCTGCCTTACTCTACCGAGTTGCTCGTCCACTGCTTCCAGCTGGTGTGTGTGTGTGGTGTGTGTGTGTGTGTGTGTGTGTGTGTGTGTGTGTGTGTGTGTGTGTGTGTGTGTGTGTGTGTGTGTACTCACCTAGTTGTGTTTGCGGGGGCTGAGCTCTGGCTCTTTGGTCCCGCCTCTCAACCGTAAATCAACAGGTGTACAGATTCCTGAACTTATTGGGCTCTACCATATCTACACTTGAAACTGTGTATGGAGTCAGCCTCCACCACATCACTTCCTAAGCCGTGTGTGTGTGTGTGTGTGTGTGTGTGTGTGTGTGTGTGTGTGTGTGTGTGTGTGTGTGTGTGTGTGTGTGTGTGTGTGTGTGTGAGTGAGTGAGGGTGCGGGTGTCATAGGCGTCGACAACACCCAACTGGTGCTTCTCAGGCCACTCACTCTTAGCATTAAGGCTCATTGCCATGTTGGTTTCTATCATAGGAAATTTCCTTAACTAATCATAGCTCAAAAAATATCCGTCTAAATACTTGCATTTTAGTAAATACTTTGAACGCAATATATAAACAACAATCAATTAAACTGCATTATATGTTCTGGAAACAGAAGAACTACATAAAATAACTGACGCAGTTAAAAATAAGTTGTCCCATGACAGATGATGCTGTAGAAATGTGTTATTGTTGATTACATCAACATGAAGAGGTGCACAATTAGCCGGGTTGTCCTTGTCGTGGTTGTGAACAATGCAGCGGGTCAAGAGCGCCAGTAATTACCCTCTCATCTTGCCTATGACAGGTGGAGTGGCGACGGGCGGCCGAGCTCACCTTCCCTGACGGCTCCGTGGTGGTGGGGGGACGGTCCGTCCTGCTGGGGTACGTGTCGAGGGAGGACGCTGGCACCTACGTCTGCACCGCCCACGCCTCCAACGGACGGTCGCACTCCACCGACCTCACCCTACATGTCCACTGTGAGTCACACTACAGCAGGGAATACAGTTCAAAGGATACCTCATCAACCAGGCTGGGATTCACACGTGAGACTGCGAGCAGTCGCGTCCAACAGCCTGGTTGATCAGAGCGACCAACCGGGAGGCCAGGCCGGATGGTGTCTACGGGCTCACCATAGCCCGTGCTACTTGGAACTTTGTTCCAGGTAGCGAATCTTTAACAACAACAACGCTGGGCCGTTGTTCCCCGGAAGGTAGACACAAGGTAGGAAGAGGCTGACGGAGGCGCTGTAAGAGTTTGGTTAGGGAGGTAATTTGCCGCCCCTCTAACTTTAGTTCCCAGTTAGAGTAACATATTATAACTCATGGGCGTGGTGTGTATTGGGGCCGTGGGCGTGGTGCAGGGGGCCGTGGGCGTGGTGCAGGGGGCCGTGGGCGTGGTGCAGGGGGCCGTGGGGTGGTGCAAAGGCTGATGAAGCCAGGTCAAGCACCGTTGAGTGTGGCCAAGAGCTGGATGGGTGACCGCGAACACCTCGCCCTGGCCAAGAAAGCATCACTCTTTCCAAGAAGCCAACTTTTCCCTACAAGCAGTGTAAATATTCTGCAAATAAAATATATAAAAAAGCAGAAAACAGACAAAAAAGAGCTTTTCAAGAAATCCATTCAATATAAATTTTATCCAGATATAAAATGTATAATGAAAGATTGAAAAGCAAAATATAATTTTTATGCTAAT
>WNGS01109635.1:11138532-11153896 GCA_020271785.1 Procambarus virginalis | reverse complement strand
TATGTTGGTGGTCTTTAGTATTGTGCCTTCTGTGGTGGTAGTATTGTACCTTCTGTGGTGGTAGTATTGTACCTTCTGTGGTGGTAGTATTGTGCCTTCTGTGGTGGTGGTATTGTACCTTCTGTGGTGGTAGTATTGTGTCCACTGGCTTCTCTGTCCACATGTGGGAACACAACTCAGAGCATTGCTGGAAGCCGCGGTCCTCCTTATCACATTAAAACATTTAACATTATTAACAGTGTAGGTAATCGATAGCCTATCCTTAATCTTTCATTTTATTTACAAACAAATCTCAAATTTGAGCTACGTGATATTTTATATTAATCGATTACCATACGATTTCCTGTTACACATTTTCCTAAAAAGTAGAAATATTATTTTGTTATCGTAATTCAAAATAAAGGCTGGGATCTAGATAACAGACGATGACGTTTGCTGGGGTATAAGTGAAGTCACTCCAAAGCCAACCTCTTCATGGTTTCCCTTTCCATAGTTCCTTATTGGTAATGTAATTCTATTTAACCCCCAAATATCTTCGAGGTTTGTGAACGCCTGGAGCACAAACATAAACAAATGAGCCCACAAATTCAGAGCTTCACTTTGATAAATACTCAACTGCCTAATTGCATCATTTCTCATTTAGACGCGCCATGGAGCTCAATTAGCACTAATTAGGAACTCTTCACGAGGATATGCTCCGAGGCAGAGAGCAGCAGTCCGCTGATAAGCTAATAATTGACGGTGATTGAGAGGAGAGGCAAGGCTGGCTGACCTCCGCCAATACTGTTTTATACTTAGTGATGAAGTGCTTCGTATGTCTCTTAGTAGCTAGTAGCTAGTTCTCTCTGAGTCTAGTATGTATCCTTCTGTGGTGGTAGGCATGCCTTCTGTGGTGGTAGGCATGCCTTCTGTGGTGGTTGGCATGCCTTCTGTGGTGGTTGGCATGCCTTCTGTGGTGGTTGGCATGCCTTCTGTGGTGGTAGGCAGCCTTCTGTGGTGGTTGGCATGCCTTCTGTGGTGGTTGGCATGCCTTCTGTGGTGGTAGATGTGCCTTCTGTGGTGGTAGGCATGCCTTCTGTGGTGGTTGGCATGCCTTCTGTGGTTGGCATGCCTTCTGTGGTGGTAGATTGTCCTTCTGTGGTGGTAGGTATGCCTTCTGTGGTGGTTGATGTGCCTTCTGTGGTGGTAGTAATGTGCCTTCTGTGGTGGTAGGTATGCCTTCTGTGGTGGTAGTAATGTGCCTTCTGTGGTGGTAGTAATGTGCCTTCTGTGGTAGTAGATATGTCTTCTTGGTGGTGATATGCCTTCTGTGTTAGTAGTATATCTTCCATGGTGGTAGATATGTCTTCTTGGTGGTGATATGCCTTCTGTGTTAGTATGTATGTCTTCTGTGGTGGTAGATATGCCTTCTGTGGTCGTAGATATGCCTTCTGTGTTAGTATGTATGTCTTCTGTGGTGGTAGATATGCCTTCTGTGGTGGTGGTATTGTGCCTTCTGTGGCACAAACTAAATCCACCAATAAAAAATCACAATCCACCAACAAAAAAATCCAAATCCGCCAACAAAAAAATAAAAATCTGCAAACAAAAAAATCCACATACGCAAACAAAAAATGTCAAATTTGAAGAAAAAATCCAAATCCGCCAACAACAAATTATAAATCCTCCACAAAAAAATTATAAATCCTCCAACAAAAAAATTATAAATCTACCAACAACAACAAAAAAAAATCAGGCCTGCCAACAAAAACAAAACTCCAAATCCACCAACCAAAAAATCCAAATCCTCCAACAACAACAACAACAACAAAAATCCTCCAACAATTTTTTTTTAAATTCCGCCAACAAAAAAAATCTTCAATTTATTCAAACACTACGGCAGTGTAGTATGTTTCTCCATTATTATTATCATTATTATTATTATTATTATATTTAAATGTACAAAGAATGGAATATAATGTACTATAGTTATAAATCAAGATCCGTCGATGAAAAATATACACCGAATTGAATAAATTGCAATTGATATTTCAACATTACTATCCCCCCTATTTTGTATCATTGTGCAATCCAATTAATCCGAGGCGTATGTATGTGTGTGTGCCCTGCAGACCTGCCGGTGATGGGCGTGTGGGCGCGAGATGTGGGCGAGGCCGGGGTGGAGCTTGGGTGTGTGGTGGAGGGTCGCCCCAGACCAGCCATAGCCTGGTACAGGAACAACACCCGCCTCTCCCCTGCCGGGTGCCACGGGTACGCACCTCACTGGGGGCGTGTTACTGTAGGCGTGGGGGGGGGGGAGGCAACTATCAGAGGGAGGAAAGCCTCAGGGGCCATTACCACTATATAGCACTTGGAAGGGATAAGGATTTGTGATGGGACGGGGGGAAGGAATGGTGCCCAGCCACTTGAACGGTCGGGGATTGAACGCTGATGACCTGCACGAGGGGAGACCGTCGCTCTACCCTCCAGCCCAAGTGGTTGGACGTAGCCGTGGATGGTTGTGGATGGGTGGTTATGAGTGTGGATGGTTGTCAGGATGGGTGGTTGTGAGTGTGGATGGTTGTCAGGATGGGTGGTTGAGTGTGGATGGTTGTCAGGATGGGTGGTTGTGGATGGGTGGTTGTGGATGGGTGGTTGTGAGTGTGGATGGTTGTCAGGATGGGTGGATGTGAGTGTGGATGGTTGTTAGGATGGGTGGTTGTGGATGGTTGTTTGGATGGGTGGTTGTGAGTGTGGATGGTTGTTAGGGTGGATGGATGAGAGTGTGGATAGTTGTCAGGATGGATGGTTGTGAGTGTGGATAGTTGTCAGGATTGATGGATGTGAGTGTGGATAGTTGTCAGGATGGATGGTTGTGAGACAATAAAACTAAACCAAACACCTTTACGGTGTTACAGGGCAGGTAGCACTGGGGTAGCCTCTTACCCAGAACTGTCTCTGCAGGAAGGTGGAGGTGCGGTCGCTGGTGTTGTCCCCAGGCTTCCTGCTCTCTGTGGTCCGCATAAGCAACATCAGTTCCTCAGACTTCGCCTACTACCACTGCCGCGCCACCAACGGTGTGGGCGTGTCCCGAGCCTACGTCCTGCTGCACCACTATTCTGGTACCTGTATACCTCTCTACCATATGGAACATTAAGTCGGCATAACGTATTCAGTTTACACAAATACTTGGTTTACTTAGTAGGATAATTTTCTCTAAGTCATACAACTTTTCCTAAAAAAAAAAATGAGACTAGAAGATATGTTCACATGTAATTCTCAGGAGAAAGCGCTAAGTCTATATGACAATAACACTTGGAAGGGACATTGAGGAGGGACGGAAGGACCATTTTATACTTATGTTTTAATCCAATATTATAATTAATAAGGATGGTTGCTCATCATCCTTGTCATTCTGGGATTTTGAAGCCTGGGTTAAAAACCTGCCGTTCTATCCATGCATCATAAATATTTCCAAGCCTTATAGCCCACCAATTCAATATGTGTAGGACATGATCTAAAAGCCTATATATTTCTATATAACTAGAGGCAGCTGCACAATGATGGTGTACCTATGATAAAGAAATATTTACTGGGCCCACAAGGAGGCAAGTCTGTTATTACACTGTTAAGTCTTATATTTGTTTATTTTTGTCTGAATATGTAATAATGGCAACATTTTGCATCACCAGGGTTGATGGACATGGCTGAACTGAAGCCAGAAGAGATACCAACGTACAGAATAGCAGTTGAGAATCCTCGCCTGGCGTCCTTCCTGGTGGGCATGGTTCCCCCCATGTATATTGCCCTATACATCATTGCCTACCTCGGCTGCTACAAGACTTCTATGACAGACAGCACCGCCCAAGGACGGTTCGGTGTTAACTTGGACATCGAATAATTGACGAGATTCTAATGTTTTCTTCGGTTCACCACCTCAGTGCCGATCTTTAGGGCAAGATATCTGTAGTGCCGAGTGTTGTGTTAGTATACGGCCCACAGTGTGGGTGGCTTCGTGCCCTTCACCACCCTGGTTGCCTTAGTCTGGTCTCCTCCTTCACCTCCACTTCCTATGCCAACACTATTACTAATATTTTCATAATGCTTATCTTATTTTGGGTGAAAAATAGTTCTAGCATATCAATGGATCGTCTCCTTGTGCCCCTTGTTGGCTAAGTAAGATACTGCCTCAAAAAATGTTTTTCTGTTTTGTTCATTATCTTTGTCTTCACATTTCATCCACACTGTCCAGTCCTTTTTTGCCAATTATATTTCCCTGTGATTAAAATCTCCATTATTATGGATTCCCTGTGATTAAAATCTCCAATTATTATGGATTATCCGTCACTTCCCTTGCCACTGTAGCCTCCTGTGGAACAGGACCAGTGGAACCACATAAATTAATATTCGCTGATCTATTATAGGCGAAATAGGCACGTATGAAATAAGAAATATTTTCTGGAGTGTTTTCGACCCTACTCAGGTCAACAGCTGTTAACAATGACTGTGGCTCAACAAGCCTCAATGTAGGATAAAAACAGAAGATGCTATTTCACCCATAGGGTTATATCCCTTGGAACTGCCTACTCGCCAAAGCCGTACATGCCAAATCATTGCTGAATTTCAAAATCCAGCTTAATAAAATGATCAGGACAAATAAGAGGATCATTGACACGCCACTGGCTTCCTGACCTCATCCAATAAACTAAGACAGATAATGTCCCTCACGTAAATTCAGGTAGATATATATTTGTTCATTATGGGCAAAATATGATAGGTTGAATTATTTTGAAAATTGTGCATACATCAGTGATAATGTTTCAGACAGAAAAATTGTTTTGAATTTTGTGTTCTGGAACATTTTCATGGTCATGCCAGTCTGAAAGTCGCCAGGAGGGCCACAGGGGTCCCTGTGGCACCATGGCATATATGTACTCATTTAATTAGTACTGACCTTAACCTAGTGATCCTGTGGTGCTGGGTTCGATCCCAGGCGCCGGCGTGAAACAATGGGCAGAGTTTCTTTCACCCTGCGCCCCTGTTACGTAGCAGTAAAATAGGTACCTGGGTGTTAGTCAGCTGTCACGGGCTGCTTCCTGGGGGTGGAGGCCTGGTCGAAGACCGGGCCGCGGGGACACTAAAAAGCCCCGAAATCATCTCAAGATAGCCATGTTTGGCAGGTAATCAACCCCAAGTACTGGGGAAAATTGATGGGGCAGGGTGTATAAAGAGTGGGATGAAGCGTGTATAGCCGAGTAGTGAACAGATGTTTATATACTTTGGAAAAACTGGATGGTACCTTGAACAAATCACATTGTTTATCCAATCTTCTTTGTGATTATATAATAATCAAAAACATTTCTGTTCAAACATTTTGATACCAAAATTAATGTTCTAACTCTGGAAACATCTTCACAAACAACAAATATAATTATTAATCATGTACCTGAGGGAGGAGGTGCAGGGGGTGGTTCACATTATACAAGGATCTGGCCAACATTCCCGGGTGTGATGACACTCCACCACTTGACCTGTATGGTACTTAAAATAAAAATGGTCAATAATACATTAACATTAAAAATGGCATTTATTTTATACCTACTTTATGTACAAGATACACAAAAATAACAATATTCGAAGTGTGACAGTAAGTAGTTTTAATAATACTAATACTATACCACAAAATGGATTAAGAATTAGTAATAAAATACCCTCCGCCCTCCCTTCTCATAAGAAAATTGGAAACCGTAAGTGTTCTGGTGGTGACAGAGGCAGTGTGGACTACACTAGTAATAAGGTTTCTCTCCGGAATCAGTGTAAACATCTTACTTCGTAGGGCTGTGTACTGTAGGTTACTAGGACCAAATTTCAAGTACAGTACTAGCCGTTAATCAATTGAAAGTAAACTCAATTATCACAAAAGAAATAAAATAAAATACAGCACTACAGAAAAACATCATTACTTAATTTACTTACAGTTCCTCAGTATAGTGTTCAGTTTTTTATATAACGATGTGGTTATGTCAAGATAAAGGCCACTCAGAATGTGGAGAGTGACATGACCTTCAGCGGTAGTCGAGGCGCACTCGAAACCTTCGGGAATTGCTCGAGCGCACTCAAAATATAAAAAAAAACCAGCCTCCAAAATTTATAATGATAGCACTTATAGCTACTAACAGTAGAACACACAAAAATGGACTGTTGTACCCAAAACAAATTCACGTTTTGTACTACTGGAATGCCCCAAATGGTATGCCAAAAACTGAAATAGTAAGTATATAACCTACCCTAACCTGTCCTAGACGTAAATAAGCAATTCTAGTCCTAATATATGCAACTTTATTCCTAAATAAGTACATTATAAGTCATGATGACGGTATATATATATATATATATATATATATATATATATATAATATATATATATATATATATATATATTATATATATCGATCGTCTAGACGATCATTGGTGCGGTGGTCACGGTACTGTGTACGTTTAGGGGTGATCCTGGACGGCATGGGTTCGAATCCTGGCCGGGTCAAAGAGTTCTTAGTGAGATAGATATATATATATATATATATATATATATATATATATATATATATATATATATATATATATATGTGCTATACTAGGTCTAGAAAACTTTAGGTTTCGTTATTGCCTTCTTTCTAGGGTCCCTCTACAAAATTAATAGATCAAAGTGTATTTTTGAGTGCAACAGTTCACTTTTATACATTCCACCCGTACTTGATGTACTGTACTGTACTTTCTGGATGACAGGTTGTAATATAAACCTTGTGGTGGTACACTGCTGCAACACTGACACACGATGACAGTGTAGCTGGAGCGCCCCACCACAATACTGCCACACACCTGTCATGATGAAGGTGTTGCTGGAGCGCCCCACCACAATACTGCCACACACCTGCCATGATGACGGTGAACAAATCCTCAAGGGCCGTGACGAGGATTCGAACAAAGAGTTCATTTGATGCATTACGCTATTGTGATTTCTGCGTGTAATGAAGTAAGAGCGAAGAGGTAGAACGGCCTATTGACATAGCTCGAGTGCATGGGGGAGTTGTGTAAAACCCTCGTTTCTGTCTCGGAGAGGCTGCAGGATCCAAGTAAATTCAGTAGAATTTCTGGTTGCAATAATTCTTTTACCATGTCGTAGCTCAGTCGATTAAGGCAGCGTCTGGGATGCTCTCAGACGTAGGTTCGAATCCTCGTCACGGCCCTTGTCGATTTGTTCATTTGATGCATCACGCTATTGTGATTTCTAGTCACCACCGGGTCACAGCACTACGCAACACCATATAACACGGCCTCGGCCCCGGGTGAGCGATGTGTCGTCGTCTACTTGAGGCCCAGCAATTGCTTCTCTTTCTGCTTCTTCTGCACCATGTCAACATTGCGATCCTTCCATGTGCTCTTGCGCAGCTTGATTGGCCGTGACCCCACGTACTTTCCTACAACAAAGCATTTCACTAAAATTTTGTTTTACTCATCATACTTTAGTCAATATAACAATCCAGAAAATAAGTTATTGATGATTAATGGGAAAAGTTAGGTTAAAATAAACATGCGCAGGATTCTGGTACAAGCTAAACATTCACAGCACAAAATATTAGACACGGAAATGTGAGTTGAAGGGTATAGGTCTAATGGCTCTAAAATAATAAGGTTTGCACCTGATGTATTGAGGTTCTCGAGGTTCCCCACACACCCGAGTAAAGACATTTTCCAGAATGTGGTCCTGGCTTGTCTTAAGAGCATGAAGGTGGTTGAGAAGATGGTCTCTGGCGGCACATTTCCCGACATAAAGGTGGTGGTGTAACCAGCAGTGTCGAGGGAGTGTAGGCAGCACAGGCTGGTGTAATGTAGTGGCGTTTATAGTGGTGGCGATGACCGAATATTTGGCTATGTACTGAACCTCATAAGTATAGCAAGCAGTGGAAGGAGCTGGTAATGTAAGGAGGTAACAGAGATGGTGGTTGGGAAGGCCAGTGAGGGGGGGGGGGGGTAAGGTGGATTAAATGACAACAGGGTACTAGTGGGGGATGACACTGTCATGCCTCACCCTACTTCATCTGACATCGTGCCACCACATGTTGGCAACAGTGATGCTGTGACGGTGTCTCCTGGTGAGGGTGAGGGGCATCACTGTCGATAATGAGGTGCACTGCCAGTTCAAGTCTTGAGAAATGACAACTAACCACCACATAACAATGAGTGAACTCTGTACAACACTTGGTCAGGCTGATGAGGACAGCTATACTTACCTGGCTATATACTGTGATGAGGACAGCTATACTTACCTGGCTATATACTGTGATGAGGTCAGCTATACTTACCTGGCTATATACTGTGATGAGGACAGCTATACTTACCTGGCTATATACTGTGATGAGGACAGCTATACTTACCTGGCTATATACTGTCATGAGGACAGCTATACTTACCTGGCTATATACTGTCATGAGGACAGCTATATACTTACCTGGCTATATACTGTCATGAGGACAGCTATACTTACCTGGCTATATACTGTCATGAGGACAGCTATACTGTACAGTAACATACACAAAGACATGGCCCAGAGTGTGACAGTGTTACAGAGGCCGTGTCTCGTCACCAGGTCACGCCCGCTCAACACACACACCTCCATAACAAATATATTCTCATACAAATCCATATAATATTGACAACTCAAATTAAGAAATATAACTTAAGATTATCTGTTAAAATTAACTCAAAGGAACTACGAAAAACATCATATTAAATGGGACAAAAAGTACAGAATATGAAAATTAGAAGTGTTTAAAGAAGCCAGAGTCATTAACTGTGTGACTGGCCGAGGTTACAGCAGTGGACTCCTGACCAGGGACCAGATTCACGAAGCCGGTACGCGAGCACTTACGAACCTGTACATCTTTTCTCGATCTCTGGCGGCTTTGTTTACAATTATTAAACAGTTAATGAGCTCCGAAGTGCCAGGGGAGTGTTTATAACAATAACAACAGTTGATTGACAAGTTTTCATGCTTGTAAACTGTTTAATAAATGTAACCAAAGCCGTCAAAGATTGAGGAAAGATGTACACGCTCTTAAGTACTTGCATAACTTCTTCGTGAATCTGGCCCCAGGTTCTCCTGACCCTCAACCTTGGTCCCGTGGTCCTGATCAACCCTGGCAGCGGTTCGTGACGGCATCAAATGTCTCCCTCCCCGTGATGAAGCCCCAGTGACATATGTAACAATTTATTTGCGTCCCGGGTAGTGTTATATCCTAATTGCTAATACTTCCAAAAATTAAAATAATGGTTATTAATCCTGTTTGACTAGGACGGTGATATTTCGATATTTACCTATTTTCCAGAATAACCCAGATTTTCCAGAACATTCCAGATTCAGTGTTGTGTAAACTCGAGCAATTTCTAGAAATTTCCATTAATATCAATAATAGTGTAAATACAGGGGCGTTAAGCCCACCCGTTTAGTTTAGTTCCAGCTGTCAAAGTGGACACACACACATCTGCGCGGAGTACAAGAAATTCCCCAAAAAGAAGCTCACTAGGAAGGAGAAAGCAGCATGGAACAACTTCGTCGCAGTGGTTCCAGGCTTCCTGGACAATCACAAGGGCCAAACCCTAAGTGGAGCTGCTTGAGAGACTGGCTGGGCTCGGCTGCAAGGTGTGTCCCTCACAGTTCATATCCTCGATGCTCATCTTGAGCAGCTCAAGAACAGAGGAGTGCCTCCGAGGAGCAAACTGAGAGCTTCCACCACAATAAACTGGACTTTGAACACTTTTATCAAGAATAACGAGAACATGATGGGAGACAACATTTGGGGCTGATACCAGAAAGTGATTTACAATATAATAGAAAATCTCGAAAAAACACACTCTTCTAAATATTTTGTGGTCATTGTTGTATAACTTTAGTATAACTACATGTAAAGTTTAATGCATAGGTGGTTTCTTCTAACCTTATGTGAAAGAAAAGACAAAATTCGACCGTTGCCTCATTGGATATAGATCAATTTCAAATTATCACTGTCCCGGTCACAAATTATCACTGTCCCGGTCACAAATTATCACTGTCCCGGTCACAAATTATCACTGTCCCGGTCACAAATTATCACTGTCCCGGTCACAAAATACCACTGTCCCGGTCACAAAATACCACTGTCCCGGTCACAAATTATCACTGTCCCGGTCACAAAATACCACTGTCCCGGTCACAAAATACCACTGTCCCGGTCACAAATTATCACTGTCCCGGTCATAAAATACCACTGTCCCGGTCACAAAATACCACTGTCCCGGTCACAAAATACCACTGTCCCGGTCACAAAATTAAAGTTTGTGGAGGGAATAATTGTAATTTTCAAAACTATTTAGACATACACAATTAGAAAATAACACTTACTACCTCCGGCACAAATAGGTGCCGGGGTAATAAGTATGCGTATGTCCCACAATGACCACATACGCATACATACATAACACACGCATACACGCTGGAGGCAGACTCCATATACAGTTTGAAATGTAGATATGATAAGAGCCCAATAGGCTCAGCAATCTATATACCGGTTGGTTGATTGTTAGGTGAGTACATATTGACAATGCAGAGATACACAAACCAAAAAACACAAACAAATCCATGAATGGACCTGCCAGAAATAAACTAATAAGTTATATCCGTTTTGCGAGCCAAGTAACTCACATCCCATAGGCCTACCCAGAGGAAAAGATAAAAATATGCCCAAAAATCCTTTACTTGATGCCATTAGGATGAAAAGTAAACTTGCACGTGAATAACGCTAAGTAAGGAAGGTGAACCACAACAAGGAGATGGCCTTAAAGACACCAGAAAGAAGACAAGGTCTTCGTCCACTTCGTCCCACAAGGTCGTCGTCCATTCCTTGATTCTTACAAGTAAGTAATTATCAAAAGAAGGCACCAAACCGGGAAGGCTTGATTCTTACAAGTTCAAGAAGCAATTAAGAAATTTCCTGGTAGACCAACCGGGTTGTAGTTGATATGTGGGCCTGCGGGCCGCTCCAAGCAACGGCCTGTTGAACCAAGTTACCACAAGTCAAGCCTAGTTTTGGTGAGTAAAACTGCCAGAGCCCACTCCAGGTATGCCCCAGATGTTCAGGCTCGTGAATGTCTACAGATAATTAGGTAGACTGCTACACAGCCAGGCTGACAGGTAGTGACACGCACGCTTCTTAAGAGCAAAAATGACTCCCCAGGTGCATCATGGATCCAGCCATCATTATCCTCCCAGTCTTTCTCACCTTTTTTATGTGAATTTGTAAATCATGTGTAATAAAGGACGTTAAGAGTGTGAGACGCCCACACATGCGCCCTCTCCCCATTATAGTCGCCAGCCGGGTGTCACACTTTTATCAAAGAATGTAAAGAACACGTATCACTATCAATACAAAAAATTATTATTTTTCTCGAATATAACGCTTTGAACTGGCCGGCTCAATCATTTTTCAACGTAGCCACCTGAAAACTTGCCCACAGATGTTAACCAGCAAGACACGGGCGGCCACCCACCCGACAAACTTGCCGAAGAGCCTCGTCCTCATCAACAATGGCCACATGCTCATTAATCCAGCCGCTAAGCCCATGTTCATACATGAAAAGTACTTTACATACGACCCAGCAGATGACGTTCGAGCATTGCTGCGCGCTCGATAACTCCTTCACTCACGTAGTGTAAATACAAATAATTGCCACCAGAACCTTAAACACCCAATCTAACTGTACATGAAATTACAGTATACAACAAAAACAAAAACAACAACAACTACAACCACCACCACCACCACCGCCGCCGCAGCAGCCAGCAGCAGCCAGCAGCAGCCAGCAGCAGCCGGCAGCAGACAGTAGCAGACAGCAGCAGCATGGACGAGTAGGGTCTGACGGGTTGTGCGGGAACACCACCACTCTCACCTGTGATCATGTCTCCCCTAACTCTTCTGTCTTCCACTCTTGTGAGGTTTAGTTCCAGTAATCTTTTCTCATGGGTCATTCCTCTTTAGCTCGGGGACTAGCCTGGTGGCATACCTCTGATCCTTTTCAAACTTCGTTTTGTCTTTTATTACACAAGTTTCTGAAGGCAGTTCTTATGTTCGCCAGCTTTGCATACGCCGCTGTTGTTATCCTTTTGATGTGGCTTCAGGGGACAGGTCTGTTGTGATATCATCCCCCAGATCTCTCTCTCTCTCTCTTCCTGACTTCTGAAGGATTTTTTCTCCCAGCTGGTACCTTGTGTTTGGCCTCATGCTCCTACGTCTATCATCATCTTCATCACTTTGTACTCGATCGAGTTAAACTCTAGTAACCATTTGTTGAACCATTCCTTCAGTCTGTACAGGTCATCCTGTAGCCTCTTGCTATCCCCCTCCGTCTTCAGCCTTCTCATAATTTTAGCATCATCAGCAAACATTGAGAGGAATGACTCTATACCTATTGAAAGATCATTTATGTATATCAGAAAGAAAATAGATACGAGTGCAGAACCCTGTGGGATTCCCTGGTGACATCACGTCAGTCTGAGGTCACAGGCGATGAGTCACAATAACGTGGCTGAAGTATGTTGACCAGGCCACACACTAGAAGGTGAAGGGACGACGACGTTTCGAACCATCCTGGACCATTCTCAAATCGATCATTCACAATCGACTTGAGAATGGTCCAGGACGGACCGAAACGTCGTCGTCCCTTCACCTTCTAGTGTGTGGTCAGGTCAACAATCACCCCTTACAGCAACTTTTTGCTTCGTGTTGTTTAGGTACTCCCTTATCCATTGGAGCACCCTACCACTTACACCAGCTTCTTTCTCCAACTTATGCAACAGTCTCGTATGGGTACTGTGTCAAAACACTTCTGAGAGTCCAAGAAAATGCAACAGCTTGCTGCATGGCAGCCTTCCTACATTGGTCAATATCTTCACCATACAATTACAGTTACGGGGAAAACATTGATTAAATAACAATGAAGGTAAGGAAAAGCTGATCACGTGACCACGAAAAGTATAACAACGTACATTCAAACATTGATTGTAACCATGATATATATGTGTGTTTCAGTCTACAGTTTAGACCTATTGTCTTGTGGATGATTCTCTGTCCAGTGTGACTGTGAATACCAGCATTATCCTCACTCTAATAAGACCTAACTGAATTCCTCAGATTAGGCAAAATTTGTAATTAAATTTTGTCAATAAAGATGTTAATAAGAATAAATAAATATCAAATTAACAGACACAATAACAATGTTTACACTACAATATATCAAACATTAGTAAAAGACATGAATGAGGGAGTAACACGACCACTGAGTCTCCAGGTGGAGGATGAACACACAACTATAGACTAATGTCATTTCTGAGAAACAGGATAAACAGCAGGGAACAATTAGTCACTATCCTTTACCGTCGCTGCCTCCCCTTCCATCACTGTCCCACGGCGCCCTACAGCTTTACCTTAAGCTGCCTTCCCTTCCCTCAGACCCTACACCGCCCTACAACTTTACCTCCAGTTAACTGGAACGTCAGGTATTATGTAGACCCAATAATAATTGCTAATCAACCGTTGCCAATTAGCCTACACTCAGCAAAATACAAAAGTCTGACATGGTTTAAGTTGTGTGGCGTTGGTGTGAGAGCAAATTGTCACGAGTGTCTTCTTGTGGCTTCTCGGGATATCACACCAGACTGCACAAGCAGCCCTTTGTCTTCTGCTTGTGCAGTTGTTTGTTATCTACCCTGGAGGTTATCTTTCACCTTCTTTAACATTCAGTCATATTCCAGTGTGAGGGAGAGGGAGACAGTACTTACCTAATTGTGCTCGCGGAGGTTGAGCTTTGGCTCCTTGGCCCCGCCTCTCAACTGTCAATCAACTGGTGTACAGGTTCCTGAGCCTATTGGGCTATATTATACCTAAATTTGAAATTGTGTATGGAGTCTGCCTCCACCACATCACTGCCTAATGCATTCTATTTGTTAACTACTCTGACACTAAAAAGGTTCTTTCTAATATCTCTATGGTTCATTTGGGGTACTATGTTTCCACCCGTGTCCTCTTGTGTGTGTACCACACGTGTTAAATAAACTGTCTTTATCTACCCTATCAATTCCTCTGAGAATCTTGTATGTGGTGATCATGTCTCCCCTAACTCTTCTGTTTTTCCAGCGTCGTGAGGTTTAGTTCCCGTAGTCTCTCCTCGTAGCTCATACCCCTGAGCTCGGGTACTAGTCTGGTGGCATACCTTTGAAACTTGCCCAATTTGGTCTTGAGCTTGACAGTATTCACCTAGTTGTGCTTGCGGGGGTTGAGCTGTGTTCTTTCGGCCGCCACTCAACTGTTTCTACTACTACTTTTTTTTTCCCCCACATCATTCACACACACACACACACACACACACACACACACACACACACAACACACACACACACACACACACACACACACACACACACCAGGAAGCAGCCTGTGACAGCTGACTAACTCCCAGGTACCTATTTACTGCTAGGTAACAGGGGCATAGAGTGAAAGAAACTCTGCCATCGTGTCTCTCCGGCGCCCGGGATCGAACCCGGACCACAGGATCACGTGCCCAGCGTGCCTGTCCGCTCGGCCGCCGGCTCCCTACAGTGTGCGTGTATATATGAACACGTGCTTCATGAGTCGGTATACACACGACGCTTGTGCGGGGAGCACCAGACTCTGGGGCACCCAAAACTTCCAACAAGATTTACTTGATATTCATAAAGGCGTGTAGGTTTGCTAATGAGCATTTGCCGGCAAATAAATTTGATTGAACTTTGTGACTGTGCTACTCCTCCTGCATATCCGGCCTTCAAGAACACATCCCTACCGCACTCCATCTTTTTCTTATTGTTCTCAACGGATGGGGTACAGGAGCAGACGACATGTGATAACAAACAAAAAGGAGGCCTGGTCGAGGACCGGGCCGCGGGGGACACTAAAGCCCTGAAATCATCTCAAGATAACCTCAAGATAATCATTCACTCACTAAAAAACAAAGCTGGGACCTTTAGTCAAATACCATCTATGGTATATAAGAGTGCCGCTCATAGCTCTGCACGTCAACAAATCTCTAGTGTCATACTTTTCCTCATGTCCTTAAAGAGCAAGAGCAACGCCAGTTCATAAAGGAGGCGATACACCTCACAATTACAGATCAATATCAAATCTATCTATATTGTTAAAAATATTTGATTTTTTTTCAAACAGCTCTACTTCTACCCTGTAAAATTCAACATATTAAATCCCTGTCAGTTTGGTTTCCGTTCCCAAAACAGTACCAACGATGCCATTATTAGTCTCCT
>WNGS01109635.1:11085869-11103637 GCA_020271785.1 Procambarus virginalis | reverse complement strand
AGGGGGGGGGTTATGATGATTTAGTTGCACGTGCTGCTTCTTTGTATTGGTTCTCAACAGGCTGGGCAGCACTAGTATCTCTCTCTGTAGTACTTACTGTTGCTTCATCAAGGTGGGCAGGTGCACTGTTTACCTCTGTAGTACTCTTGTCAGGTTTACTTTTTCAAGTGCACTATTTTTTGGTCTAATTGCAAGTCTTGTTTGGTTTTCTTTGTCGATTCTCTTTGCTGCCTCCCTATCCTCCTTAGAAATATCTCGTCTAATAAACACTGCACGATACTTTTCCTCATCCTTCAAATATTTCTTTTCTGCCAGTATATATTTACCTGGCTTAATGTTCATAAAAATATCTTTCACTCGTCGGTTTCTTTAACTCTAAAATATACCTAGCCTGCAGAAATGTTCCATTTCCATGTTGCATCTCTGGCCTGATAATTTTTGTAGAATTTATATTATTTAATTTTTCCAGAGAGCCAAAGCTCAACCCCCGCAAGCACAATTAGGTGAGTACACACAAACACACACACACACACACACACACACCACCACACACACACACACACACACACACACACACACACACACACACACACACACACACACACACACACAGAACCACAGTCCTCAGCCCAACAATCCCTTCCACCCCATAGACACCCTCCTCACCCCAAGCTTTCCTTGTCCCCATTCAAGTGCCCACCCTACCCATCTTTCCTCCCTCATCCCATACCCTCCCTGTCCCTCCTTCACTTGACCCCATCCCATCACCCCACAATCCTCCAAGGCCCTGTTAACTATCTCACAAATTGCCCACCCATGAAACAACTTCCTACGTCAGCGTAATGCCCAGCAAGCCGAAGAGGAAGCGAGAATGGACAGAAGAAATTGAGCTTTTAAGTCAATGTACTGAAACATAGATGGAATTGCGAGTAAAACAAGTGAACTTGGAGAAAGATCACAAGAAGAAAACCCAGACGTAATAGCATTCACAGAAGTAAAATTACCAGAAATCATAACAAATGCTGTGTTTCCTCAGAATACTATGTAGTAAGGAAAGAGATCCTCGGGCCGGGCTTGGGAAGTAGTAGAATTCCCAGAACCCCATCAAGCAGGTAAGGAAGCGGTGGAGTGGCTCTGCTAAGAAAAGACTGGAGTTTTGAAGAGATGGTTATTCCGGGCTGTCAAGGGGTTCAGTGGCTACATAACACGCACTATGGCAATTGGAGGACAAAAAATAATAGTGGTAATATATAGTCCTCCACTAAATGACAGAAGACCAGACAGGAATATGATAGAAACAACATAGCTACCATTAATATAATAGGGAGCAACTTTTGTCACTCTGCAGGAATTAATCCACTCTGTTAATCGTGGGAGACTCCAACCATGAGAAGAAAGACTAGGAGAACAGAAACCCCACATTTGTTATTTATTTATTTATTTGTATATACAAGATTGGGTTTGTATGAGTACATAACGGTGTTTTTACATTCTTGCAAAGCTAGTAACACGCATAGCATTTCGGGCGGTTCCTACTCTAACAGATAATTATTAACAAGTACATTGTAGCAAAATTTGAAGAATATTAATAGGTACGTTGTATCAAATTTTGAGTTCAACATAATAACTACGATATAGTTATGATGGCAGTGATTATAATGGTGAAATTGCATGTCTTAGGCACTAATATTGGCGGAGTGGGTAGCACAAGATACAGTTTGAGTTTGAAGCACAAGGTAGGAATTTATGAGGATGAAATTAGGCACTTTTTGGTTTTACCTTTGAATAAGACATCGATTGGACAGCTTTTTAATTCGTTAGGGAGTGAGTTCTATAGACTAGACCCCTTTATTTGCATTGAGTGTTTGCACAGATTTAGTTTGAATCTTGGAATATCGGAGATATTTATTTCTGGTGTGGTGCTCACGGGTTCCATTACATCTGTCAAGGAAGAGTTTCTGATCAGGATTAGCATTTTGAAACAAGGTTTTGTACATGTAAATAGCACAAGATAATGTGTATAGTGAGTGTATGTTTAGCACACCTCTGTAACCCTTTCCATCACCGCCCTCATTAGATAGGGATAGTTTAGCGAGTATTATAATGAGAGGAGAGCAGAGTGGGGAACATAATATCCGATTTAAGAGAGTATACCGACAGTTTTTTTCTTAGATTTTTTTGGCTCTATGTTGTATGTGGGTGCTGAAGTTGAGTCTCTAGTCTATGTATAGGCCAAGAAACTTTCCACCATTTTATTGCTAATGTTAACATTGTATTTCTGAAGTTGAATTTGTTTTGACGATTTACTTCCAAATAAAATGTAGGTCTTTTCTATATTTAGTGCGAGTTTGTTGGTTGACATCCATGAGGGGACTTTTTTTTTTAATTCGTGACTTACAATATTATTTAGTGAGTGTGGTGTGGGGTTTGAATGGATGACGGTAGCATCGTCAGCAAATAATGTAGGCTTAAAACTGTTAAAAGACATTTGGCAGAGCATTGAGGTATATAAGAAATATGAGAGGTCCTAGGATGCTGCCCTGCGGCACTCCTACGATTAGTGGTACAGTGGGGAGGTTATGCTATTGATGGCTACATATCTTTCACTAAGATAGGATCCATAGTGGTGAAGTTTAAGTAAGAGGTAGTTATGGTTTACAGTATCAAAGGCCTTTCTCAGGTCAATGAAAGAGCCCAATTGGGAACTCATTTTTTGCAAGCGCTGTGTAGATTATATCAAGGAGACTAATAATGGCTTCGTTGGTACTGTTTTGGGAACGGAAACCAAACTGACAGGGATTTAATATGTTGAATTTTACAGGGTAGGATTAGAGCTGTTTGAAAAAAAAATCAAATATTTTTAACAATATAGATAGATTTGATATTGATCTGTAATTGTGAGGTGTATCGCCTCCTTTATGAACTGGCGTTGCTCTTGCTCTTTAAGGACATGAGGAAAAGTATGACACTAGAGATTTGTTGACGTGCAGAGCTATGAGCGGCACTCTTATATACCATAGATGGTATTTGACTAAAGCTCCCAGCTTTGTTTTTTAGTGAGTGAATGATTATCTTGAGGTTATCTTGAGATGATTTCGGGGCTTTAGTGTCCCCGCGGCCCGGTCCTCGACCAGGCCTCCTTTTTGTTTGTTATCACATGTCGTCTGCTCCTGTACCCCATCCGTTGAGAACAATAAGAAAAAGATGGAGTGCGGTAGGGATGTGTTCTTGAAGGCCGGATATGCAGGAGGAGTAGCGACAGTCACAAAAGTTCAATCAAATTTATTTGCCGGCAAATGCTCATTAGCAAACCTACGCGCCTTTATGAATATCAAGTAAATCTTGTTGGAAGTTTTGGTGCCCCAGAGTCTGGTGNAAAAATATAAAAATTTAAACATAACTATAATAAAAATTATGACGATTAAACTGCTGTTAAATAGAATACAATTGAGAATTTAATATTATCAATTTACAGTGTTATATTTATACATAAAAATCTTATATATATTGATTTCTTACGAAAGGTTATATATGACAAGAAATTTGGAACATTTTACCTGAACTTGTAATATAATTTGATACATTGTAAATTAATTTTGCTCGTTTTGTATAAAAACATGTAATCTTGTTAATTTGTAATTTGTATTGGTACTTTTGAAGTCTCTCTCCTTTAGCTCTCTCCTTTGTACTGACGCTCTTGTGGTTACTGGCACTCTTGTGGTCACTGGCACTCTTGTGGTCACCGGCACTCTTGTGGTCACCGGCACTCTTGTGGTCACCGGCACTCTTGTGGTCACCGGCACTCTTGTGGTCACCGGCACTCTTGTGGTTACTGGCACTCTTGTGGTCACTGGCACTCTTGTGGTTACTGGCACTCTTGTGGTCACTGGCACTCTTGTGGTTACTGGCACTCTTGTGGTTACCGGCACTCTTGTGGTTACTGGCACTCTTGTGGTCACTGGCACTCTTGTGGTTACTGGCACTCTTGTGGTCACCGGCACTCTTGTGGTTACTGGCACTCTTGTGGTCACCGGCACTCTTGTGGTCACCGGCACTCTTGTGGTTACTGGCACTCTTGTGGTCACTGGCACTCTTGTGGTCACTGGCACTCTTGTGGTCACTGGCACTCTTGTGGCCACTGGCACTCTTGTGGTCACCGGCACTCACTCGAGTGGACACTCCCCCCGAAGCCCCGCCATTGTTACTAATACAAGTCACGTCACTATGTGTATGTAACTATGTATCTTTTTGTATAAACAAATAGATTTCCAAACAAGCGCAGACATTCAGATACATGTATACATATATATACACGTTTTTCCCTTCGTAATATTATTTTCGCAGCTCACGTTGGTGGTTTTTCCCCCCAGAACGAATATTTGATTGATATTGGACACATGTATGGCTTCTAGGATGGGCGGCTCCACCTCTGCCAAATATGTCCACAACAAATATGGAAAAATTATGTTGTGAAAATTTATTGGATGCACATTTTAATGACAAAATGACAAGATAAATAAAGAGTAGAACAGCTCTGTAACGATTCTTATAATTAAAATATAATAATAATAATGATGATGATGATGATAATAATGAGAACATCTGGAGTGGTGAGGAGGATTCGAACATGTACACTTGATACTCCCGACCTGGCGCCCTAGATATATCACGTTAATAATAATTATAATAATATATATTTGATGAATAAGTGCTCATGTACATAGGCTGTGGAGAGTGTGGAACTGAGGTATACAGCTGTGTTTATTATGAGAGCGAATCTATGTATACAATGAGTATGGATTAGTTATAAAAGGCTAGCTTGATATGTTGACCAGACCACACACTAGAAGGTGAAGGGACGACGACGTTTCGGTCGACTTAGGAATGGTCCAGGACGGACCGAAACGTCGTCGTCCCTTCACCTTCTAGTGTGTGGTCTGGTCAACATACTTTAGCCACGTTATTGTGACTCATATTGTGCGTTATTGTGAGAGGATCAGATATAAGGTAAAAAGTTATCCATTACTCAAAGCTATCAGTTTTGGTCCCAAGTCAATACTATGACAATAGATATTGATGGTGGTTTTCCGCTACTTCAAAACATGCTAAGAATGAATTGGTATTGGAAGACGCGAGAGAGAGAGACGTCACAGTGTTGAGAGAGTCACAGTGTTGCAGATCACAATGCATGCATTGTGGTCTCTGGTAAAGCGAGCCCAACACTACAATATGGTGTCTGGAGAAGAGATGGAATACACAATCCCGTCATCACAACCGTATTGATGGAGCAATATTTCTTAATTACACTAATGGTCCTGAGTGGAAGGTTGTAGTACTTGGCGAATGTGTGTGTGTGCTATGTTGTTGCACGTTGCAAACATATTTGGGAAGCTTTTGTTTATTATTGAAGGTACACTTCAATATTATTAGCAGCTTTATAGTGAAGATTGTGTTTGTGTGAGAGTAAACGGTATAGGTTGTATATATGAGGACTAACTACTGTTGTTCAGGTTAGTGTTTATGTGCGCATGGTGAGTGAAGCGACCAGGAGGACGCGCGCGCGTGTGTGTGTGTGTGTGTGTGTGTGTGTGTGTGTGTGTGTGTGTGTGTGTGTGTGTGTGTGTGTGTGTGTGTGTGTGTGTGAGTGTGGTGATTGATTGATTGATAAAGATTAAGGCACTCAAAAGGTGGCACGGGCATGAATACTCCGTAACATGTGTGGCGTCTTGTTGTTGTTGTTATAGATTCAGCTACTCGGAACAAGTTCCAAGTAGCGCGGGCTATGGTGAGCCCGTAACTTACCTGGCACAGGAGCGGGGCAAGTAGCACGGGCTGTGGTGAGCCCGTAACTTACCTGGCACAGGAGCGGGGCAAGTAGCACGGGCTATGGTGAGCCCGTAACTTACCTGGCACAGGAGCGGGGCAAGTAGCACGGGCTGTGGTGAGCCCGTAACTTACCTGGCACAGGAGCGGGGCAAGTAGCACGGGCTATGGTGAGCCCGTAACTTACCTGGCACAGGAGCGGGGCAAGTAGCACGGGCTGTGGTGAGCCCGTAACTTACCTGGCACAGGAGCGGAGTAAGTAGCACGGTCTATGGTGAGCCCGTAGTGGACTTACCTGGCACAGGAGCGGTGCTCCTCCATGTGTGGTGTCACAATGGGGTATTTAAATATTGCTAACCTAGGGTTGCCAGATTTGAGTTGCCGGAAGTCGCGAGCTGAAGAACTAAGTCACGAATTTTACTATAAAACTAACCATTTTTTTTTTAGGGATTGATTCCCTTTTCAGAGTACACGGGGTCAACTTATCTTAACAGTAGCCGAAAAAGAATAGTAAGTAGCGACAAACATAGCTGACTTTTCAATTGGGCTACAACCAGCCCAATTGGGCTAAAACTAGCCCAAGCTTGCCAGCCACGGTGAGCGCCACTCGTCATAGCACAAGGCTCGGTGTGGACGGGTGACCACACCTTACCTACAAAGTTGTGAGCAAATAGGCAACATTAAGAGTCACCGGCGCTTGGCCTTCACAAGGCTTCTACACAAACACGAGCAGTTATCAAGAGTTACATTAAACAGGGTTAGTGCAACATTTTGTTAAGTAAATCAGTACTTATTCACATTTATACAAATCACTATAGGGACTTTGCGGTTACGTAAAGTTAAATGTTGAACACACAGCTGGGAGGCAAGATGCAGCCACTTGCCGCGGGAGCTTCACCAACCCACCACTGGCTCACTCTCCAGTCCAATGTAACTTAGTCATTTATTTAGCATTTACATTATTGCATTATCATTGCTCGTGCAATATAATACTGTATTGCAAATATGTTACTACATGGATAGAGAAACTGCAATGTCGCATGCACGCATTGTGAGGATTTATTATATTGTTTACTTCCTGCAACAACGTGCAATTACATGAAACATCATCTACACTGTGGTGGTCGCACTGCAAGATGTCACATTGCAGAAAATTGCAACAGGTGAGAGTAACCGCCGAGGTCCACTGTACCTCAGGTGGAGAGAAGGGGTCAGGGGTCAGGGTGTGGGGTCAGCCACTGCAGTGGTCCCACTGCTGGACACACCAGGTGCTGGGCAACCCTCGTCTCCAACCCCCCAGCACACAGGGACCTCACGCCACTGGGTCGTTAGTCCCTCAATTGCTTAAACAATCTAGAGTAGAAACTAATGGGTTCTCACACCGAATTTGTGTTCAGTGATTGCGGATGGGGTCTTGATACCCCTCAGCCTTGATACCCAATTATAACAAGTGTCTATAATTTAATAGGAAAGCAGAATAACGGGGCAGTACTCAGAAAAAAAAAATATGGATGACGGAAAGTTACGTGTACAGCATAATAAATTTATTCAATAAACTTACGAATACACTGTAATATGATACGTTAAGTTAAACTAAAGTGTCACTTTCAACAACTGTGCAACACCTTACGCAGGAGGACATCCGTAGCAGCCACTGTGAGAGGTGTGAGGCCCCGCGTCTCCACCCACTAGACGGTTCAAACAATAATAGTGAACTATGTGAACACTGGTGAACACTCTCGCAGTTACTACATTCAGACACTAGCAGCATCAAAACAAAAATAACAACACTTCAACAATCAACTCCGACACTGTAATTAACACTTGTCACTGAGACAATCAACACAATTTCGCTAACACTTGTCATTAAGACAATCAAACCTCAATTAACTATGATAACACTTGTCACTAAGACAGCTTAAGTAAGACAATAATTATTTATCACAAAGACGAGATAATAGGATAAATGCATTGGTGTCACAAAGACACAATAATCAGTGAGATACTCACCCCTAATGGAATACTATATCCTTATGAGATACTCACCCTCACTGGAATACTTTGGTTATCACCAAGATTCCCTAAATGACCTGTGCAATAGCACAACCCTTATCACGAAGACATTAACATACTGGACTCCAGATGGTTACCCTTCCTACACTGTTTGTACTCAACCACACACGGCGGTCACCCTCGAGAGGCGTGACACACTTGAAGTCTTCCTTTGTACTTGACTCTCGCAGTGCCTTCGTTGCTCTGGAGTCCGTTAATCCAGTCCATCCACCGGTAGTCGAAATTCAACATTGGCTGTTTCTTATCTCCAGCAGATTTAAGACAGTGGAGTTTTGGTGGGTTCCCAGCCATATTGGTTTATTCCCAATTTAGATTTATTCCTCCAAGGAGTGCCGGACCAACCGGGCTGTGGTGGGTATGTGGGCCTGCGGGCCGCTCCAAGCAACAGCCTAGTGGACCAAACTCTCACAAGTCAAGCCTGGCCTCGGGCCGGGCTTGAGGAGTAGAAGAACTCCCAGAACCCCATCAACCAGGTAATCAACCAGGTGTGTCCTTAAATGAGCGTGCGGACGTTGCCGCTAAAGGAGACTACCCACATCTCCTGTAAAGGTGTTCCTCATTCAGACTCCTACCCAATTATTTATTCCTTAATCCTTGCCCGTTGCGAGGATTGTTGGTCTTCTGTTACTGATAACAAACTGCGTACTCTTAAGAGTAGTGTGTCCCCATGGCCTTCCTCCTACCACCGTAACCGGCGGTGGGAGACTGCTCTGGCGAGGTTAGGTATTAGCCATACACGTTTAACTCACGGACACTTAATGGAGCGCCGCCCTGCTCTTAATTGTCCAAACTGCATTGTCCATCTTAAGGTCGTGCATATCCTTGATGAATGTCCTGACTTCATCACTTTACAGACTTCACAGACGTGCGGGTGTCTTCCCGACCGTCCCTCGCGGTCACTTGTCCCTCGATAAAATTCTTGGTGAATCGGATATCTTTGATATCGTTCCCCTTATGCACTTGTGTTCTCGTATTGGCATTCTTAATGATATTTAGCGCCTTTTAAATATCCAGAACATTTGATGGTGCTACATAGCCTTCCCGGCTTGGTGCCTTCTTTTGATAATTACTTGAAGCCTTATCACTGTCCCTCTTCCGAGATGGCAGTTTAACCCTTCACAATCTCAGCGGATCCACACACACACACAGCTCGTTGGGAGTTTACTTTGATTGGGTGATTACTGTTAATCACCAAAACATATATGGTACCATGAGAAACTCAAGATCCTGTACTTGCGTTAACTCCTCCACAGACTCGCACTCCTGTATGTGTAACCATTTGGAAGCTGAGTGCCCAAATGAGCCACAGAGACTTTAAAAAGAACATTTTCAGTGTCAGAGTAGTTAGTAAATGGCTTGCACTAGGAGGTGATGTGGTGGAGGCTGACTCCATACACAGTTTTAAATGTAGATATGATGGAACTCGAGAAGCTGAGGAATCTGTACACCAGAAGATTGACGGTTGAGAGCCGGGACCAAAGAGTCAGAGTTCAACCCCCGCAAGCACAACTAGGAGAGTACAACCACACGGCTGGCCAGGCCGTCGTGTCCACACTGCTCGTTATCTCGTATAAGCTTTCCAATTCCGGGCCTGATTTATCAGTATTAATGATAACGGGGCCGTGAGCCGGTCTGGCGTGTGCGGATGTTGGCTCTCGTAGCGGGGGAGTGACCCGGGGGAAAGAGTGAGTGCCGTCTGTCTTCATTCATCTCGCAGTAAAAAGAGACAAAAAAGAGGGTGAGACAGATTTGGTTGAAATTGGGTGTATTCACACATTTAGAGAAGTGGGTGAAGGTCGCCGGTGACACGCAAGCTGGCCGATGGATGGGGGATTGGTTCTCAAATACAACAGCTGTGATACCATTAGCTGCTGGACATTTAAATTTAATGGTTACTGGACACACACACACACACACACACACACACACACACACACACAACACACACACACACACACACACACACACACACACACACACACACACGCGCGCGCGCGAGTTGTGTGTGTGTTGAGAGGCGGGACCAAAGAGCCAAAGCTCAACCCCCGCAAGCACAAATAGGTGAGTACGAGGAACACTGAGGCTTAATACTGCAGGTTGTGTCTGTCTAGCTTGCGTTGCCATGGTTGATGCCCTAGATGGCATTACTTTATTTGGGATTTTTTTTTCACGTTTAAATTTACAGGCGGGTGATTTAAATTTATTTAAATTGATCATGCAGGCCTTCCATCCTGTCCCATCCTGTCCCCTGAAGACACTGGATCGTCGGTGGGGGAAGGGAGAGAGAGACGAAGGGGGGAGGGAACGGGACAGGAAGGGGGAAAGCGATCGTCTATAGTGACCGTTACAGCAGAACACTAGGTGACTGTACACGCACACGCACGCACGCATAGGGGGGAACTGATAGCTAAGTGGACAGCGCTCTGGACTTGTAATCTTTGGGTCCGGGTTCGATCCCCGGTGATGGCAGAAACAAAATGGCCAGAGTTTCTTTCACCCTGATGCCCTTTTTACCTAGCAGTAAATAGGTACCGGGGAGTTAGACAGCAGTTACGGGCTGCTTCTTGTGTGTGTGTGGGGGGGGGGTGGAAAAAAAATTTGTAGTTAGTAACAATTGATTGATGACAGTCGAGAGGCGGGCAGAAACAGCAGAGCTCAACCCTCGCAAGCACAACTAGGTGAATACACAGGTTGGTATGAAAAATTGTCCTCAAACCTCGTACAGTCCAAGACATTCTGATTCATAGACACTAGAGACGGATAACTGATTGTACCTGGGTCTCTCTACCCTTCTTCCCCCCCCCCCTTCCTCCCTCTCTGCTTTCCTAGCCTCCCTATCTTCCCACCTTCCTCCCTTTCCAACTTTCTCCCCAAGATCCCCCACTTCTCTCTCTCACACACCACTCCCCCCTCTCTCCCTCCCCCATGCCTTCCCCTCTCCTCCCTCCTCTCCACCTGTCTCCCCACAACTCTCCTTCACTTCCTTCAAACATTCCCCCGCTCCAAGTAGTGTATCTGGCGACCATCGTGGGTTGGGACTCATCCAGTGGGTAGTGGGTAATGGGTTGGTGGAGGGGGTGTTGAGACGGGGGGTTGGGACACGGGGGGACTTGGAGCAAGTGTTGCTGGTTGTGTTGATGTAGGGCAGGGCTTCCTGCACCATGTACCCACCACCACATCACCTACAGCCGGGAAGCAGTGGGAGCAGGACAGAGGCAACATTGCAGCCACCCAAGCCTGAGCAACACTGTGTTACCATATCTTGGGATACACACTGGATTATTTTGGGAAGTGGGACAAGTGGCATCAGTGCTGCTTACTGTGACAAGAGCCATATAAAGGCCACAATTTCGATCAAACAAGGAGAGTTGATCTCATCGGGGATTTATTTAGAGCGCGACATTTCTCGATTTGACAGTGCACCAGCAAGATGCTAAAAGTAACTTGAAAATATGTATAGTATAGTATAGTTGGTATAGTATTTCTTGAGTATAGAAAATGACTGTTAATCCCCTCAAATTTTGCCTCAGACAGTTTAGGGAAAACATGGTGAAGATATCTGAAGGCTGCCGACTCCTTATCGAGAGCTGTGACACCTTGTCTCATAAGTCGGTAACCCTCACGCACCGAAAACGAAAAAAAACTATGTTACCCGGGGACGTATTGACCACTACACAAGCCTGTACAGTATTTGTGACCGCTTTACCTAAGACACCCAAATAACTTACCAGCGTCGAGACTCATTACTTCCAGAATGCGAGCAAATTGAGTCGCTTAAATATTACTAAATCTTACAGACTTACTAATCAAGAGGCATAAAGTGTGAGGACGGGTGGAGATGGTTGTAGCCTTCAGGTGTAGAGAGGTAATGCAATCGAGGAACCAAGGATCCTCGATTGTAAGTCGAGAACGAAGCCAACTTGCAAACCTCCGTTGCGTATTTACCTGTGTTCACCTGTTGTGTGTTGTATATCTGTCCTCCCTTCGCAGCCTGAGGCAAGGCTTTGCTGGTGATTGCCTGATCAGTGAGGCTACTGGTGGCCGTAGTCCGCTTAACCATTGCAGCCATTAATAATGGTGCTAAGCAGGTAGGATGAGAGAAGCCAGACGGGTTCATTTATTGTGATGCTGAGTGGGTGTGGGTGGACGAGGGGACACTGTGAGGGTGTGGGTGTGGGTGGACGAGGGGACACTGTGAGGCAGTGGGTGTGGGTGGACGAGGGGACCACTATGAGGTAGTGGGTGTGGGTGGACGAGGGGACACTATGAGGCAGTGGGTGTGGGTGGACGAGGGGACACTATGAGGCAGTGGGTGTGGGTGGACGAGGGGACACTATGAGGCAGTGGGTGTGGGTGGACGAGGGGNTGTCAGCCTCTGTTTTTGTTTTCTCGAAAAAACAAAACATTAGTAATTGAGGAGAACTTGTATTGGTATGGAGGGTTTCGTGTTATACCTGCAGCCTCCCCTTCACACCCTGACTATAGTTGTTGAGTGTTCCCCCTTGCTCTGACTATAGTTGTTGAGAAGGGCCACCATGCAGCGATTGTCACTCTGGCCCCAAGGCTGGAGTAATATCTGTACGCTAGGCTACCAGTAATCTCGTTACGGCGCCTCACACATTATTCACTCAGTTATTTTCATTCTGGTACGTTCACCACTCTTTCGTTGGGGTGTGGGGTGGGGGACACAGGGTGGGTGGAGAGAATGGTTAACTTGGGGGGGGGGGCGTGGGGAGATAAAGGGGAGCTGGGAGAGGACGATATGGGAGGATATTATATTGTGGTGAACGGACGCTGTAGGAGTTGGGGGCAAGAACTCAGTGGGAGGACATGTATGAAGGCTGCTATGGGAGAGCATGTAAAAGGGATGTAGGTAGGGTGGAGGGAGGGGGTGCAAGACAGCGTGGGGGGAGGGGCGAGATAGCGTGGGGGGGAGGGGCGAGACAGCGTGGGGGGGGGGGCGAGACAGCGAGGGGGGGAGGGGCGAGACAGCGAGGGGGGAGGGGCGAGACAGCGAGGGGGGGAGGGGCGAGACAGCGTGGGGGGAGGAGCGAGACAGCGTGGGGGGAGGGGCGAGACAGCGTGGGGGGAGGAGCGAGACAGCGTGGGGGGAGGGGCGAGACAGCGTGGGGGGGGTGAGACAGCGAGGGGGGGAGGGGCGAGACAACGAGGGGGGGGAGGGGCGAGACAGCGTGGGGGGAGGGGCGAGACAGCGTGGGGGGGGGAGGGGCGAGACAGCGTGGGGGGGAGGGGCGAGACAGCGTGGGGGGGAGGGGCGAGACAGCGTGGGGGGGAGGGGCGAGACAGCGTGGGGGGGAGGGGCGAGACAGCGTGGGGGGGAGGGGCGAGACAGCGTGGGGGGAGGGGCGAGACAGCGTGGGGGAGGGGCGAGACAGCGAGGGGGGGAGGGGCGAGACAACGAGGGGGGGAGGGGCGAGACAGCGAGGGGGGGGAGGGGCGAGACAGCGTGGGGGGGAGGGGCGAGACAACGAGGGGGAGAGGGGCGAGACAGCGTGGGGGGAGGGGCGAAACAGCGTGGGGGAGGGGCGAGACAGCGTGGGGGGAGGGGCGAAACAGCGTGGGGGAGGGGCGAGACAGCGAGGGGGGGAGGGAGGGTGCCAGGCTGGGGGTCAACATGCGGGCCCCAAGCCACCTCTGAACTCAATCACTAATATTTAAGAAATTACTAATTGACTAATGCATAATATATACCACCAAACATCTCAGCCAAGTAACTGCATCCACGTGACTAGTTATATTCCCATTCTAAGTCCCAGTTTCGTTTGACCCAGAAAAGAGGAATGTAAGTCAGTAAATGATCATTGACCTTAAAAATAGAACTGGTGGCTATTGTTGTAGCACTCAAGATTGTTGATAACATTGCTATACATAGATTAATCATCTTTGACTTCTATATCCTCTTTACTAGCTCTAAATAGCTTAGAAACGTCTTAGAGATATAATCCAGAGATTGATCAAATTGGTGTGGCGTCCATTTGGTATTCTGGAATATGATAAATTCGCTCCTCTTGCCAGGCTTTTAGTAAATATATAGCAAATGTTGAACGTACATCTTGGCCTTTCAAACAGGAGCCTAAACAAATGCCATTTGTAAGAGTACTCTAAGATGAACAGTTTGAGGGCAGAAAAGTGCAAACAGGAGCTAGTTGATCAGTTGTCTTTAACGAAGGAATTGTGTTAAATATAATCCTTATTGCGTGGGACAAGTAAGAAAATCAGTATGTGTTGTGAGAGCTGCAATACGACGCGACTGCAGTATCCTGGGCAGCTCTGCGTGTAAGATCACAAACAATGCCCCAGCCCGTCCTCCAAACAAAGACCCAAACGTGATGTCATGCCATGCACCCGCCAAACCCGCTGTTTATGAATGAAAAACGGTTTACACACGACTCGCAACTGCTGACCTTCGAACTCTTCCGGAACAAGTGCTTCACTGACGAATTTTGTTCGAACCACAACGCTGTAAATGCTTCACCCACGTACTACAAATACAAGTAGTCGCCAACAGAACCTAAACACCTAACCTATGCCTATATATGCACAACATGCTAATATATTATAATATTAATTTATATTTGAGAAAATTCCCGTTTTGAATGAACAGCAGTAAAAATTTATAAATGCGTCTGTGGGGTCGACCGCTGGATGTAATGGACTTGAGTCGAGGACGTGTTGTTTCATTCATAAGCAGGGAGTTTGGCGGGTGCATGGAATCACTTTTGGGTCTTTGGAGGACGGGCTGGCTTGTTTCCGCCTCCACCGGGGATCAAACCCGGAACCTCAGGATTAGATAGTTGTAGGGGCCTGATCGTCAGGCCCCTACAACTGAGGGGCCTGACGATCAGAAATATTGCCGGAACAAACATGGACGTATTTAAAAGACACCTGGCTAGTTTTCTTCAAGAAGTGCCGGATCAACTGGGCTGTGGTGGATATGGAGGCCTGTTTGACCAAGCTCTCACAAGTCAAGCCTGGTCTCGGGCCGGGCTTGGGGATTAGAAGAAGTCCCAGAACCCCACCAAGGTATGACCAAGGTGTATGTCATGACCCATCACCAGTGTATATATGTTCATATTCTTCATGAGGTTGTAATGAAGTGTACCAGGTAAACCAATCATCATTTGGATCATTACCGTATCATATGCGAATTATGTGATTTATCATGTTATTCAACACACTTACTATGGCAAAGATAAACAAGTGACACAACCAGAGAAATATCCGAGGAGAACATAGGAGTCGTGTCTCGTGTATAAATATGTACCTGTGTATGTAATATTAACAGTTCTGTAACTAAGACATGCTGTACCTTACTGTCAGAACTGCTTGTTCTACTTACGGTCGCTCGTCCGTAAGTGGAACGTCCAGACGAGCACACTTGGTGGAACGTCCAGATTTTAAGGATATTTGGACATTCTTCTTTCCTGTGGTTCCTGTACACTACAGGTGTCTCGGTCAAATGCTCGGTGAGTCTGACTCCTTTGATATGGTTCATCTTTTTGCTCTCGTTTTGGTATCCTAAATGTTATATAGAATCTCTTGAACAGTCTGCCAATTAGATAGTTGCATATAGCCATACTCGCATTTTGTTTCTTCTGACAACTACTTGCAAGGTATTGAGTACACCTCTATGGTGAAGATCTTGTTGTAAGCTGCACTTTTGGCAAAGGTTGCTTCAGTAACGTAAATGCAAAAGTTACGCACAAAACGTATGCAAAGACGAGCAACCTGGTCGGTGGGTGAACCAAGATTACCACGACTGGGGTACGCACAAGACTGGGGCGTACGCAATACCTATTACCTCTCGTGTTCCCACCCCCCACAGTCAACTGCTGCCCTGCTTTTTACACTCCAGGCTAAGGAGGAGTGTGCAGTAAACTAGCGGCCACTGGCTGCAACAATCAATGAAAAAGGAAAGTACTCCATAAACTGATAATTTTAAAAGTATAAAACTCTTAAGAGAGCCCCCACGATAAACTTTTTCCTCGTGATTTGCACAAATTTACACAAAAGAGCGGGAAAACTGACGCAGTAGACACAAATATACATACAGATCATGGGAATAACATTAAAAGAGAACTAACGTGTATAACCATGATGTATGATGTAGCGTGCGGCGGGGAGGGTTGTGCAGGTGCTCCTGCTGGCTCCTGCTGCCTATGGCGGTAGTGTACCTCTTCCTCCCGTCCACAGCCAACTTCCGCCTCTTGTTCACTACTCCGACACTAAGGTTGAGCAGTAGCAGTGAGGTGGTGGTTGAGGGGGAGCCGGGGTTGAGGGCGGGGCAGTAGAAGTGGTAGTGAGACCCAGCCAGGTCCAAGGAACGCCTCTCTCTCTCCACCCCTCCTGAGTGAGCACAGCACATTACACACGCACACTCCGCGCTCACACAAATCAAATATTGTCATACAATCAGCCATGAATAATGGGGAAAATTTGTATTAATGGTATTTCGGTATCTCTTTAAGTGCGCAGCGTCACTCCTGCTGTGAGTGAACATTCCCCCATAGGTATTGGGCAGCGTGTGGTAGTGTGGTACAGACCAAGACTGGTGGTGGTGGTGTGGTACAGACCAAGACTGGTGGTGGTGGTGTGGTACAGACCAAGACTGGTGGTGGTGTGGTACAGACCAAGACTGGTGGTGGTGGTGTGGTACAGACCAAGACTGGTGGTGGTGGTGGTGTGGTAAAGACCAAGACTGGTGGTGGTGGTGGTGTGGTACAGACCAAGACTGGTGGTGGTGGTGGTGTGGTACAGACCAAGACTGGTGGTGGTGGTAGTGTGGTACAGACCTAGACTGGTGGTGGTGGTGTGGTACAGACCAAGACTGGCGGTGGTGGTGTGGTACAGACCAAGACTGGTGGTGGTGGTGGTGTGGTACAGACCAAGACGGGTGGTGGTGGTGGTGTGGTACAGACCTAGACTGGTGGTGGTGGTGTGGTACAGACCAAGACTGGCGGTGGTGGTGTGGTACAGACCAAGACTGGTGGTGGTGGTGGTGTGGTACAGACCAAGACTGGTGGTGGTGGTGTGGTACAGACCAAGACTGGTGGTGGTGGTGTGGTACAGACCAAGACTGGTGGTGTGGTACAGACCAAGACTGGCGGTGGTGGTGGTGTGGTACAGACCAAGACTGGTGGTGGTGGTGGTGGTACAGACCAAGACTGGTGGTGGTGGTGTGGTACAGACCAAGACTGGTGGTGGTGGTGTGGTACAGACCAAGACTGGTGGTGGTGTGGTACAGACCAAGACTGGTGGTGGTGTGGTACAGACCAAGACTGGTGGTGGTGTGGTACAGACCAGACTGGTGGTGTGGTACACACCAAGACTGGTGGTGGTGTGGTACAGACCAAGACTGGTGGTGGTGGTGTGGTACAGACCAAGACTGGTGGTGGTGGTGTGGTACAGACCAAGACTGGTGGTGGTGGTGTGGTACAGACCAAGACTGGTGGTGGTGTGGTACAGACCAAGACTGGTGGTGGTGGTGGTGTGGTACAGACCAAGACTGGTGGTGGTGGTGGTGTGGTACAGACCAAGACTGGTGGTGGTGGTGGTGTGGTACAGACCAAGACTGGTGGTGGTGGTGTGGTACAGACCAAGACTGGTGGTGGTGTGGTACAGACCAAGACTGGTGGTGGTGTGGTACAGACCAAGACTGGCGGTGGTGGTGTGGTACAGACCAAGACTGGTGGTGGTGTGGTACAGACCAAGACTGGTGGTGGTGTGGGTACAGACCAAGACTGGTGGTGGTGTGGTACAGACCAAGACTGGTGGTGGTGTGGTACAGACCAAGACTGGTGGTGGTGTGGTACAGACCAAGACTGGTGGGGTGTGGTACAGACCAAGACTGG
>WNGS01109635.1:11023967-11068967 GCA_020271785.1 Procambarus virginalis | reverse complement strand
ACAAGGGACCTACTGAGTGTCTGGGATGCTCCCGGACGCAGGTTCGAATCTTCGTCACGGACCTTGTGGATTTGTTTATCCAAATGTTGTTTGTAAATAACATGGTATATTAATTAATGACATTTAGAAATGATTCTTAACATTTGTTATTTTTTATGGAGCTTATTTTCATGGATTTCATATTTTTGTTTACACTAGGCATGGCAGTTTATTAAAATGTTAATAATTAAGATAAATAATTTATAATATTTGAGAAATTGGCATAAAAGGTTAAAGAAAGATGTTTTGTTAAGGCAATATATAAAAGCAAGAAAGATATACTGTACATGTAGAAGAATCATTTCATGATTGACTTACTGGAAACAGGGTACAGTAACATATGATAATAATGATGAAAATAATAATAATAATAATAATAATAATAATAATAGTAACAATAATGCACAAGGAAATCACATTAATGTGATGTATTTGATGTGACTGATTTTTTCATTGATACATCACATTAGTGGGATTTCATTGTGCATTTGAAGAATAATGTTGGAGGTAGAACTACTGGACCACAGCCAGAGTGAGTGTGGCCTCAGTGGAAGCTTCAGGACCCCTAGAGGATTTAGTTGAATCCCAGGTTGCATTGCTTTTGACCATGTTGGGTGTACTGGTCCAGGGCATGGGGGAGAGGGCTGGTAGTACCACGTGTGCAGGTTGGAATCCTCCTCTTGGCTCCCACTGATTTTCTCAATAATAATGATAATAATAATAATTGTAAACAGTGAAATGATATCTAGAGCTACTAAAATATGTATCATTGTACAGTGCAGTACAACTTCCATCTGAATACCTTGGGGGTGGAAGGTCAGTTGTGTATGGACATGACAAAAATTCACCTTAACTCGTATAATTTTCTGGGCCAGGCCCTCAGTAACTTCCCAGTGCTCAGGAGTGCCCGGTTCCCTCAGGAGGTTCCCTTGGGCTCCTGGCTTTGGCTCCATATAGACAAGCACAATGCTACCAGACCTCCTAGCTTGTGCAGACCTACTGAGCACCAAGATCAGAATCTGGCATGCTCATAAAGGCAAGAGAAGTACAGTATGGGGACCGGAAATAACTCAAAACATAGAAATTCATGTAAAACTGCTAAAAAAGAGATATAAAGAAAACGAAATAAAGAGTAGTTTACGATGGCAAACAATCATTGCGCCATTAGATGGGAACTGTGGTTACCCACGGCTCTCCAGCTGACCAACATCTTCACTCACGTGTCTGGTACCAGATACGATGTTGGGTCTCTGGATGGATGTTCTCTAAATAAGTCATGTAGTATTCCTTGACATGTTGTTGTCCTGAAGAGGGCTAGATTTAAATTTTAGTACCTAATTATACTACATGATTGTGTTTATACAACCTTCCTTGCATGTCCCTAAACTATTAGTTCACTCTGACATTGTTTCAGGGGTTATCTTCCTTGGTGTCATTGTGCATCTTCCCATTTCCTCACCAGAGTTTTCTGCTTGGAGAGGGGGTTCAGGTGTTCTCTTTCCTTGCACTTTTGTTAAGTTGCCACAATGGCTTGGTAGTGCTTCGTACTTATTTCTTGATGCCAGACCTGCTGTTGGGAGTTTAACATATTTACACTTGGCTCTGACTTGTGGATGGGTTGGTGCTTTGTTGATTTTTGGGATTCTGCTTGGGGAGTGAAGTGACTAAGGATCCTTTCTGTTTAATTCTCTGGCTCCATACACCCTTCCTTGTCTGATTTACAGGGTTCACTGGGCATTAGTCTCACTTCCTTTGTGTCTGGCAATTCTGGATATTCTTTAGTGGACTGGACATTCAGCTTCTATTGTGTCCTGGAGGGTTGTTTACCCCTTTCTGTGGTTGGATGAATCACAGTGGATCCCTCACCCACCTTTGAACTGGACTTTGCTGCTTACATTTTTAAGGGTGTGAGTTGGTGTGTCTGGGACACATGAACTCACACTCTTAAATGTGGCCATCAAGCACATGAATAAGGTGGAGCCAAATGACTCTTGAGGAAGGGCTGTATTTAAATGGCGATCATAACAATAGGCATTGTTTCCTTTCAAATGCAATGTGCTGAAGCGCAAGAGACAAAGAACAAAGATTGTGTCACTTTCCAAATATATACTGACTGCGTTGCATGTCCTTAGAACCAATTCATTATTTTGTTGAACATTGGTCTCATTACTAATTTTCTGGCCATGGTGATCATTAATTATGTCAGTTTTCCCAGTGTTTTGTATCCCCTGCAATATTATGATCAGCTTAGGCTTATCACCTTTGTATTGGGTATTCTTTATGTAAGATCCTCTCTCTGTATTTAGCATGTCATTCTCTCTGTTTGAAACTAAGTGGTGTATTTATAATAATTTTAGAACTTGTCATTCATTAGGACATTTTGATACTTATTACCTTGTTTCTTTTCAGTTCAGCCCCTAAGCTCTACTCTGCTCAAGCTGCCAAGAATGAAAATAAACCAAATGAAGCTGCTCCTACTACCATTACTGTGCAAGGACCCACTGCACCTCCAGAAGTAACAGTTGAACCAAAAAAGAAGAAAACAAAGACTGACTCCCCAACTGCAGCACAAATTTCTCAAATGCTGACTCAAGCTCAGGAAATGGCAGAAAAGGTACTTTATATGTAAACCAGCTGTATGCTTTTATAATATTTATTGTATTGACATTTCCATCAAATAATTAATATAATTCATAATTTCTCATTATGTTATAGCATATGAACCATCTCATCACTCTTAAAAGATTTCAAAATAATATAATTTCAAAATATTTATACTGAATATCCTAATATGACTGCTAGTTTTATTTGATTAAGAATATAGATTGCTTAAGTAATTGTTATTTACAATATGAATGAAGGCAGAAGCAGAGAATTGGAAAGAATACAAATTATTAACATTTGTAAGAATGGTAAAGCAATTTCTGAAGGTTTGTGCAGAGTATGGAAACATTAGTTTAAGTATAAACAGACAGGTGTCTGGTGTCAGTACTGTACTTTCTTGGGAAGTAAAAAAATAATATCATTATCAAATTTCACATTTTCATGGGATGGGGGGTCTTGAATAATCTACTGCCAATTAGTGGCATACTTAGAATTATCCTTTCATTACTCTAGGGCACAGGCATATTTAAATATATGGAAATATATCTTCATTATCTATAAAGCAAAAAATTGCATATTAACTTTCTATCTTTAACATGGAGTCTTTCTCCATGCATGGTTCAGGTCGTGGTAACCCATCTTCGTCTCTTGGGTGTTTGAGTTTTGGCCTACCTCGATGACTGGCTGGTGTGGGTTCCCCGCCAGTCCAAGTGTCTGCTAGCCAGGGATCTGGTTCTTTCCCAGCTTGCCAGATTTGGGTTCCTGGTGATTTGGCGTAAGTCCCAGTTGGGTTTGGCCCAGGTTCGGACTTGGTTGGGCCTCATTTGAGATTCTCAGTCAGCGTTGCTATCCTTGCCTCTGGCAACCTTTTCCTGACTGCAGCGCTGCTGTTTTGTTGGTGTTGCTTTGGCCCCCAGGTGACTCAGTGGATGCTCGGGCAGCTGTCTGGGAGCCTCACCTTTGCCCTCCTTATGTATTCCCTGTGCAGGATTTGGCTTTGGAATTTGTTCTTGTTCCTCTGGGGCACCCAAGTGGGTGCACACACTGTTGGCCCTGCGTTGACTACTGTGTTACCGGCTTCCTATTTGCTCTTTTTTGGGTTCGGTTCTCTGGCACCTTCCTTCACCCATGCTCGCCGTCTGTAGTTGCCTCGGCTCGGCTGGGGCTTTGTTTCTAGTGATCACCAATCTGGTCAGGGGTGTGGTGGAAGGACGGTGAAAGGTCTTCTCTCCTTCATCAGGTGCACAGTGCACTGCGAGAGTTTGCAGCCATGTAGAGATTTTGGATTACTCTGGGTTCCATGGCCCAGTTCCATTCGGATTGTTTCTCAGTGGTTACTTTTCTTGACCATAGGGGTTCAGTCTCCGGCCTCTTTGGAGCTGATCACGGTGTGTAGCTCTTCTTCTGGATTCTTGTGGTTTGGCTTCCTATGCTGTTTACATTCTGGGAATGACCGATGTCCTTACCAACAGTTTGTCCTGGTTCCATCCCATCTCCACGGAGTGGACTGTCACTGCTGACTACTTCCTACCTTCTTCCTACTATCCAGCCCAAGTAGTTGGACTGGATGGTAGAGCGACGGTCTCGCTTCATGCAGGTTGGCGTTCAATCCCCAACTGTCCAAGTGGTTGGGCACCATTCCATCCCCCCTCTCCCCTTACCTTGAGGTGCTTCCGGGGCTTAGCATCCCCCGCGGCCCGGTCGTCGACCAGGCCTCCTCCTGCTCCCATGCCAAATCCTTATCCTGATTCCTAATAAGTGCTATGTAGTCGAAATGGCTTGATGCTTTCTCCTGATAGCTCCCTTCCCTTCCTTCCTCTGGCACTGCGCGACATTTGGGCGCCTGGATGTGGATCCCTTCATGTCGGCTTGGTCTCGGCATCGACCTCCCTTTATTTGGCGCCGCTTGCAGACGGTGAGGACCTCGCAGTGGATGCCTGTCAGCTGGACTGGTCAAGGTGGGGATTTCTGTACCGTTTCTCCCTGGTCAGACTGTTTCTCCAGGTCCTAGCTCCTTGATGGCTGGCCCAGCCTTTTTTTCTGGCACTGCTTATTTGGTTCAGTTCAGGCCGAGAGGCTGAACAGCTGATGCAATCCAGTAGTCAGGGGCCATCTTGAATCTTCTTCAATCTTGGATTTCCAAAGGGTTTAGAAAGGATGTGGGAGGAAGAAGAATGGGGTGATGAAATTCTTGGAAGAGGATTGGATGTGGAGAGAGGAGCTTGAAAGTTTGGGGGCCTATTCATCATGGGTTGGCATGAAGTTTTTGGTGTTGGCTTGGGGCTTGCTTTCTTTCTTCATCAGTGGCAGGAGGCTAGGGGTGAGGCAGTTAGGTGTTGTCCAGGTTCAGTTGAGGTACCCTGTCTGACTTGGGGGAGACATCTTTCCTATGGTGTTGGGGAACCTCTTCGTTCTTTTAGCTGTTGTTCTTTGATCGAGGTGGTATGATGTTGAATCTTTGTTTGAAATATCCGCACATCAGTGATGGTATCGGAGTTCCTTCTGGGTCTTCGGTTGCTGTAGAGAAGTCCATTTGTGACATCTTTTCTGCTCTGTAGATTGGGTCGATGTAATTTTTATTCAGGATGGTGAGATCTATGTAGCATTCCACCGTGGAGTAATGGACGAACATGGGTGAGGGAATTTGGCTTGGTTCTTGTTGGTGATGTGCCAGTTGCATTCTAAGGCCAGGGTCTTTCTAGTATTGCTGTTGCCATAGAAGTTTTCGTAATGGGCGATGAAGAGACAGTAACAGGGTTTGCTTTTTATTAAGTCAGGAGTTGCACTTTGTGCTGGTTCGAAGTAGGTGATTTCCAGCTCTTCATCTTCGAGCTCTTCGTTATCTGCAAGTTCTGTTGCTGGTGCTGATGCTTGCTGGGATAGTGTTGTAGATGAGGCCTGTGTCATTGGTGCTGGTGCCTGGGTCCCTGGCTCTGCTACCTTTGGTGTCGGGTCAGCCTCTGGGGGAAGCGTTAGTGACATTGCTTCGATTGCTGGTGATGTTGGGGTCTGGTCTGTTTGAGTTGAGGCAGCATTTTGAGGCTGTAGTAGCTCCGCTGGGACTGACTTCATAGGTAGGTCATATTGGGCAAACAGCATGTTCAGTACTCTCATGTATTTGGTGACATCTGTCCCTGCCATCTTCTCAGCAACGTTGATCAGAACAGGGATAAGAGTGGTGGCGGCCGAGGCCGCTGATTGGTTGACTGGTAAATTGGCTGACTGGACTGCAGTCGCCTGTGTGCTGGGTCCCCAGTGGGAAGGAGCCTGGCCCTGTGTGGACATCTGTGTAGCAGAGGAGTTTGGTAACACAGGGAACATCGATGTCTGGATATTGAAGCTTGTAGGTTGAGTGGTGGATGGTGTGGCAGTTGCCGATTTCTTAATTTCTGCCCATCTTATGGGGCAGTCCATGGAGACAGCAGTATGTGCTTCCCCACAGTTGAGGCACTTTTTGGTTAGTGACAGACAATTTTTAAAATGATGGTTTTGGGTGCAGTTGCTGCACTTTGCCTCTGCTTGTGGGCAGTTCTTGGTTTCGTGTTCGTACTTGTAACACTTGAAGCACTGACGTATGATGTAATAACGTTCCTTCTTGACAGTGTCTGGTGTGATGGATATATATATATGGATGGCTAACAAAGATGGTTCGGTCAGCCAGGTAGCGTCGGGTAGGTATGATGATGAGGTTGGAGTTAAGTAGAGCATCCTGGTGTTCTGGGGCAAACAGTTGCTCCAGAGCTTCCTCACTTGAATATAGGAGTACGGCGCCTTCGCATTCGGCATTGTCGCGGATGTCCAATAGTGCAGCATTTGTGATGTCGACAATTTTCTTCAGTAATTGTGGCCCGGGAAATCTGGCCCCCCCCCCCTTCCCCAAAACCGGACTTTGATGCAGTAAATCATGATGATGGGGAATCTCTCTATGACTACTGCATCACTGGAGATTGCCTACTGTCTCTTCTCAGTATATAGTACCAAGATGGGAGTGGGGTCTGACAATCTAGAATGAAGCTAGCCTATCTGCCTAATATTTACCCACCCGGCAGTGCTGGGTGCAAGAGAGTTGTTTACCTTTATCTGTCCTCGGGTTGTCTGTCCTCTTATCTTCTGGTTCATCTCCTCAGTTAGGCGCCATCTCAGCAAGAAGCTTCAGGTAGTCACCAGAGCTCACCCATAAATTAGTGTTTCATTTCCTTTAATGATGGTTTTCTATTAATTTGGCAAAACTTGCATATTGCAGTGATCTCTAACCGTATATCACGATGAAAGTGTTTAGGTGGCAGATATTTTGATGAAACACTAGTACTGTACTGGGTTCTAATAGTATTTCTAATGTTTATATCATGATAAATTTTGTGTAATTCATTCACTTATAATTTCATAGGTTCGAGCCAGCACGATAACAACAACAATCTCTCGACAAGAAGGACAAAATCCTCCACCTGTGGAAGAAAAGAAGAAAGAAGGGAAAGCACGCAGTAAGAAAAACTTAAGATGTGCTGGTGGACAGATATGGGAGGATCACTCTCTTAATGAGTGGGAAAGTGGTGAGTGTTATGAGATTATATATTGTATACAAATATATAAATATATATATATAGGGGATACCACCTCTGATTGTTTGTAAGGACCCCTCAGTCCTCGAGGAAGACAATATGCAGCACCTGGGGGAGCCTTGTTGGGCTCTCATGTTCACTGGCACATATTAACTTCTCCTCCCACCCCCTTATATAATTATAAATATGGGGAACATTATTGTACACGATTACATGATTACAAAATGTGGCCTTAACACATACACAACCATTGCAAGTAAAATGAAAAACACACCAACGTGATACGTTAATGAATGTCACAGACAGATTCGATCATTGTTGCAAGTCAAAAACCTCTTCGAAATCCTCCGAAGTTGGACTCTTGCCCTCTGAATCGTGACACTGAGGCGCTGGAACAAGAAGCTTTTCGCTCTCTAGTCTTTTGTAACACTAAACAATTTGTTGCCAATGGTGTTCTAGGGGCCATTGCTCCCTGTGCCTCTCTGAGGGGGCCAGGTTCTGGCTCATGGTCCCCAGTAGGCTGAACTCCATTGACTAATGCCCTTGTCTAATGTATCACATATTAGGTGGATAGCTCCAGGGAGCCTCCAGGGCTCACCTAGAAAATTCCGTTTCATTACATTCAATGCTGGGTTTTTTCTATTTCCAGATGATTTCCGGATATTCTGTGGCGATCTTGGAAATGACGTTACAGATGAACTGCTCACTCGTTATTTTAGCCATTTCTCATCATTTGTGAAAGCGAAAGTGGTGAGGGATAAACGCACAAATAAAAGTAAAGGATATGGCTTTATAAGTTTTTCCGATCCACAAGACTACATTCGAGCCATGAAGGAGATGAATGGTGAGTACAATATTATTGCAGAGTTTATGGTTATTTTGAATGTTTCTATTTTTTATGCATGTACAGTATAATTTCAGAGTTAAATTTTGTTGAATCCATAGAATTAATATACAGTAAACTACTCAGTATTGTGACGTGATACGGTACTGCGGTCATACCTGGCCAATGTTATACCTCACGTGCATTAAAAAAGGAAAAAAATAGCCACATTCGCCTTTGCACTGTGTGAAGTGGGCAAGCATTAAAGTAAACTCGGGTAAAAATATAACAAATTTACTTCAAAGTAAAAAGAAAGAAATTACAACAGAATTACAACAACACTTGACTCTCAGAGCTTGGCTGTGTTACACAATAGCAAAATAGACACATGAAAGTTACAATAATCAATTTATATAGTGAGAACAGTTTGGGGCTTATGAACTATGTACACTTGAACCACAACCTGGGTACGAAACAATGGAGAAGCAGAAACATGGCAGCTTGCAATGTTTTCTCTGGAGCATCTGAGAGAGTCTGATTTGTCTGTGCTGGTCAGGGGTATTTATACCCCACTGTTGGTGACATCACTTCCTGTGTCAACGTCGCTTGGAACTAGGCAACAGCAGGGTTACAAGAGCACCTGCTGGGCTGATGGTGGTGGCCAGGGAGGGGGGGGGGTGTCTAGACAGGGTGTCTGGACCCAGCTTGAACTCCAGAACATATGTTTATGACAATTTGTAGTTTATGTTGGTGTGGAGTAGGCATCGTGAGTAGGCTGTCAATGGTGAAGGAGAGAGTGATGAGGCAGTTTACCTTGAATTATGTGACGGTGTATACATAATTATTTTATAAAGTTACTGTATTATGTATCATTCTTTTCCTGCAGTAGACTTCAACTGTGTTGACTGGGTATCAATCATATCTCTTGGTACAGTATGTCAAAGCATATGTTGTATCTGGTAGGTTCCAGGCATTTTCTGTGGAGAGCCCTTTCGGCTCCCCGAAGATATACCAGGGTGATGTGTATCTATTAAACTGTGGCAACAGTCAATTGATGAAGTTCTAGGCCTACCGGGGACCAGAGCCTGAACCTGGCCCCCTCTGAGAGGTACGAGGAGCCTGTAGACACCCCTGTGTAGTTGGAGGCAGTCTATATCTGCCATCTACCAGGTCAGGCACCCAGAAAGGTAGGAATTCCAAAAACAAACTACAGCTGGTGAAAAATTGCTAACTGAAAGCCGAATGAGCAAACAGAACTTCCCAATCGATCGACTCTGGCTCCATCTTTTTGAGCAGTGTTGTCCATGGGAGGGATGTTCTTCTGTGTGGTGGTGGTGTGTGAGCCAGGAGTAATACCAGAATACTGGGGCTGCATGCGCCTAGGGCCACCTTCCCTCGGTGCCCTGTAAGTACTGCCCTTGCGGTTCAGGGTTATCTTCCATAGGCCGTTCGGGAATCTACCTCCTTGTGGTTCTTTTGCTGCTCGGTGATTGCCCGCCCTTGGGGTCAGCTGGGGTTGTTCTTACTCCTGTTTGACCTTGGGTAGGAGGTAGTATCATCGCTAGCTGGGGCACAAGGTACTGTGCAGCTGTCTGATATACACCTAGCGGCCGGTTCTGTTCCACTGGGGATGTTATGCTTTTGCAGGGTTTTTCTTTTTTTTTCTTTTCTTTTGCCTGGTGGGGTCTGCCTGGTGTGGCTGTAGGACCACTTGTATGATTTTAGTGGCCCTCCTAGGTCCCTGTGATTGCACACATCACAGGGGTTCAACTTTTAGTTTGTTTGCTTGGTAGCTCTGGGATAACTGGTTAGCAGTACCTAAGCTGGGCTACCCTTAGCAGTCAGCCTAAGGGCCCTGGAAACCCCAATTAGGGCTCATTGGTCCGATGGAGGAGACCTCCGAGTTCCACCTTGCTTCATGCAAGTTTAAAGGTTGCTCTGTCCACTTGTCTCAGGGTGACATTCACCATCTTTGCCTCCGCCATGCTGCCTGTTTGGTCGATGACATCTTTGACCCTGACTCTTGTGAGTGGTGTTCCTTGCATGTACTCCAGTTCACTCAGTCCAATAATACTGTTGATCGGGTGCAGACAGCATCTACATTGCATGAGCGGTTTAAGTTGCTATAATGCTCTAGGTCAGTTGCCTTTCTGGATGTCCCTGCAGCTGCCCCTCTTTGGATATAGGGCCCTAAACTTGGGGGTGTTAGTTGCTTCGACTCTGGTTTCATCTGCACCCCCTTGTCCTTCCCCTGCTGTGGTTCATCCTGCTCTCGCCTTCTCCCCCGCCCCCTGCTTCCAGCTCTCAAACATTTGAGGGTTTTTGAGTCGGGGCAAGGTTTTCTTGATGGTGAGATTCAGGCGGCTTCAAGGACTGCCTCTTCTGGATCGGTGGCGGAGGCATTCGAGCCTGTTCCTCCTGCCGGAGCTTTTGAGTCTCGCCAGCAGGCCCAGTTCATCCCTGCTTTTGCAGTGAACTCATTCACTCTTTGGAATCTGCTTGGGCCCTGCGTCTTTGATTTTTGTCCCCTTTTTATTCGTTGCTGTTTGAAGAGTCTGCGGTGGTGCATTTTCTTCTAGTTGCTGGCTTATGTTGGACTTGTTGTTTCTTGGGGGGGGGGCATAGGGGTCCTGCCCGAAACAGTCATGCCAGGGCTCTGGGTTCCTTCGGTCATCGTAAGCCAGTAGTGCCAGATTCAGAATCGACCCTTCCTGCGGAGCCGTCGACGTCTGGTCGGTGCAGTGCTCACTCTGAGCATCGATCGGGCTCTCGTAAGGGTTGTTGGCCCTTTCGCAGTTCACCCTTTGATGGGGTTATTCAGGAGGGATGTTTGTTCATGCCTGGTCCAACGATTCGTGAGCATTTTTGGTTGTTTCCTCCGGCCTGCGGTGGCGTTAGGTGGCTCCTCCTTCGGGGGGGGGTTCAGGGCTGGTGGGGCAGACCTCTTCCCCTGTACTCTGTCAAGTCATCGTGGAGTGGGTATGCTTGGGCGTGGTCGAAATGATGGCATCCATCTGGTGGGTTTCCCACCTTTTTCCAGTTCTGAAATGGGACTGTGCAGACCTAAGGTTTATTCTGGACTTGTCCCATCTAAACCCCTGGGTCTTTTGCCCCCTCCTTTTGGATGACTACTCTATCCCAGGTCTGGCTGATTTTGGAGCCGGGCGCTTGTATGGTGTTCCTGGACCTCTGGGACATGTATTGGCATGTCCTGATTCATCCGAGGTTCAGGGACTGGCTCGGTTTTGTCGTGAGGCAGTGAGCTTACTGTTTCGTTGCCTTCCATTCGGCTTGAATCTGGCACCTCGCGTTTTCACATGCCTTACCCGGGTCGTGATGACCCATTTGTGTCTGTTTGGGGTTCGGGTTCTGGATTACCTTGACGAGTGGCTGGTGGTGCTGGTAACAATGTTGTCTTGTTACTTTCTGATGCCAGGAAGTATTTTGTAGGATTGTTGAAACATTCATTTGTCACTCCTTTAACATTTATTTAATTATTTAAAAAATGCATTCATTATTTCTTTAATTTTTATTAAAAAATGTCTTTCCAACATGATAACCGAGACAATTTTCCCTCCAATAGTGTATATGTGACTTCATTTGGGTGTAAGACCTAACTTGACAATCTTTGACTATTGGAGGGGGCGCCATTCAGGGAAGACTCCACTGTGATTATGCAAAACTGTATACCTGAATATCAAATTCATTCACAACTCTCATCACTCCAAGCTAATAATCCTTTTTTGTATTTTAATTTAAAGTAAATGATTCAGTTCTTCATCAAATCTTTATTGTAGTTGTTTTGCTCTGGAGGATATTTTTCATGACCTGATAAAGATCATTCAGAGCAAAATTTTGTCCACGATCAAGCCTTGACCTTATTTGGAGTTTTCTTTTATATAGTGTATTTGCTTTAACCTCTGTATACCGTCTTTCTCCTCAAATAGTAGATTTAAATTTTGTCAAAAAAGTCTACCTAGATAATTTTTGTTTTAAATTCTGTTTTGCTAAGTGTTTTCATAGAGGAAGATTTATCCATGAACCGTGATTGGACCTTTGTTCTGTTTGGGAAGAAAATTTTGATATTATTTAAAATTACATTATGGGGAACATTTTGCAGAGGTGATCCTTTGATATTGTAAAACTGCAACAATATAACATCCATATACATTTATAACTGCTTGAACAACTGTTGCGTATTTTGGGGAAACAATGAACATGGGTTGTGAGTGAGGTAGTAAATTTGTTTTAACTACATGGTTGGATATGTTAATATCATAATCAAAGATATTATGTGGAAAACTCATTGTGCAATGCCGTTTATATTTATTATATTTCATGCTACAGTTAGAAACTGTTTGCTAGTTGTTTTCTTTTACATTGTTTATCTTGTACATAGGTTCTTATTTCTAACATTTGATGTGTTTTGCATCATCAGAGTTGTATCTCTTTTCTGTTTTACCAGTTCTTGGTGTTGTTTCAGTCAAGTGTAGAACTCATTCATTGGCTGGTGCATTTGTTTCATATTTCTAAAGAATGGCAAGTGTCAAACATATATATATTTTGTCATGCTGTATTAGGAATTTGGGGCACATTTATTATAAACTAAATGGTGGATGTTTCAAAGCATTTTTAAAATTGAAATAAGAATAATTCCGGTATAAGAAAGTGTGTGTATGAGGGTGAGAGTAAGAATGTGTTGAAGTCATACATGAAACAGGGTTTGAATGATATTCTGAGGAGCTGAAGGATCTTCTAATTAAGTATTGGAGCTATTTGGTTGTCTTGGTCACATACAAAGGGCCTGCTAAGCAGTTCACAATTTATATGATGGCAAGTGGGTGCAGAAATGAAGCACCTCATCTTCCCATGGGACCCCACCCATGGGAAACAAAAAGGTGAAGAAGGGGTTTATCATCTTGATGGAGTGTATTGCTCCTGAAGCTTGCCTTGTGCCTGTTCCCACCACTGCTGCTTCCATCAGCTGTCATGCTTATAACCCTTGGGAGGATTGGTGAGCTCAAGGTGTTTGTTGAATGTGGTATCCAGGGATGCTTGGAAGGTGGAGACGACCCTCCGGCTCCCCACCCAGAAGAGGCAAAGACTCCACTTCGCTTATCATCACTTGCTACCAGGTTTCCTTCATCATCAAGAACGAATCCCAGCCAGCCTTGTCCATTGTTACCTTTATTCTTCTCAATAGAATTTTTGAAGGCAATATGTTCATTTATACCATCACTGCGCTTTCCCAGTGGACTCCAGGTTCCTGAAGTAAAAATTGAATGAAACCGACGATATTGGGGTTTCTGCTGGGATTGTTCTAGCTGTTGTGGGGACACCAGGGCTGCATACCGGGCACCACCATTACCACCTGCAGGTTATTTAATGTTGAAATATTCACTAATTATATTTTGATTATACTGTATTAATGTGCATTGTGTAACACTTGTGCAAAAATTATATTATTTTCAGTGTTAGACCTATATAGTGAAACTGGTATGTGGACTTGTTAACAAATAAGACAATTATGGTCATGAGATTAGTCGTGCAACATCACAACTTTACTAAAGTGAAATCTTAGGAAAACTTTGATTTAAATATACCAATAAAACTGTTTATGCAGTACTAAAATCATACTCCAATTAAATTATGTACAGTACTCAAGACAATCTTAAGATTAGTTATCTTTTGACACCCTTGAAATCACACTTTTTGGGAAATAGAGATTGCTTTGTAATCCATTTATGGTAATCCTTTTTTTGTTTGCCATAGTCACACTTCAGTAACCCTTGTTGGTGTGCCTCATTTTCTCAGTGTCTAAACTTTTTAAAGTATGACTGTTTTTCTTTTTGGCTAATTTCTTCACTAGAGTACATTGTATTATTACTTAGTGTCCTCTTGCTTACTTCCTTATGGGAATCATTTGATATTTTAATAATTTTCTTTGTTTATTGATATTTTTGGTGCAAAGAGTTGGTACCAACATTGTCTCTCATATCCAGTTTATATCAAGTAGTCTTCAGCAAATTTTTTAGCTTTACTTTTACATCTTCTCAAGTTGAAAGACAAAAGAGATGCAGCAGTCAATTAAATACGAGGGTTTTGTAAAAACTATCCTACTTTTAACTACAAGCAATAGCATTTTCAGTTTAATTTTGTGTTTTATGCCTTAGAGCTCTCAATGTATGTGGAAGCACTACTGCAGTCATCCTTCACTTTTTATCTGTTCACCATTGAACTGCATATCTCTCCAGCAGTTTGCTAGTATCTTAAGTAGATAATTGTGTGTTGAGGATCCTCTTATTTTTGTTTCTCACTGTTGGGGGAAGGAAGCCTTTACATAAGCTCATAAAGTGTTTTACTAGGCCTGTGACTGACCTTCCCCAGGATGCAACCCATAACAGTTGTCTAATTCTCAGGTACCTAGTTAATGCTAGATAAACAAAGGCATCAGGTGTAATGAAATATGCCCAAATATCTTGCTCTGCTCTTGAATTGAGCATGGGGTCCAGTCAGTTTTGAGTCAAATGCACTAACTACTTTTCTACATGTCACCTCTATTTTGGATGTTTGAAAGGAAAAAGGAAGCCTTGATCATCAGAGCTCTTGATTTTTATATAAAAATTGAGTTTTATATAAAAAATTGTGGAGTATCTGAGTTGAATTATCTTTGAAGCTTTATTTTCTATGGGCATTCAACATTCTTCATTGGGTAGGATCTTTTAGACATTAAAGATAATTGGAATTTGAGATAATTGAAATCCAGAAACGATTCCAGGGGGAAGTCGCCCCCCCCCCCCAAATCAAGTTCGTACAGGGATGGAGGATATGATAACCTCGTATTCAGTAATAACAACCCCTTCCCCAAAGGCACCAAAGCCCAGGCAGGTCAAACGAGGCCCAAGAGCCCCAAGATGACTTACCCCATGCTCCGGGGCCAAACCCACTTCCACACCCACCGTCCCTAAAGAAAAGGCGAAGTCCAAGGGTTAAGCCTCAAAGAGGGGGGGGGGGGTCTGCCTGGAGGAACCAGAAGCCTCAGTGGGGCGATCGGGCTCATCTGCCTCATCAGATGTACCCGCATTGGATGGGGCTGCCCCTGAAGCCGCCCAAGTCTCGTCAAGAGTTAAACCCCCATCCCGACTCCAAAACCCTCAGACGTTTGGGAGCCGGGAACAGGGGCGGAGGAGCAGGACGAACCACGCCCACTCGGGAAGGTATTGAGGGAACGGGCAAAACCAAGGTCGAAGCAACCAACACCCCCAATTCCTGGTCGATAAATCCAAAACAGGGCATCTCCGGGGCACCCAAACAGGCCACTAATTGGGTGTGTTGCAACAACAAAAACTTAAATTGCAACACAGCCACCGCCTGACCTCTAATGTCCTCTGAAGAAAAATGGGTAAGTTGGAGGACGAGCGGGAATCACATCCTGCATGACTCTGGATTGTAGGTGTCACCGACCCAACAAGCAGCATGAGTCCAGATAGGAGAATGAGGCCAGCAATAATGTCTGTATGATATCAGTCAAGGAACTGCCGGTGTAAGGGGCTTGGGTCGCGTGGGTGGGGCCCCCCCTCCTTCTTCCGGGGGGAGGGTTGCTAACGAGCGAGCTTGTTGGTAGAGTGGATATTTGCCTGTTTGTTGTTTCCTCTTGGAGGAGAGTTCTTGGGCTCTGTTCAGTCTTGTGTTGCAATGTTTTACCAGTAGGGATTTGTAATGGTTAAAGACAAAAGATATATTTTGTCTCTCTCAATAATGTGTCTGTGTATGCAGTTCACCTGAAAATCTTATAATTCTACAATTGTCTTTTCCTATGCTTTCTGGTCATCTTTTTGTCCTGTTCTCTTCAGTTGTACACACTCCCATCTTCTACATTGGATTGGTCAAAGGTTTGTGTAATTTCTTTTAACTTGAATATTATCTTAGGCCTGAAATATATTGAACAATTCTCATATAAAATTTTAGGTGAACTTTTGAGAAATTTACATATTTCAGAGCTTCATTACTGTACTGTTTCCAAAGTTACACACATTACTACTAGAATCAGCTCATAGGCAGGCAAGAAAACATATGGCATCTATTCTTCAAGAATTCCATTACCCCTATATGGCTATTTGAAGGTGCTTTGCATACATATATATATGGGGTCCAGAGGAAGTTGCACTGCCAAACTACCAATTGAACTACTGCCCCACTGCAGGTGGCTGCCCTACTTTAACTGGCATCAGCACTGTGTGTCAGGCTAGTGGCAAGATGGCAGGCTAGATCACTTAAATTTAAGCCTTGCAACTGGCTGGCTGTTTTGGGTTGGGGAGCTTCATGCTTTCCTCCAAAAGTGGTAGGGTTTTGTTCCTTTGGCCTCTGATGAGCAGTTTCTTCATTTGCAGCCTTCTTCTTTTCTATTGGTAAACAAGATGGTTAGATTCCAGAGGTGTCCTTTGGCTATTGATGAATGGTTTGTTCACCCAGGGTTGCATCATTTATTGCGACCAGTTGCAGCGGTTCATCACTACATGCATGACCCGGACTACATCAGGGGATGCTTTGATGATCCCATTTCCTTGGTTTCCTGTTCGAAGGCTCGTTATCTCAGGTTTTCTGCAGTGTCATTAAGTGTAGCCAGCATTGAGTCTACCTTTGTGCCTATGAAATTCATCAATTTGCAACACTGACCATGGTTTTTCGAACATGTCTTGGGGTGATATCTGGGTTCGATGGTTTTGGAGGTCTAAGAGGGTCCTGGTGACTCGATACCTGTTTGGTGTTCTTGGTCCCTCTCTTGCTTGTGTAGCTTTGGGCTAGATTTCCTATCTGGTCTCTCCTCTTTAAAAGGAGAGCACAGTATGAACATCAAAGGTTCACAGCTGTTCAGTGCTCTCCCAGCAAGGATTAAAACTATTGCCACAACAAAGATAGACTTCTTCAAAAAAAAAAAAGCAATTACTGGTAGATAAGTTCCTGTAAGAAGTGATGGACCAATCAGGTTGTAGTGGACATATGGGCCTGTGGACACTCCAAGCAATAGCCTGTTGGACCAAGTTATCACAAATCGAGCTTGGCTGCAGGCGGAGCTTGGGAAGTAGAAGAACTCCTGGAACTCTCTCCAGACTCGAGACTATGCTCCCTGGCAAGTCCCAGTTCTACTTTTCTTTGTGCTTATCTACAGGGAGCCACCATTTGACCCCCTCCAGCAACCAGGCATCGAGTGTAATGAAATGCCTCTTTCTGGGGGACTCAGTGGCTCCCTTTGTCCCTCTCCCATTACCAGGTGCACTGGCAGGGCCAGATCTAACTTTTTGGGTCCTAGGCCAAAACTGCTAAGTAGGCTTCACCCTCTGGCCACTGTGGCTATTCAAAGGCTAAACACTTACATATAGACAACTCATATCATAATATGTAATGATTATCAAAGTTATATTATGCGTAGCTCAGGTTAAGGGTCTTTAAAAAATTAGCTGATAAGAAGAAACAAAGACCTAAAGGTTGCCCTCATAATTTACAAATTGCACAAATAGTATTAATATTAAAATTAATTTGACCAGGCCTCTCAATTATTAGAATAATACCTCTAGGACATTCCTCTGAACCTGAGAGTTTGATGTTATGTTTTATCAAAATTAGGTTAGGTTAGTTTAGGGTCCCGGTAGTACAGTCGGGTTCATTCTTGACTCACAATCGAGAATTCCGGGTTTGAATCCCGGGCAAGACAGAAATGCTTAGGTGCATTTTCCTATCATTTAATGTCCCTATTCACCTAAAGTAAGTAGGTACTCAGGAGTTAGTCAGCTTGTTGTGGGATTGCATCCTGAGTGGGGTCAGTAATTCAACCTGGGGGGGGGAGGGGAGGCTTGATATAAGCCTAACGTGTATGAATGCACACTGGTTCACCGAGACAATGAATTATTATAATTATTATTATTAAGGGCAAAACTGAGCATTGGATCAGTTTTGCATATAGATAGTCAAAACACTAGAAAATTAATGCTACATTACTGTTGAAGTCCTTTCTGCAGTCTTTTGACATTAAAAATTTCATTATGACAATGATTTCTGACAGCAATATGAGTTTGTCTTTGAAAAATATGTACAGTGAAGCTATGCATGCTAACAAAACAAAAGGCAAAATGTGGAATTTAATCCTACCTATTCCTGGAGTTGGTCTATTTTCTTGGATCTTTGTGCCTGGTGGTTGAAATGCAGGCGGGCGACGTACAAATCTCTGTGGGGGTGGTGAGGGAGCTTCATAGCCACCAGGACCCCATCCACGGCTGAGAAATACTCGTTTATAGCGTCCTAGTACATCGTCTATGTCTTCTTTACCTATTACCCCATTGCTGCCCATTTCATCAACAGTGTTCTCTTGAATTATATCCTGACTTTTGATTATATATCCTGCTCCTCTTTCTCCCATATTCTCATTCAATACTGGGAGCATCAACCACGGCTTCTTGTCGTCCTCTAATGCTTTGGCGGTGGTAGGTTCACATGAGCAGCTAAGAAGGAACATCACCCAGATGATTGACATCCATGCTGTACCTTGCATCTGCCAAATAAAAAAAATAAGAGAAGTGATAGCAATTTTTTTTTTATGTTTGAAAAGAAACAAAGAAGAACTGTATATCAAAAAAGGCTTTCTGGGAAGAGACATGTTTCACAAAAATAATAAAGATGTGTGAGTAACTTGATAGAGAATTTTTTGAATTCTTCACAGTAGAACAAGGAACAATACTACCTGAATTGAAAGGGAATATGTTAAACAAAGCAGATGAATGAATAACTTGCAGGAATTGGACATGACAATGGCTAGGGAACCAGACAAATACTGTGAATACTAAGAAAGGTAGGTGAAAATATGTGCTGATCCTCTATTATGATACACATGAAGTGTTCTGGTAACAGGAGAACTAACAAGAAGCTAGAAGACAGCCAACATAGTGCAATTATACGAAAGGTGAACAGATAGTGGTTGCCAAAGTAAAGACCCATGTCCCTTTCATGATTATTATGTAAGGGCGACATTGGTGGAAACTAAATACTCAAAAGAGTCACAGGAATATTATTATTTGTCAGTGTCAGCTTAGTATTAGGAATGAAATAAGAATTAAAGTTGTGAAGACAAACTCCCCTCCATAAAGAGGGGTGGGAAAAATGTATAGGTGGGCCCAAGGAATTGAAGTTCATCATCTTCAAGCTCAGATATGTACTCACCTAGTTGTACTCACCTAGTTGTGCTTGCGGGGGTTGAGCTCTGGCTCTTTGGTCCCGCCTCTCAACCGTCAATCAACAGGTGTACAGTTTCCTGAGCCTATTGGGCTCTATCATATCTACACTTGAAACTGTGTATGGAGTCAGCCTCCACCACATCGCTTCCTAATGCATTCCATTTGTCAACCACTCTGACACTAAAAAAGTTCTTTCTAATATCTCTGTGGCTCATTTGGGCACTCAGTTTCCACCTGTGTCCCCTAGTGCGTGTGTCCCTTGTGTTAAACAGCCTATCTTTATCAACCCTGTCGATTCCCCTGAGAATCTTGAATGTGGTGATCATGTCCCCCCTAACTCTTCTGTGTTCCAACGAAGTGAGGTTTAATTCCTGCAGTCGCTCCTCGTAGCTCATACCTCTCAGCTCGGGTACTAGTCTGGTGGTAAACCTTTGTGAATATGTGAATATGTAGATATACACATACAGTGTAGAGATGAACAGGAATGTATTGAAAAGGGCAGGAAACAAGTACAGTACTATACTCTAGAATCAGGAAAGAAATGGAGATACAGGTTGAAAATTGCTTACTGTAACAACAAACCTAACAAACTTACTAAAAAAAATGTTTTGTGTTATTTGTAGAGGGCCTGATAAAGAAGGCAACATCCAAGTATAGTGGGGGGATGGGGGGTCCGAGTAAAGTGAGGGGATGGGGAGTAAAGAGATAAATAGAGGAGGAGGAGGGTGGCGGCAGGAGTAAACTGGAGGAGAAGAAGGAGTGAGTTATTGGACATATAGTGTAGGGAAGTGAAGGGACCAAGCGGTCAAGATAAAAATAGATAGGAATTTCCTAACAAAATTGTCAAGCAGGATTTCAAAGAGCTCATCAGAAGATTCCTGAAGGATTTTTAGATTGAACCATAATGGATACCTGATAAGAGTAGATGGGTAGACACTATAATAAGCAACATGATGAGAGGTAAAGGAGCACCTGATGTAAGTTAATGAAAGCAAGGCAGTGGGACCAGACCAGCCATTGCCGGGGTTACTGAAAGTGGCACCGTGAATAATATGTGATCTACTGACTATTCCACAATACAATTCAGTATTACCTAATGAGACGTTTCTGAAATCTGTAAGTTTTGAAATGTTATGGTATGTCAGTTTTCAAGAAGGAGACAGAATGATAGACCATTATCACTGCTGTAATTCCCTGTAAAGTACTGGGAAAAAATAAACTAGGTTCTTCACATACATTTCAGTATATATATGGATGTGTCTATAGTTGAATACTGTGTAGCATTCACATATCATAGTGGGGAGTCTCATCATGGGCCACCAGCTGTGGAAATTAGGAGTCTCATCTTGGGCCACCAGCTGTGGGAGTGGGCGTCTCATCTTGGGCCACCAGCTGTGGGAGTGGGGCGTCTCATCTTGGGCCACCTGCTGTGGGAGTGGGGCGTCTCATCTTGGGCCACCAGCTGTGGGAGTGAGGCATCTCATCTTGGGCCACCAGCTGTGGGAGTGGGGCGTCTCATCTTGGGCCACCAGCTGTGGGAGTGGGGCGTCTCATCTTGGGCCACCAGCTGTGGGAGTGGGGCATCTCATCTTGGAGCATTCTTTCTATGATTGAGTTTTCTAACATTCGATTGTGTTCCACACCCTGTTGGCTTGGTGCTGTAGTCTGATGTTTAGTGGCTGTATATTCAATCATGGAGCTTCTGGATTGTCTGATCATATGGTAAAAAAAAAAAAGTATGGGGGACGGTGTTTTGCTGCTCTGCTGAGCGCCTCTTTGCACTGCTTGTAGTTTTGCATGTTAGTTTCGTTAAGGTGTGTTGTGGTGCGGAGGGTATTGAAATGCGGCCGGACTAGAGAATTACATAAGTGTAGCTGTATGTTCGTGCTAAGGCTTAATCTCAGTTTTCCCAAGGCTGTTTTGCTCTTTTTTTGTCCTTTACGTGAATTTTTATACCTGTTTTATAATCTTGAGTCCAAGTTGGTAAGGCGAGAGGAAGGGGTAGACATGGAGCGAGAGCAAAGGGGATGTTGTTATAGATTCAGCTACTCGGAACAAGTTCCAAGTAGCACGGGCTATGGTGAGCCCGTAACTTACCTGGCACAGGAGCTGGGCAAGAAGCACGGGCTATGGTTAGCCTCGTGGACAGGAGATGTCTCCGTGAGCAAAGGGGAGGGGAGCGTGATTGAAGTAGAGGGAAAGGGTAAGAGAAAAACAGAGGTGAGGTGACGAGAGCAAAGTGGAGGAGCGGGGGTTGGGGGGGGGGGGTTGTAAGATATAATGCCAGGTCAGAGGAGCCGCTGAAAGCCGCTTTTTATAACAAACTTAAAGAAGTGTTTTATAATGCATCGTTCTCGCCGTAAATTGCCCGGCAACTATTGATCTTTCTACACCATTAGAGACCATTAACGAGTGAGGTACATAACCTCCCCCTCTCTCTACCACCCCCCCTCCCCACTCCTACCGTCCCACGTCAGCTCTACAACATAACACAGGTTACTCTTAAGTTCCAACAACGAAACTTTAATTGAGGCAAGCTAACTCTCTGCTAACTCAAATGAATAGTTTCACTGTAGTAAATAGTTGGTGGGTTGCAGAGTGGGCAGTATGGCGCCAGGGACGGTACTGGCAGAGTCGTCAGTGTGGAGGCTCACTGCCCACCCTTACATACACAGTCGTCAGTGTGGAGGCTCACTNTTTTTTTCCAGTGTCTCAATTTCTTTTAGTGTCCCGAGTATTATGTGACAATTTAAATTTCAACAGACTTTATTAAAGTTACGATGATTGAATTTGTTTTCAAAGGAAAGCCCTTGGTGGCTCCCAGTAGCTTTATCGCTGATATAGTTACCCAATACTGTAATTAGGCACACTGGTCATAGAAGTCTTGTTGGCCTTCTGGAGACCAGAGCCAGAAACAGGCCCCCTTGAAGAGGCACAGAGTACAGGGGGATTGTTGCAATCACCTTCACCTAGACAGCAGACAAAATAATACAAACAACTGCTTGGTTCATGAAACGAAGCACTGAAACAGCCAACAGATGCATAAAAAAATTCTTCAAAAATGAAGTGTTCATTCATAACTGGGTACAAAATACTCATTCCATCATGCATACACCCAGACACCAAGCGGGAGCATGGCAACTAAGCCAGTGTCCCACATCACTAGCTGTCAGTTATCCAAGTGTTGCTGCTTCTCCAAGATAAGTGCTGGTCATGTTTAGGACTCCATCGTGCGAGAACCTTTTTGTTAGCATATTATTCCCAGTTTTAGTGTTTTCCTTTCAGTGTGTTTTCAAGCCACATTTTTACTGAAATTAGCATTATTTGTGCTTGGAACTGCATATGTCTTAGGCCTCCTTTCCTTAGGTGCTCTTTTAGCACCTAAAAGGAAGCCCTGGTTTCCGGATCTTTTAGCCCGGTGTCCGAACCCGGGCATTTTTCTGCAAGTCCGCCACTTTCAGCAGATCGGTCTGGTGATATAACTTCCTGGTTAAACCTTCGCCTCCATCTTCACGTCTAGAATTCTGATACAGGTTTACCACCATTTATATGGTGAAAAGATGGCTGATTTGTTTGTGTCCCACATGTCTTTTGTCAGGATGACTATGAATTTTCATGGCTCTCCTTTCATCGTGTTTCCTCTGAGTCGGTTTCTTAGGTTTTTCCTTTTTGTCCTAGTTTGTTGATTGGCACCTCATGCCTAATACAAGTACAGTATTGTTGCTTCTTATTATGCAGCTTTGGTGGAGTTGCTTTTATTGGTGTTTGGCATTGATACTTCCTTCATTTCGCAAGTTGTCTCCAGCTTGCTTTCACCTCTGATCGGCTCCTGCTTCCCCTGAGCCTTCTTGGTCTCTAGATCGGGTGTTGGTATTTCCAGAGTGGAAATGTCACATTTAACATGTGCACAGTGCAGATATTAATGTTATATCTTAGAGAAATGTGTTTATTAACTAAATTAATATTTAATGCTTCATGTAGATGCTCATGGATATTTATGTTTTCTTATTCTTCCCCAGATGATATAGAACCCTCGCTGGATGGAGTAGACCATAATTACTACTCTAAGGGTTGTGCAGCGGTGCACATCAAAATTTCCCTTCAGCAAAGTAATGGTAAAGAAAATTGTATCACAAAAGATCCAAACAGATTGGTGAAAGGAAGCTAGATTGTATTAAATACCGTATTGTCAATACAGTACTTTGTTACCTGGTGGTTACCAGTTTTGCATGGTAATTCTCTTTCTGAAATGATATAAAGTTTTGAAAAATATAAAAATTAAAGTGAATTTATTGTCCACAGTTTATGTCGATGAAGAGCAGTTTTGTAATGTATTCAGGAATTAAATGAAGGCTAAATTATTAAAATGTTTTCTACTTAAAGCTTTTTACATAAAGATGTTGAAATTAAGTGAAAATATTTTTGGGTATGAGAAATAGGTAACATACTACTGTTCAGTACAATACTTGTGAAGATGCTTTGGACCCTGAATTGGTAAACATTATAATTTCTTGATACGAGACATTATATAAGCAAGGATGTTTTTCAGTCTGCGCGAGTTAACCCTGTGGCTTGGAGTAACTATATTAGAGGTAAGAAATATTGATTTAAAAGTATTGTATGTTATGTATGCTTAACAGATATAGTATAGTAAGATAAAGTTCTGATGTTTAAGAATTTTCCAGAGAACACGATATCAGGTAAATAGTTAATGTTTCAACTTCAAAACAAATTTTTACAATTAACGAATTAAAAACAAATGTTATAGATAAAAAGACTAGAGATAAAATGAAAGAACTACAATGAATGCCTACCCAGTTACTGCTTGGAGCTTAAAGTTATCCCATAAAAAAAAAGAATGGTCTATTGGGGGAATGTACTATTGAATGTAAGACGAGAGGCGTTAATGTTAAATCGTTTCTTTGTTTATTATAAATGCAAGCCTTTATGACTAATCCTTACTTTCAGGTGTTTGTCTGGCTCACAGCACTACTAGTAACACTAGTACTGGTGGTTCTTAGAGTTGAAGGAGTTATGCCCACAGTGAGCTGGTGGGTCGTATTATCACCTATGTTCATTGCCGACGCACTCAACACCTACTTCTGTGTCATAGTTCTTATTCGAATGTACTTGGATGGCGTTTTGAAGCCTGCAGCTTTAAGAGCTCTATGGAGTTTTTCTGTGCTAACACTTGGGTTCACTTTTAAATTTCTTTTGTGTAGAAAATTAATGGAACCCTCTCAGCTTGAATATTCAGCAGTAATGTCTCCTGTGTTTGTCCTCCTGCAATTGATATTAATAAGAGCTTGTCATCTTAACTGAATATTTAGAAAAGGACAATAGGTTTCAGAAGGATGCATTGGCAATTTTAATTATTGCCGTTTTAAGAGATCAACGTTCTGAACAGTTTATTAGTAATGTTGGAAATATAATTTTTACTTTAGTCTTGTAGATTTTCTTAACATAATATTTTGGCTTATCAAGTGATTAGTTGTTTAATATTGTACAAGGAAAAATAATAATCTGAATATACTGTAATAAAATTCCAAAGGTTTATTCATCCTTTTAAATATCTCTCTCTCATATTAACAAGATTTTCATTACTACAGAACACTATACAAACACATTTATACAACTTTGTACGCTGAAGAAATTACACAATGTAAAGTAGTTTACTACAGTATCAGTAGAGCATGACTAATCACCCAAAACATCTACAATCCTATGAGATTGCACCTTTTACAACCTTAAGATAACTTTGCAGGGGTTTTCTTCGTTTTTTTTTTTATCAATCTTAGTAGAGGCCAAAACAGTGAGGCCAGTTGCTGGGTATAATCTATAAAACCCAGCAACTTATACTTGGCAATAAGATAATGGCATTAAATATTCAAAACTACATTAATTTTATCATTTACCAAGCAAGTCACCTAACATTATCAATTTCAGTACTGTAAAACTACATAATAAAGATAAACATTTGTTTAACATTTTGTATCACATTCTACCCACTCTTCAGGATTAATATCAAATTCCTTCATTTTTGCATCAATACCCCACCAGGTACCAAAGAAGCCCACATCCATTATACGCTCATGAAAAGTCAAATATTGTGGGGTGAGATATTCACACTGACTCTTGAACACCCCACAAACCTTAGAATAGTTGTCCACCCAGAGGAGGGAGCAAAATCCTAGGCTTAATCTGAAATGGAGAAAGTGTACATAAATAAACAAATTTGATGGAAATACAGTAGATGCAAAACTACTTTACATTAGAATCCTCTGTACACTTTAATTTTGACAATGATGACTGTGTGAAACTGCAAAAGCAATTTTAGTATCTGCAAGTAAACATATAAAGAATTCTTATACTGAAGTTACCAGAGGAAACACAATTAAGTAATTTACAGACAACTAAAATAAAATGATGAAGGAAAGGCTAATATCAGAGAAAAAGATAGTTTAAATGACAAATAATATTTGTGATTCTACATAAATCATTGGTTTACTCATTGTGATAATACAGCCTAACTTCCTTAAATATGCTGTTAACAATTTTATATTCTGATGATTAAAATGCATTATCTGATCTAAATATTCATAAATATTCATGTACTGTATTCGTCGTTATTATGCATAATTTATAATAAATACACTTTTGTCTTTCATCTAATCTCTTGACTAGAGAATTAGCAAACATTCTGACACCAAATTTAGTTATAACTTGGGAAAACACACAGTACTAATTGTAAACAGTTTCACATCACTGAGCGGCCTATCAGCAGCCCTGGGAACCCTGAACGTTTACAGTCGAGAATGAGCAGACAGGCCTTACCGCCAGTGTTAAAAGGCAACACCAATATGGCTCAGCACCCAGTAAAACTCCGTCATTTATCTGCTAAAGTTGAGAAACAACCAATATTCATATTTATCAAAAAAGGATGAGAAGGGTAAAAAACTACAGTCATTAATCCTTTTGCAGTTACAAACTTAAAACAGCTAGTACTGTACAAATGGTATTGTCTAAATATATATGCTGAAATTGAGAACAACCTGGTATAGTCTCATTACCATTCCCTCTGGCTAATACTTGTACACACACAATGGAAGATTTCAAGATACTGTATAGTATTTCTTGTTTTTACATTATTAAGCTGCTTACAATGGAACCCTACACATTTGTAATTTGCAGAGGGCACCAACAGCCAAGCTATGGATGTTGATGTAATGTACTGTTGGGTCAGGGACACTGCTACATATTAAATAAAATTATCTCGGCTTTCATCCAATCATGAATGCATCGATTTGCTAACACTTAAACAGTTCATTTAATTTCAGTGACTTTTTCACCTCTACTTTAAATTGTAAATACCACATCCTTCTGTTCTGTGTGCAATTTTGCACCTTGCAGACATACATATCAATAACAATGCAATAAAATTTATGTAAAGGATTATAATAGAGTCAAGTTACTTGAAGTACTCAGAATTCAGATAAAACAGCCACAAAGAGTGTCCTGACATTCACCTTCTCACCAATCCATGATTGTAGCAGTCTACCATATAGTTGAAATGAGCATCTACTTCTTTGTTCCTAATCTTGTCACTTAACATGGCTGATTCGTTCATGTATTTTTGAAGGGTATCTTGAAAATCCATCTTGTTTGGATTTGTTTTTACAGCACAAATATATCCAGCTATTACTGGAATAGTGAAATAAATAGATTTTTAAATATTTAATAAGGTTGATCATTACAAGTACATTACTAAACAAAATCCTACACATAGTACAGTATTATGAAAAGAATTTTTTGGAAGAATATAAGTTGTTAATTAGTAAATACCAAATAGTCAATGGTAATGTTCAACCTAAGAAAATAGTTGTGAGGATGACGATAAAGGAAAAACAAGAGATAATTCATAGTGAGAATGTGATGCCTCACTACAGACAAGTGTTAAAACATAGGGAAAAACAAGTGTCAATAGACAGATTCTTAGTAAGACAAGCAAGCAGTGAGCCACAACCAGGTCCTAGTGGTATGCCTGCAAAACGTAAGAGAAAGAGAGAGAGCACCCCAGAAATGCCATCAGAGCTGTTATAATGGAGGGACTCCTCTTCCAAACACTAAGACCTCTCCTTATTCCCTCTTCCTTACTGTCCTCCATATGCCAACAAGAGTCCTCAATAAAGGTAAGATACCTAAGAGTATTATTCTGTATAAAATGTATTTTTTGGTTAATATGTTTGGGGGTGTGGAACAGATTAATTCAATTTACATTATTTCTTATGGGAAAATTTGTTTTGGTTTTCGTACCATCTTTGGGAACGGATTACTACGAAAACTGAGGTACCCCTGTAGAGGAATCAGCAAACCTCCAATCTAATGTAAATCAGATCTTTCAATGGACCACAGATAACATGATGTTTAATGTTATGCAGAAATGAAAATATAAAAATGAAAACTACATATAAAATGCAGTCAAATCACACTATAGAATGAAAAAGCAACGTGAAGGCTCTGGGAGTAATCATGTCGGAAGACCTCACCTCTGAGGAACACAATAAAGTAGCTATTATGATTGCAAGAAAAATGATAGGTTGGATACCAAGAACCTTTCAAACAGGAATGCTATACCAATGATGATACTTTTCAAAACACTAGTGCTCTCTAGGGTGGAATATTGTTGCACAATAACAGCCCTTTTCAAAGCTGGAGAAAATGCTGACCTGGAAGATGTGCAAAGATCCTTACCTACTAGAATCTACTCTATAAAACATTTAAATTATTGTGACCGATTAAAATTGTGAAATCTGTATTCTCTAGAGCGCAGGCAGGAGATACATCATAATTTACACCTGGAAATATTAGAGGGACTGGTTCCAAATCTGCACATGGAAATAACATAACATGAGACCAGAAGGCATAGCAGGATGTACAAAATTGCCCCCACTGAAAAGCAGAGATGCAATAAGCACAATGAGAGAGAACTCAATCAACATAAAAAAAATTCCAAGACTTTTCTACCCTCTCCCTGGCTGGCCACATGGTGTTCATGAGAGTACACAATAAGCAGCTACAAAGGATACCTGATCAACCAGGCTGTGATTCATACATCAGACTGCAAGAAGCCATATCCAACAGCCTGGTTGACTGGACCACCAACCAGAAGGACTGGTCAGAGACCAGGTCCCATGGGCGTTGATACTCTGAATCATTACAAGGTAACCACAAGGTAAGGTGCCCCCCCTCACTATGCACAGTCCTGAGCATGTTAATATATGAACCTTAAATATGGAAGCAGCAATGATGGAGCTGAGAAAGATATCCTGTACATGCGCTAGTGTAAAACCAACTATATTTCTAAACTTCTCCAGCCTTTAAGTTTGCTTACATAAAGTTATATCCTAAGCTTTATTAACATTGAACATTTAGTTAATTCTGTCATGTAACAACTTTGCTCTCATATTCTTTATTTGTATTTTTAACTTTGTATATTATTGTCATGCAAATGACTTACTTGATAAATATGTGGCTGCTTTAAGTGGTTGTCTTCGTGAGTCTACAATTACATCTTGAACCATTTCTTTATAGTCTTGAGCAACTGATGCCCAGTAGTTACCTGTAAGAGAAAAGACTACAATCAAACCTCAAGATACAAAAAAAAAAAAAAAAAATAGATATCAGAGTTTATTCACAAATTCTTAGTGTAATAAAAATAAGATAGAATGGTTGAAATTTATGACTAGTACTGTACTCAGTCAACACACATTCTGGCAAAATCTTAAATTTGCTGAACTTTTGTTGTATCATTTCCTATGAGGATGGTGGCAATTGGCAGTGTCACTCAAGTGATAATCCAGGGGGATGGGGAAGGGGGGGGGGTCACAGGTGAAAGGTTCCAGGTTTAATAACATGGCAGGAAAGAAGCATTTCGTCGGTGATTCCTTCTACTTGATACCTCTGTTCATCTAGTGATAAATTTCAAAATCCAGCTCGTTAAAATCATCAGGGCAAATGGGGAGATCTTTGACAAGCTGCCAGCTTCCTGTTCTCATTGAGGCCACTAGAGGGATAGTAGCTTTGAGGTAAATTCAAGTAAACATGTAGGTGGGTTGTATCCTTATGGCAGCTTTGAGCTTTGTAACTACTTTGTACACTCGCGAATATTTAAAGGTATTCTTGTACTCTACCCAAGGGTCCTACCTACTATGCAGTCCTGTGGCATTGTTGTAGGGCCCCATTGTCGAGGTCAGGGTTCTAGTTTGCCTCCCATTTCTCATGTCCCATGCTCCAAAGTCTGTGTTATGGTAATTAGTCAAGCTAGTTGGCTGGCTCTTTGTCCCCAATCTGTGAATATGTGGCTGATTGCTGCTTTTGATAGCTTGCTTTCCCGTTTTATCTATGGTTATGTAGGGAGCCGGTCGGCCGAGCAGACAGCACACTGGACTTGTGATCCTGTGGTCCTGGGTTCGATCCCAGGCGCTGGCGAGAAACAATGGGCAGAGTTTCTTTCACCCTATGCCCCTGTTACCTAGCAGTAAAATAGGTACCTGGGTGTTAGCTGTCACGGGCTGCTTCCTGGGGGTGGAGGCCTGGTCGAGGACCGGGCCGCGGGGACACTAAAAAGCCCCGAAATCATCTCAAGATAACCTCAAGATAAGGGTCTGTCTAATTACCCAAAACTACCCAAACTTACTCGAAGCTACACAAAGCTTCCTAGCGTTACGTTAGTAATGAACAAATATGATATATTCATTCATTATAATGTTGGTGCTGAATGTAGATCATGAAAACATATTTTTACTCTGAAAAAGTATCATTTTATAACGAAATTAGACAAAAATAAGAAGCTGGTGACTCCAAAGCAAGTCGGCGGTCCAAGCGATGATGTTTGGTGGCATATGAGCCTCCTGTACCTATCTAACCTAACCAACCTACCCAAACATAACCTAACTAAACCTAACCTATCCAAACATAACTTAATATAACCTCTAGGCAACAATACATCTTGAATAATCTGTTCATCTTGGATAAGTCGCTCCACAACATTGTCGCTTGGATCGTCGACTTCCTATGGCCTCTTATGCCACTTAGTTTTGTCTAATTTCCTTATAAATTTATATTATTTCAAAGTAAAATATGTTTTTTTAATGTTCTACATTCAACACCAATAAAAATATATCATTTCTTCATTACTTACATAATGCTAGAAAGCTTTGGGTAGCTTTGAGTAAACTTGGGTTGCTTTGGGTAATTAGACGCGGTCCGTCTAATTACCACAGGCTACACAGGCTTCAGAAAGCTTCCTGGTAATACATTAATAATGAATAAATATGATATATTTACTCATTATAATGTTGGTGCTGAATGTACAACACGAAAAAACATAATTTTAATCTGAAAAAGTATCTTTTTATAACGAAATTAGACGAAAATAAAAAGCTGGTGATGCCAAATCAAGTCGACGATCCAAGCTTCGGTTAGGTTAGGTTAGGTTTTGTTTGGTTAAGTTAGGTTAGGTTAGGATAGGTTAGGTTAGGATAGGTTACGCCAGCCTAACCTAACATATCATATATATTCACTACTAACGTATTGCCAGGAAGCTTTCTGAAGCCTGTGTAGCCTGTGGTAGCTTGTGGTAATTAGACGGACCCATTAGACGAACCGCTACCCAGTTTGCTAGTACCAGACTAGTAGACTAAGACTCGTATCTCATTTTCTAACAGATTCTCATGTATGACTAACCACCCTGTGAGATGAAATATTAAATAGAGCTGATAGCTAGCTCTTGATCCGTACTCTGTAATCCCGCATAAAGAACAGTGTAGCAGTACATGGATGTTTACTTGAATCTCCTAATACAAAATTAGGATGGGAAACCAAAACGCCACTTTCGTGAGGAGATCTGTCAATGATCTTTAACTTTAAAATTAAGTAACATACCCCACTTCTCTATGGAACCGCCTTTAAATTTTGAGGGAAGCTTGATTTTCCATGGTGTTTTTAATACTAAGGAGGACATGGATCTCGCGGGGCCGGCCATGTCTGTGTTTACACACACAGCTGCTTGGTGCTCACTCAGTCCCAACTAAGAATCGTTCCCATCTTGAGATGGGATTATTTATTTTTATTTATTTTTAATTTATTTAATGATCTACAAATAAATATAAATACATATTATTTATTTATATACAAGAAGGTACATGTCTGTGTTTACACACACAGGTGCTCGGTGCTCACTCAGTCCAAACTAAGAATCCTTCCCATCTTGAGATGGGATTATTTTTTTTATTATTTTTTAATTTATTTAATGATCTACAAATAAATATAAATACATATTATTTATTTATATACAAGAAGGTACAATGGGTTGTGAAAGTACATGTTATGGTGATTCAGTGGACCATTCTTATGGGTATGTAGTGTATAACAAATGAACTAAATTAAACTGTCACTGATGTATATGACAAAAAGGGTTAGCCCCAAAATGGACCCTTGAGATACCTCTCCTCCCATTATATAATAACATAATGAAAATACTAATAACCATACTTGGGTTATAAAGTCAATTTCCAAACCAAATAATGTAGTAGGAATCCGACTGGATTTCTACGAAGGCCGAAGTCTGGATACCTTTGGATTCTGCTGTGAAATTAGCCATATGTTAATAATAATTAAACACTAACTTACTACAGTATATTTATTTTAACATAAATATGTAAAAAACAAGCTATTAATTAATTTAAATATATACACGTCTATGTTATCATCATAAATATGCTGTGGAAATAGCTGTGGAGAGAACGTTTGTTGACACATGTATACAAACCCCACAACAGTCAAGAGATTTTAGGCGAAATTGTGCTAACTCTCTCTTTTATTTAACAACCAACTTGTTGAGCTGCTTTACATCATGGCGACGAACACAGAGAAGAGAAGACAACTTGATGATGAGATGAGCAGGTCAGTGGTGATGAAGATATGTGAGGAAGGAGTCGTAAGAAACCTTACTTTCCTTAGACTCTGTGGAGACCTCTCACCGGGTGCCAGGTTCTCCTGCCACCTCCACCCTGGACCATACGCACACTCTCTACTTTCCTGCTCGAGAATAAGTTTTACGTTATTTTCTTGGTCAAGGATTGGTTAGACTACTTGACTGCTCAAGAATAAGTTCTACATTACTTGCCCGGTCATGGATAGATTAGATTACTTTCCTGATCAAGAATAGGTTAGATACTACTTTCCTGGCCAAGAATAGGTTAGATACTACTTTCCTGGTCAAGAATAGGTTGCACACTACTTTCCTAGTCAAGAATAGGGTTGACACAACTTTCCTGGACTTTTTCCCCTTCCTTAGTGTGTGTAATTACTTAAGTGTAGTTACAGGATGAGAGCTACGCTCGTGATGTCCCGTCTTCCCAGCACTCTTTGTCATATAACGCTTTGAAACTACTGACGGTCTTGGCCTCCACCACCTTCTAACCTAACTTGTTCCAACAGTCTACCACTCTATTTGCGAAAGTGAATTTTCTTATATTTCTTCGGCATCTGTGTTTAGCTAGTTTAAATCTATGACCTCTTGTTCTTGAAGTTCCAGGTCTCAGGAAATGTTCCCTGTCGATTTCATCAATTCCTGTTACTATTTTGTACGTAGTGATCCTATCGCCTCTTTTTCTTCTGTCTTCTAGTTTTGGCATATTTAATGCCTCTAACCTCTCCTCGTAGCTCTTGCCCTTCAGTTATGGGAGCCACTTAGTAGCATGTCTTTGCACCTTTTCCAGTTTGTTGATGTGCTTCTTAAGATAAGGGCACCACACAACCGCTGCATATTCTAGCTTTGGCCTAACAAAAGTCGTGAACAATTTCTTTAGTATATCGCCATCCATGTATTTAAAAGCAATTCTGAAGTTAGAAAGCGTAGCATAGGCTCCTTGCACAATATTCTTTATGTGGTCCTCAGGTGATAGTTTTCTATCTAGAACCACCCCTAGATCTCTTTCTTTATCAGAATTCTTTAAAGATTTCTCACATAATGTATAGGTTGTATGGGGTCTATGTTCTCCTATTCCACATTCCATAACATGGCATTTATTAACATTAAATTCCATTTGCCAAGTGGTGCTCCATATACTTATTTTATCCAGGTCTTCTTGAAGGGCATGACAATCATCTAAATTTCTTATCCTTCCTATTATCTTAGCATCATCAGCAAACATGTTCATATAATTCTGTATACCAACTGGTAGATCATTTATGTAGACAATAAACATCACTGGTGCAAGAACTGAACCCTGTGGTACTCCACTTGTGACATTTCTCCAATCCGATACATTGCCTCTGATTACTGCCCTCATTTTTCTATCAGTCAGAAAATTTTTCATCCATGTTAGAAGCTTACCTGTCACCCCTCCAATATTTTCCAGTTTCCAGAACAACCTCTTATGTGGAACTCTGTCGAAAGCCTTTTTTAGGTCCAGATAGATGCAGTCAACCCAACCATCTCTTTCCTGTAATATCTCTGTTGCTCGATCATAGAAACTGAGTAAATTCGATACACAGGATCTTCCAGATCGAAAACCATACTGTCTGTCTGAAATTATATAATTTCTCTCCAGGTGTTCTACCCATTTAGTTTTAATTATTTTTTCCAATATTTTGACTATTACACTTGTCAATGATACAGGTCTATAATTAAGGGGGTCTTCCCTGCTTCCACTTTTGTAGATTGGAACTATGTTAGCCTTTTTCCACACATCAGCTACAACTCCTGTAAACAGGGATGCCTGAAAAATCAGTTGAAGTGGAATGCTGAGCTCAAGTGCACATTCTCTCAGAACCCATGGTGAAATTCCATCTGGACCAACTGCTTTGTTCTTACATAGCTCCTTGAGCATTTTTCCACTTCGTCTCTAGACACCTCTATGTACTCTATGTTGTTCTCTGGAATTCTTATTGTGTCTGGTTCCCTGAAGATTTCATTTTGTACAAACACACTTTGGAACTTTTCGTTTAATGTTTCACACATTTCCTTTTCATTTTCCGTGAATCTATTTCCCATTTTCAACCTCTGAATATTATCCTTTACCTGCAATTTGTTGTTTATGAATTTATAGAATAGACCTGGTTCTGTTTTACATTTGTCTGCAATCCCTTTTTCAAAATTTCTTTCTGCCTCTCTCCTCACTGCCGTGTAGTTGTTTCTCGCATCTTTGTATCGCTGGTATGTTTGGGGGTTTGGCCTCTTCCTGTATTGATTCCATTTTTGTGTCTTTTGGTCTCTGGCCCTCTCGCAATTTCTGTTGAACCAATCCTGTTTCCTAGTTCTGCATCTCTGTTTTGGTATAAAACATTTTGTGCCTTTATCATATATTTCACAAAACTTGACATACATCTCATTCACTTCCTTGCCTAGCAACAAGTCTCCAATTATACTCACTAAAAAATTTCTAAGGTTGCCATAATGTCCTCTCCTAAAGTCAGGTTTTTCAATTGCTTCAACCTTTTTTTTCTTCCAGATTATAACGCATTGCATACTTTATTCCCAAAAGGACATGGTCACTTTTACCCAAGGGAGGAAGGTACTGAATGTCAAATATTTCTTCCTCCTTCCTGGTAAATATCAAATCTAGCATGGAGGGAACGTCCCTTCCCTCATCCTCGTAGCTTGTTTAACATGTTGATACAAGAATGTTTCCAGGATGAGGTCTACAAATTTACAGGTCCAAAAATCTTCTGTTTTAGCTTCATATGCTTCCCAGTCTATGGATTTCAAGTTGAAGTCGCCGACTATCAACAGTCGTGATCTATCGTTATCCGCTTTCGCTATGATCTCTCTCTCATTATTGTTATAAGACCTTCTCGTTTACTATCTAGCTCCTCCTTGGACCATGTTCTGCTTGGCAGTGGACTATATGCATTTATGATCACTAGTTTATCATCCTCATGGCAGATCTCTAGTGCTATTATGTCAACTTCTTGTGGATTGGCAGTCATTATTTCGTTCACCTTTAGGTGTTCTTTCACCAGCACAGCAACGCCACCGCCTTTCCTAATTTTTCTGTCCCGTCTCCAAATTGAGTAGCCCCTTGGGAATATGACCTCTTTTAAAATAACATCTTCAAGTTTTGTGTGATGTGGTGAGGGGGAATCTTGTGTGCCACATGTGGGTAGGTGGGAAGAGGTGGCTCCTGCTCCCCTCTTCTGCCTAATGTTGGAGTTCACAAGCAAAATTCCCTCCAGTGTCTTACTCACAGAAATTCCCTTCATGTTCCTATGTGAGGGGGGCCCAGGTTCTAGCTCTGGTCCTCAGTAGGCCAAACTGCACTCTTTCCCTGATGTGATTTAGTAGTTGGGGGGGGGGGGGCATCTCAGTGAGAGAGTTTCAGGGAACTACCAGGGGCTCACTCAGAATTAGGTGTTTCATTTCATTCATTGCTCGTTTTTTCTTGTGCACGACAGACCCTGCTCTGACATGAATACTGCATACCCTACTCAGTTTAAGGGTTAAAATATAAAGTGTATATTTTATAGTTTATTCATAATTACGCGGAATTCATTTTCATTTTACGCCAATATTAAATTGTTTAACTATGAACTGCATAATGCATATAATTATACATAATTAAATCTACATCTGTATATCTCAGGCAGTTGCCTATCTTTTTATAGACTGTTGGTTGAGAAATATTTCAAGTTAAATTTGAAAAAAATACCCCCAAAACCTAGGAATTGTATACAAATATTGGAGAGCAAGTTGTGCTTGATTGGTTTAATTATGTCATTCTTCTTTGTGCAGATTTGAGGCAGAAATCTCAGGTCCTCCTGGGATTGGTAGTGTGACAAATCTGCAACCTCCTCCAACACCTCCAAGGGCTGTTATAGGATCCAATACCTTTACTCAGGTAAGTTTAACTTCTGCAAATATTTATATTCTGCATTCTGGTATAAATTGGGTGGCATATTTTGTAATAGTCTTCTAATAAGCTACAGTATTTGTTTACTCAAGTTTGGCAATAATGGTGGGTATAATTTTGTGTGATGTCCATGCAATATCTAAAGAACTATTTTGTGTATTATTTTGGTGGGTCAAAAAAATATTTATTGTTCAGTTACTTCAGCTCTACAAAAGTCCCTTCCCTCTTCTCAAGAATGTTGCTCTTATATCTGTTAATGCCCTCTGTCAAAAGTATTGATGCAATTTAGAGAAAAACTGTTTGTCTAATCAGTTTACCTGGCCTTACATCTTTGTTTGAGTCATTACCTTTCCACTGCAAAATTGCTTCTATTTTTCTCTCTTCTGTTGCTGTTTCTATTGGTTCTGCTTCAGGTCCTTGTGCAATGAGTATTCCCTTTTTGAGAATGGTCATACAACACTCACACTGCAGCTTCTCATACTTGCTCTGTATTTTCAATTGTTCAAGAATTCATGCCAGAACTTTGAGACCCATCTGAGCCTGATGGGAACCAGGATCAGAGAGAGCAGAGAAGCTCTCTGTGAGAAGAGAAAGAAGCTTGGGGATCAGAAATGAACCCAAAACCAAGAAAAAATCCACTGGAAATTATAAGTACATCAAAATGAGCAACTGTTTGAAAGGAAACCCTGATGAAAGCAAACCAAACAACATGCTACAGGGTCATCATCTTAGCCAACATATGCCTGACCGCTACCAAATTGCAGCCCAGGTTACACAGGGTCCCCATCAGCCAGCCACCTCATTAATTTGTCTGGAACAGCCAGGGTCACATCTAGTTTCTATTTCTGCATTCAGCAATACACATTCTGAGAAGTAATTAGAAGAGAAGCATTCTGATTACTGTAATTATTGCAGGAGTTCTCTTTAGGAGAGGGGGGGGATGTGGAGGGAGAGTGGGGTGAGAAAGTGGAGTGGGAGGGTGGGTGGAGTAGGAAAGAGTGTTAGAGGAGGAGGAAGTTGGACAGGTGGGAGATGGGAAAGAGCAGGGTTAGGGAATGAGAGATGACAGAGGGGAGAGACCCGGGCACAGCCAAGTACCTCCTTGTACTGTGTAATTGTAAACTTGAATGATATAATACAGATTTTGTTGTAGAATATATTTATAAGTTTCAGATTACTAACTACAGTATGCACTGTTGCCACACTTGTTTCTTCATATGTAATTCTAGATATTCATAGTGTTAGGCTCATTAAACAAAAGTTAATATTGATGTTATCAGTATGAAGACAAAATTTATGTTACAGTAATTATTAAATGGATAGAGTTTTCTATATTTGTAGGTTCAGCAGCGCTTGCAACAGCAGCATCCTGAACCTCCAGGCACTGGGCCCTCTGGTCCTCATGGACCTCCTGGCATTCCTACTTTATCTGGTCCTCCAGGTCCAGCTGGTGCTCCTATTCCTGCAGGACCTACTGGGCCTCCAGGTCTTCCAGGCCCTCCAGGTCTTCCAGGTCCTGCAGGTCCTCCAGGTCCTCCAGGTCCTTCAGGTCCTTCAGGTCCTTCAGGTCCTCCAGGTCCCCCTGGTGTTGCTATTGGGGTTCAGAGAACACAGAATGCACCTTCAGTACCCAGTGGATCAAATGCAAGCAATGGTGTTCTGCCATTACCCCCGCCACCAGCACCACCCGGTGGATATATTGGGCCACGATTACCTGGGGACTGTACACCAAATAGCAGTTCGCCACAACAGCAACAGCAGCAACAACAACAGCAGCAGCAGCAACAACAACAACAACAACAGCAGCAGCAGCAGCAACAGCAACAGCAGCAGCAACAGCAGCAGCAACAACAGCAGCAGCAACAGCAGCAGCAACAACAACAACATCAGCAGCAGCAACAACAGCAGCAACATCAGCAGCAGCAGCAGCAACAGATGCACCACCATCACCAACAGCACCAGATGCACCAGCAGCAACCTAGACCACCACCACCACCTCCTCCAGGCTTCATTCCACCACAGCTCACTCGCCAACACATGCACCATAGTGAGTAAATTCTTCAAATATTTTTTATAGATTAATAAAATTAATCTATAAAAAATTAGATTTGCTTTAATGCTTTAATTAATTAGTGAAGTTCTTAAACAGAGAGGTGAAGCTAGTGAAATTAGCTCTAGCCTCTTAAACTAGTGAAGTTCTTAAACCAATGTCAAGAACATTTTTCCATTGCTTACTGTGCAGTATTTCATAAACTTTTGGAAGGCACAATTCTTTCAGTGCTGGGTTACCACAATGTGCAATTTTTTAAATATGATTTGTTTTTGTTTAGAAGTTTCTTTTCTGGGAGGACTCCCTTAGGTGGCTCATAAAGTTACCTGCCTGTTTAGCTCCAAGCCTCAATCACCCCACTAGGCTCTTGTGAACCATGAGTGCCTACCAGTAACTAGGTATAGAATCCTAAGAATCCAGTAATGACCATCTCCATAATGATAAGGACTGAAACAACTCCTGGTGATATGAACAGTGAACCATCAGAGAGCAGTCAGAGTGGAGCTGAATTATGGAGCCCAGAGGGAGATGAAAGAGCCAAAGAGTTCACTGTGCACTTGGTTCTTATAGGTGGTGTGTGGAATTTTCTCGTGGATTGTTTCTTTCCCATCTCCACATGGGAAAGATGAATGTGGATGGTCAGTTTCTGGTGGGTGAACTTCTGTGTAGCTGTGTGAAATCAGAAGCTTTTTGGTTTTTATAGTCACTTTCCAGATTGCAGGTCTTTTGTGGTGGATGCTTTTTTGGCTGGAATGGGTTTATCATAAAAGTTTTTGAGAGAGTGATCAGGATTCAAGTCACCAGTTTCATGGAGACCAATGACCTTCACAAACCAGGCTTACATCTATTATAGAGTTCGAAGATCATGCCTCTCACAGCTATTTGACAACTAGGACAAAATCACCGAGGCATTGGAAGAAAAAGATAATGCAGATGTGGTATACACGGACTTTGCAAAGGCATTCAATAAATGCGATCATGGAGTGATAGCAAACAAAATGAGGTCATTGGTAATAAATGGTAAAGTAGAACGGTGGATACTCAATTTTCTGTCGAACAGAACACAAAGAGTAACAGTCAGCCATATAAAATTGAGTCCAAGTGCTGTTAAAAGCTCTTTACCTCAGGATACAGTCCTTGCACCACTGCTTTTCCTTATTCTCATATCAGATATAGACAAAAATACAAGTAACAGCTTCGTGTCATCCTTTGCAGATGACACAAAAATCGGCATAAAAAATTACCTCTGCTGAAGACATTGAAAAACTACAAGCAGATATTAATAAAGTTTTATTAATATCTGGGAACTGGGACCTATAATAAGTGGGTTTAGAGGATAATTGTAGGGAAGAATGCTTCTGATATTGAGTAGGTGGTGGCAAGATTGCAGCATTTTTACTTTTTAAGAGCTACAGCATATACCAGACTATTCTAAACTTACATGATTAATTTAATTATAGTACTGTTTAAAGTTTTGCTATATTTACTGGCATAATTTATTCCTTTTAAATTTTTCAATCTTGGTAGGAAAAGCTTTTGGTTAGGACCAGTTTTTGCCGATAAATCTTTCTTCGCCTTCAAGCTGTTTTGTATCCTGGATCTCGAGTAATTAATCTTTTTTGGGGGGGGGGGGGAGCAGATGAAGGAATTTGCAAATTTTCATTTTGCAGTGATAGGCAGGCACTGAGGTATCGCAAAGGAATTAGTAAGTAAATGGTTGCAGATGCATGTTTAATGTCCAGATTTTTGCCGCATTAAAATTGTTGACTATTTTGACAATTTAATTTTTAAAACTTTTCGGGTAATGTTAATTCTTTAACAAACGACAGCCCCGTCAATTTGTCACATGAAACAGGTGCGCAGTGCAGAGGTTAAATGACTGTTCATTTATATTGTATTTTGCATTAATTCAAATGCTTTTCTTCATAAACAAAAAAATTTAATCCTGAATAATAAATGGTTTGATGCAAATACAGTAGTACTTTTCATGATGAATCAACTTTCCTCGTAGGTTACCGATGAAGACAATATCACGGTACAATTTCTGATCCTGTATATTTAATTATATTAAGTGGCTTTGTTTTTTTTTTTTTCCATTTTATGCTAATTCTGCATTTTCTTGTAGCTCGCGCCCCAAAGGATCCATACTGTGCGGACTCGAGGGGGGCCAACAAGAAATATCGGGCTCTTCGACTAGATACTGGCAACTTTGCATGGGGCTCAGAAGGTTTGTGTAGCTTTTAGCGCCATGGTTTATACTTAATGGTTCCAGCATGATTAGTTGTTCTGTATGTTGATAAATGGGACTGTCATTCCTTCCTTGTAGTTGCTAAGGTCAAATACTGTAAAAATGTCAGTTTATGGATTGGTTTGTGGTTCATATGTAGTTTTAGTTCAGGTCAGATGATTTGTACAAAGGTTTTATTAAAGAATTGTATAAAATTAACTATGCATTACAATTGGCCTTGCATCCCCTCCATTATATGGTTGGGGGATTTGGCTAGTCAAAATCACTTTCAAAAAATTTCTCTGCCAAAGATCAAAATTACCCTGAATATTTTATGTAAGTATGGACAAATTGTGGATAATTATAAAGTTTTTTTTTGGGTGTGAGTGATGACTATAGCATGCTGTTCCTTTTTGAATTCTGGTGACCCCAACCAGCCTGTACTCCAGTCCCCCCACCCAGACCATTTTGTCTGCCAATTTGGGTGAGGCTAGCCCCTAAATGTCTGGCCTCCAACTTTGGATAAACCAGCCTTTATCTCTTATATTATAGATTATAACCATATATACAATGTGTAAGAACTGGACAACTTAAAAACCCAATCAAGCAATTAATGGTCTTATTGTGTAGTAATGGTTGTAGTTGTTGGTAATTCATTTTTAGTATGCTTAATGAAAATTTGTTCTACAGGCCAGACACGCAAGACTCGTATTGTTGACGTAGTGTACAATGCTAGTAATAATGAACTTGTAAGGACCAAAAACTCTTGTGAAGAATGCCATTGTTGTTATTGATGCAGCACCCTTCAGACAGTGGTATGAAGCTCATTATGCACTTCTCTTGGACGCAGAAGACGACTAACTAAAACCTGGTAATTATGGAAGATTTACACTGCCAGATTTTTGCTTCATAATGCAATCCATCAGTTGCCAACATTGATTGGCTTTCATATAAGATCTCTCTCTTTCGCACCCCACCTCACCCCTCCACTCACACACGCCTACTTGGCCCCGTTCAGTTGAGAGGAGATCTTATATGGAAAGCAATCATGTTGGCAACTGATGGATTGCATTATGACCAAAAATTCTGGCAGTGTAAATTCCATAATTACCAGTTTAGTAGTCTTCTTGCGTCCAAGAGGAAGTGCATAATGAGCTTCAACCACGGTCGGAAGGGCGCTGCATTTCAATAACAACATGGCATTTTACAAGGTTTGGTCCTTACAAGTTCATTATTACTACATTGTCATCGTCAACAATACGAGTCTTGCGTGTCTGGCCTGTAGAACAAATTTTCATTAAGCATATAAAAATGATTTTACCAAAACTACAACCATATACACAACAAGACCATTAATTGCTTGATTGGGTTTTTAAGTTGTCCAGTTCTTACACATTGTATATATGGTTATAATCTATATATAAAGAGATAAAGGCTGGTTTATCCAAAGTTGGAGGCAGACATTGGGCTAGCCTCACCAAATGGAAGACAAAATGGGTGGGTGGGGGACTGGGTACAGGCTGTTGGGGGTCACCAGAATTCAAAAGGAACAGCATGCTATAGTCATCACTCACACCCAAAAAAAACTTTATAATATCCACATTTGTCCTACTTACATAAAATATTCGGTAATTTTGATCTTTGCTGAGAAATTTTTGAAAGTGATTTGACTAGCCAAATCCCCCAACCATATAATGGAGGGTGCAAGGCCAATTGTAATGCATAGTTAATTTATACAATTCTTTAATAAAAACCTTTGTAAAAATCATCTGACCGAACTAAAAACACATATGATCCACAAAACCAATCCATAAACTGACATTTTTACAGTATTGACTTAGCAACTACAAGGAAGGAATGACGTCCCATTTACAACATACAGAACAACTAATCATGCTGGAACCATTAAGTATAAACCATGGCGCTAAACACACAAACCTTCTGAGCCCCATGCAAAGTTGCAGTATCTAGTCGAAGAGCCCGATATTCTTGTTGCCCCTCGAGTCGCACAGTATGGATCCTTTGGGGCGCGAGTACAAGAAAATGCAGAATTAGCATAAAATGGAAAAAAAAACAAAGCCACTTATATAATTAAATATACAGGATCAGAAATTGTACCGTGATATTGTCTTCATCGGTAACCCTACGTGGAGGAAAGTTGATTCATCATGAAAAGTACTACTGTATTTGCATCAACCATTTATTATTCAGGATAAATTTTTTTGTTTATGAAGAAAGCATTTGAATTAATGCAAATACAATATAAATGACACAGTCATTTAACCTCTGCACTGCGCACCTGTTTCATGTGACAAATTGACGGGGCTTTCGTTTGTTAAAGAATTAACATTACCCGAAAAGTTTTAAAAATTAAATTGTCAAAATAGTCAACAATTTTAATGCGGCAAAAATCTGACATTAACACATGCATTGCAACCATTTACTTACTAATTCCTTTGCGATACCTCAGTGACCTGCCTATCATGCAAAATGAAATTTGGGCAAATTCCTCATCTGCTCCCCCCCCCCCAAAAAGATTAATTACTCGAGATCCAGGATACAAAACAGCTTGAAGGCGAAGAAAGATTTATCGGCAAAACTGGTCCTAACCAAAAGCTTTTCCTACCAAGATTGAAAAATTTAAAAGGAATAAATTATGCCAGTAAATATAGCAAAACTTTAAACAGTACTATAATTAAATTATATGTAAGTTTAGAATGTCTGGTATATGCTGTCGCTAAAAAGTAAAAAATGCTGCAATCTTGCCACCACCTACTCAATATCAGAAGCATTTCCTACAATTATCCTCTAAACCACTTTATAGTATATTTACTAACTCCTTTGCTATACCTCTGTGCTGCCTATCATTGCAAATGAATTGGCCAAATCTTACTAAAATAGTCTCATGTTATTTAAAATAACTATGCATAAAAATCCTTGTCAATACATACACTAAAACACCTATGGCTAGCATGGGAAACAGTAAAATCAGATTACTGTAGGATCTCTAATTCCGATAACCAAAATAATTCAAATTCACACAAAGATTACCTTTTATACTTCTAACCCCCTTCCATGTGCACCAATGCTGAGGTTGATCTGGCTAGTTATTGATAAACTGCACAAACAGTTGGGGAGTTTTAATGTATTGGCCAAGACTTAAATAAACTCTTGCTAGTATAGAGACTAATCTTACTTAGGCCTCCATTTAACAGATGCCATCTAGAGGGGGGGTGGTTGTGGGCACCCCTGGGTGAGAGGTCTTGGACTAAGAACAATCACAAGTATGCATGAAGTAACAGCACTGCCATGCAGCTGCATGCCCACAGCATAACAATGAAATAAAAACTTGTTAAGCATTTGCCCATAAAAGTTTGAGTACAGTGATGGATGGCACGATTCGTTTGGTATTAGGCCTGTGGAATTAAGAGGTGATAAAACAATTGTTGATTGCAAAGGTGAGAGAGGAACAGTCAAAATTTGAGATCGTGCAGGATGATTCTTCATATCCTGCAATTTAAAATGATAAAACAAACTGTGACTGGCGTATGTTAGACAGTATATACATGCTCTCATAAGGATGAAAGTGTTCTACTGGGTTCAAGGCAAATAAAGAAAGGTTCTTTTGTGCAAATGTTGCTAGCGAGCACAAATATAAATTACTTTATAGGCAAAATGAAAATCCAAGGGCATTTAACAGTATGTTAAATGCGGTTAGCATAATGAGTATTTAAAAAACCCTTGACAGCATTTAAGGGTGTCGCAATACTCTCCCTGTGATTTAGGCTCATTTTAAGTATCAAATGCACTTGAAAAGGGTAAAACCAATAAAAACATGAATATAATAATATATTCAAGGCGTGTAATTACAACCTCATGCAAAACATGCAGGGGCTAGATGAACTCATAACTGGTTATGTGGTATTACACACTAGAACTGTTTACTCATTCACATTGGTGCATGAAAATGAAGCTCTGTAGATCATTACATAAAGTGTTATATAGTTATAGTTATTTTTCTAAGAATATAATTTGATGTGCATTTAACAATATGAATTATTTGAGAATTCCAGTGTACACACAACAATTTCAATGACACTATAAAAAAATACATTACTTATGCCTGGCAGCGTATTGCCGTTTCTTTCCCCCCTGCCCGCCTCGTCCCCTCTGCCCTCTCTCCCTTCGCCTCCCTTTTCCCCCCTTTCCTTCCTTTTCCTCCCCTTACCAGTTCTATTTCTATCCCCCCCCCTGCCCCCCGGTCCTGCTTCCCCCCTTTCTGTCCTGCGTCACTATCGCTGCCTCTATCTCTGGATCGATGACATGTGCCTCACCCAGACCCCTCGCCACGGTCAGTCCTTCCAAACTCACCGTCACTTGTTGACGCTTCACATTCCGACTGTCATCTTCGCCCTCCGTCCTCACCCTCCCTAACTACACCCCACTTAGTCCTTGGTCTCTGGGCGCATTCCCTTTGTCCTATGCCCCTACAAGTGCTGACTCCAACAATTCATCGTGTGTACCTCACCCGCAGTGCCCCCGTTCTGCGTCCCCCTTGCG
>WNGS01109635.1:10987688-11012340 GCA_020271785.1 Procambarus virginalis | reverse complement strand
CCTACACCCCTCACCCTACACCGTAGTGACAGGCGTCCAAGCGAACTAAACCAGTTACCTCCGCCCGGTTGGTCCCAGTTCGAACCCCGGGGCCGCCTCCACCTCCAAGGGAGGGGGTTAATGTGGGATTTAATAGGGGATTTAATAGGTGAAATAATGCGGGAAATAATACAGGTTTTAGTAATGGTCAAATCGTCAATTTGGGATTTAATACGAGATTTAATTTGCTATTAATTGAGGGTTAAATAAGGAATTACATAGTAAATTTGCTACTGATTATAAAGTCAAATACGGGGATTTAATAGGGAATTTTACTAAGGATTTAATAGTAGATAATGTCGGGTATTTAATATGGGATTTAATAGGAAATGAAATTGGGCATTTAATAGGGTTCATGCTGTTTAATTTTCTAAGATTCGTGTGAGTGTAACAAGGGATTAATAATATTTATTTTAGTGAGTTTTTACTAGTTAAATTATGTGATTTTACTAGTTAAATTATGTGATTTTTACTAGTTAAATTATGTGATTTTTACTAGTTAAATTATGTGATTTTTACTATTTAAATTGTGTGATTTTTACTAGTTAAATTATGTGATTTTTACTAGTTAAATTATGTGATTTTTACTAGTTAAATTATGTGATTTTTACTAGTTAAATTATGTGATTTTTACTAGTTAAATTATGTGATTTTTACTAGTTAAATTATGTGATTTTTACTAGTTATAATATGTGATTTTTACTAGTTAAATTATGTGATTTTTACTAGTTAAATTATGTGATTTTTACTAGTTAAATTATGTGATTTTTACTAGTTAAATTATGTGATTTTTACTAGTTATCATATGTGATTTTTACTAGTTATCATATGTGATTTTTACTAGTTATCATATGTGATTTTTACTCGTTAAATATGTGGTTTTTACTAGCAAATATGTGATTTGCAGATTGATAACGTTGAAGTTATTTTGGTTTATATATTTTGAGGAACTGTGGGGGTGTTATCTTAAAGTATATTTATTAAGTTATACCTGGTTGTCACTATTTTGTGTATACCTTAGTCCGTGTATATGCGTGGGTGTATATATGTATATAAGTGTGTGGCTATGTATTTATGTGCAGGTGTAGCTTTGTATGCGTGGCTTTGAATGAGTTTATGTTACACCTGTTGTATGTCTCACACCTGTTGTGTGTCTCACACCTGTTGTGTGTCTTACACCTGTTGTGTGTGTCTCACACCTGTTGTGTGTGTCTCACACCTGTTGTGTGTCTCACACCTGTTGTGTGTCTTACCTGTTGTGGTCTCACACCTGTTGTGTGTCTCACACCTGTTGTGTGTGTCTCACACCTGTTGTGTGTCTCACACCTGTTGTATGTCTTACACCTGTTGTGTGTCTCACCTGTTGTGTGTCTCACACCTGTTGTGTGTCTCACACCTGTTGTGTGTGTCTCACACCTGTTGTGTGTCTCACCTGTTGTGTGTCTTACACCTGTTGTGTGTCTCACCTGTTGTGTCTCACACCTGTTGTGTGTGTCTCACACCTGTTGTGTGTGTCTCACACCTGTTGTGTGTGTCTCACACCTGTTGTGTGTGTCTCACACCTGTTGTGTGTGTCTCACACCTGTTGTGTGTGTCTCACACCTGTTGTGTGTCTCACACCTGTTGTGTGTGTCTCACACCTGTTGTGTGTCTCACACCTGTTGTGTGTCTCACACCTGTTGTGTGTCTCACACCTGTTGTGTGTCTCACACCTGTTGTGTGTCTCACACCTGTTGTGTGTGTCTCACACCTGTTGTGTGTCTCACACCTGTTGTGTGTCTCACACCTGTTGTGTGTCTCACACCTGTTGTGTGTCTCACACCTGTTGTGTGTCTCACACCTGTTGTGTGTCTCACACCTGCTGTGTGTCTCACACCTGTTGTGTGTCTCACACCTGTTGTGTGTCTCACACCTGTTGTGTGTCTCACACCTGTTGTGTGTCTCACACCTGTTGTGTGTGTCTCACACCTGTTGTGTGTCTCACACCTGTTGTGTGTGTCTTACACCTGTTGTGTGTCTCACCTATTGTGTCTCACCTGTGTGTGTGTGTTTGTATATACTAACTCACATATGTATTTCTACTCACACACATAAGTAACTGCACGTTCCTCTCCCCAGATCCCAGTTACAAGTCTGCCTGGGGGTCCCCGGCGTCGCCTGCCTCACAGTCACAAGGTAAGTCTCCACTCACAGTCACGCTGTGTGACTGTGTGTCCATCTGTCACGCTGTGTGTGTGTGACTGTGTGTCCATCTGTTACGCTGTGTGTGTGTGACTGTGTCCATCTGTCACGCTGTGTGTGTGACTGTGTCCATCTGTCACCCTGTGTGTGTGTGACTGTGTGTCCATCTGTCACGCTGTGTGTGTGTGTCTGTGTGTCCATCTGTCACGCTGTGTGTGTGTGACTGTGTGTCCATCTGTCACGCTGTGTGTGTGTGACTGTGTGTCCATCTGTCACGCTGTGTGTGTGACTGTGTGTCCATCTGTCACCCTGTGTGTGTGACTGTGTGTCCATCTGTCACGCTGTGTGTGTGTGACTGTGTGTCCATCTGTCACGCTGTGTGTGTGTCTGTGTGTCCATCTGTCACCCTGTGTGTGTGTCTGTGTGTCCATCTGTCACGCTGTGTGTGTGACTGTGTGTCCATCTGTCACCCTGTGTGTGTGTGACTGTGTGTCCATCTGTCACCCTGTGTGTGTGTGACTGTGTGTCCATCTGTCACGCTGTGTGTGTGTGACTGTGTGTCCATCTGTCACGGTGTGTGTGTGTGACTGTGTGTCCATCTGTCACGCTGTGTGTGTGTGACTGTGTGTCCATCTGTCACGCTGTGTGTGTGTCTGTGTGTCCATCTGTCACGCTGTGTGTGTGACTGTGTGTCCATCTGTCACGCTGTGTGTGTGACTGTGTGTTCATCTGTCACGCTGTGTGTGTGTCTGTGTGTCCATCTGTCACCCTGTGTGTGTGTGACTGTGTGTCCATCTGTCACGCTGTGTGTGTGACTGTGTGTCCATCTGTCACCCTGTGTGTGTGACTGTGTGTCCATCTGTCACGCTGTGTGTGACTGTGTGTCCATCTGTCACGCTGTGTGTGTGTGACTGTGTGTCCATCTGTCACGCTGTGTGTGTGTGTGACTGTGTGTCCATCTGACACGCTGTGTGTGTGTGACTGTGTGTCCATCTGTCACGCTGTGTGTGTGTGACTGTGTGTCCATCTGTCACGCTGTGTGTGTGACTGTGTGTCCATCTGTCACGCTGTGTGTGTGTGTGTGTGTCCATCTGTCACACTGTGTGTGTGTGACTGTGTGTCCATCTCTCACGCTGTGTGTGTGACTGTGTGTCCACCTGTCACGCTGTGTGTGTGACTGTGTGTCCATCTGTCACGCTGTGTGTGTGTGACTGTGTGTCCATCTGTCACGCTGTGTGTGTGACTGTGTGTCCACCTGTCACGCTGTGTGTGTGACTGTGTGTCCATCTGTCACGCTGTGTGTGTGTCTGCGTGTCCATCTGTCACGCTGTGTGTGTGTGTGTGTCCATCTGTCACGCTGTGTGTGTGTGACTGTGTGTCCATCTGTCACGCTGTGTGTGTGTCTGTGTGTCCATCTGTCACGCTGTGTGTGTGACTGTGTGTCCATCTGTCACGCTGTGTGTGTGTCTGTGTGTCCATCTGTCACGTTGTGTGTGACTGTGTGTCCATCTGTCACGCTGTGTGTGTGACTGTGTGTCCATCTGTCACGCTGTGTCTGCGTGTCCATCTGTCACACTGTGTGTGTGACTGTGTGTCCATCTGTCACGCTGTGTGTGTGACTGTGTGTCCATCTGTCACGCTGTGTGTGTGACTGTGTGTCCATCTGTCACCCTGTGTGTGTGACTGTGTGTCCACCTGTCACGCTGTGTGTGTGACTGTGTGTCCATCTGTCACGCTGTGTGTGTGACTGTGTGTCCATCTGTCACGCTGTGTGTGTGTCTGCGTGTCCATCTGTCACGCTGTGTGTGACTGTGTGTCCATCTGTTACGCTGTGAGTGTGACTGTGTGTCCATCTGTCACGCTGTGTGTGTGTCTGCGTGTCCATCTGTCACGCTGTGTGTGTGACTGTGTGTCCATCTGTCACGCTGTGTGTGTGACTGTGTGTCCATCTGTCACAGTCGACCACAGTACCGACCACAGTACCAGCCACAGTACCGACCACAGTACCAGCCACAGTACTAGCCACAGTACCGACCACAGTACCAGCCACAGTACCGACCAAAGTACCAGCCACAGTACCAGCCACAGTACCGACCACAGTACCAGCCACAGTACCGACCAAAGTACCAGCCACAGTACCAGCCACAGTAATAGACACAGTACCGACCACAGTACCAACCACAGTACCGACCACAGTACCAGCCACAGTACCAGCTAAAGTACCAACCACAGTACCAGCCACAGTACCGGCCACAGTACCAGCCACAGTACCGGCCACAGTACCAGCCACAGTACCAGCCACAGTACCAGCCACAGTACCGACCACAGTACCAGCCACAGTACCAGCCACAGTACCAGCCACAGTACCAGCCACAGTACCAGCCACAGTACCGACCACAGTACCGACCACAGTACCGACCACAGTACCAGCCACAGTACCAGCCACAGTACCAGCCACAGTACCAGCCACAGTACCGACCACAGTACCGACCACAGTACCGACCACAGTACGGACCACAGTACCGACCACAGTACCGACCACAGTACCAGCCACAGTACCAGCCACAGTACCAGCCACAGTACCAGCCACAGTACCGACCAAAGTACCAGCCACAGTACCAGCCACAGTACCAGCCACAGTACCAGCCACAGTACCAGCCACAGTACCAGCCACAGTACCGGCCACAATACCAGCCACAATACCAGCCACAGTACCCACCACAGTACCAGCCACAGTACCAGCCACAGCACCGACCACAGTACCAGCCACAATACCAGCCACAATACCAGCCACAGTACCCACCACAGTACCAGCCACAGTACCGACCACAGTACCAGCCACAATACCGACCACAGTACCAGCCACAGTACCAGCCACTGTACCGACCACAGTACCAGCCACAATACCGACCACAGTACCAGCCATAGTACCAGCCACAGTACCGACCACAGTACCAGCCACAATACCGACCACAGTACCAGCCACAGTACCGACCAAAGTACCAGCCACAGTACCAGCCACAGTAATAGCCACAGTACCAGCCACAGTACCGACCACAGTACCAACCACAGTACCGACCACAGTACCAGCCACAGTACCAGCTAAAGTACCAGCCACAGTACCAGCCACAGTACCGACCACAGTACCAGCCACAGTACCAGCCACAGTACCATCCACAGTACCAGCCACAGTACCGACCACAGTACCAGCCACAGTACCAGCCACAGTACCAGCCACAGTACCGACCACAGTACCGACCACAGTACCAGCCACAGTACCAGCCACAGTACCAGCCACAGTACCATCCACAGTACCAGCCACAGTACCGACCACAGTACCGACCACAGTACCAGCCACAGTACCAGCCACAGTATCAGCCACAGTACCAGCCACAGTACCGACCACAGTACCAGCCACAGTACCAGCCACAGTACCAGCCACAGTACCATCCACAGTACCAGCCACATAACCGACCACAGTACCAGCCACAGTACCAGCCACAGTACCAGCCACAGTACTAGCCACAGTACCAGCCACAGTACCAGCCACAGTACCAGCCACAGTACCAGCCACAGTACCAGCCACAGTACCGGCCACAGTACCAGCCACATAACCGACCACAGTACCTGCCACAGTACCGGCCACAGTACCAGCCACAGTACCGACCACAGTACCAACCACAATACCAGCCACAGTACCAACCACAGTACCAGCCACAGTACCGACCACAGTACCAACCACAGTACCAGCCACAGTACCAGCCACAGTACCAGCCACAGTACCAGCCACAGTACCGGCCACAGTACCAGCCACATAACCGACCACAGTACCTGCCACAGTACCGGCCACAGTACCAGCCACAGTACCGACCACAGTACCAACCACAATACCAGTCACAGTACCAGCCACAGTACCGACCACAGTACCAGCCACAGTACCGGCCACAGTACCGACCACAGTACCAACCACAATACCAGCCACAGTACCGACCACAGTACCAGCCACAGTACCGACCACAGTACCGACCACAGTACCAGCCACAGTACCAGCCACAGTACCCACCACAGTACCAGCCACAGTACCGACCACAGTACCAGCCACAGTACCACCACAGTACCAGCCACAGTACCAGCCACAGTACCGACCACAGTACCAGCCACAGTACCGACCACAGTACCAGCCACAGTACCGACCACAGTACCAGCCACAGTACCCACCACAGTACCAGCCACAGTACCGACCACAGTACCGACCACAGTACCAGCCACAGTACCCACCACAGTACCAGCCACAGTACCAGCCACAGTACCGACCACAGTACCAGCCACAGTACCGACCACAGTACCGACCACAGTACCAGCCACAGTACCAGCCACAGTACCCACCACAGTACCAGCCACAGTACCGACCACAGTACCGACCACAGTACCAGCCACAGTACCGACCACAGTACCAGCCACAGTACCAGCCACAGTACCAGCCACAGTACCGACCACAGTACCAGCCACAGTACCAGCCACAGTACCGACCACAGTACCAGCTACAGTACCGACCACAGTACCAGCCACAGTACCGACCACAGTACCGACCACAGTACCAGCCACAGTACCAGCCACAGTACCCACCACAGTACCAGCCACAGTACCGACCACAGTACCGACCACAGTACCGCCACAGTACCAGCCACAGTACCCACACAGTACCAGCCACAGTACCGACCACAGTACCAGCCACAGTACCGACCACAGTACCGACCACAGTACCAGCCACAGTACCGACCACAGTACCAACCACAGTACCAGCCACAGTACCGACACAGTACCAGCCACAGTACCGACCACAGTACCAACCACAGTACCAGCCACAGTACGACCACAGTACCAGCCACAATACCAGCCACAGTACCCACCACAGTACCACCACAGTACCAGCCACAGTACCGACCACAGTACCAGCCACAGTACCGACACAGTACCGACCACAGTACCAGCCCACAGTACCAGCCACAGTACCGACCACAGTACCAACCACAGTACCAGCACAGTACCGACCACAGTACCAGCCACAGTACCGACCACAGTACCAACCACAGTACCAGCCACAGTACCGACCACAGTACCAGCCACAGTACCGACCACAGTACCGACCACAGTACCATCCACAGTACCGACCACAGTACCGACCACAGTACCAGCCACAGTACCAACCACAGTACCAGCCACAGTACCAACNCCTCCTAGATGGTACCTTGTGTTCAGCCTTCTGCTCCCTTCACCTAATTTCATTACTTTACACTTTCCTGAGTTGAACTTTAGTAGCCATTTTCTAGTTGTCCTGTAGTCCGGTCTGATCTTTATCTGTCTTGATTCTTCTCATAATTTTTGCATCATTAGCAAACATTGAGAGGAATGAGTTTATATCATCTGGAAAATTGTTTACATATATTAGAAACAGGATGGGGTCCAGAGCCCTGTGGGACTCTACTGGTGACATCTCGGCACACTAATGCCTTCCCCCTCACATTTACTTGCCGTTCCTGTTGCTTAGATACTCCCTTATCCACTGGAGCACTTTACCTTTTACTCTTGCCTGTTGCTCCAACTTCTGTAACAGCCTTTTATGGGTACTGTGTCAAAGGCTTTTTGACAGTCCAAGAAAATGCAGTCTTCCCCACCCTTCTCAATCTTGCCTAATTTTTGGTGCTTTGTCATAGAATTCTAAGTCAGTGAGTGTGTGTGTGGGGGGGGGGGGGGGCACTTTCCCAGCGGTGGCTCGCCACCACTCGCTAGAGCTTCTCTCTCTCTCTCTCTCACACACATACTTTTCCTCTGCTATTTATTAATTACGTCTCATATACACGATAGAATGTATTTAATTCAACTTCATAAATAATGTGTTAAAATATTTTATATTACAAATTATTCACCAATTCAACTAGCCCTTGCTCACAGAATTAGCAATTGGAATGTTAAAGTTTGTTCAGTTCATTTATGCACCCAGCCTGTGAGTAATAGTGGAGACTGTTACAGTAAAACATAATGGGCTTGGGAACTGAATCTCGAAATTCATTTAGCTAAGCAAGTTATAGTCTTGATATGCTAGTATATATAGTATTGCATATACATCAACAGTATTCATAGTTTTTAACAAACATAACCATGATCCCATAAAGCTCTTAACACAAGTGAATTTTAGTTAAGTTAACCTCATTCCCATCTTTTGGGTGACAAATGTTTCAGTGTTACAATAAACCACAATTTTGTAAGTAATTTACATTTGTGACAAGATAGTTATACATAATTTTAATGATTCTATCATGTACCAACACCTATCCAGCAGGCAGTGGTGCAAAGTTTACAATCACGTGTATGCTTTACCTCCAGTAAGCAAAGTTGAGATACTGTACTTGGCTAATTTTTCTCGTAATATATAATTATGAATGAAGTACTTACATATTTCTTAAACATTTGTGATGGCTATTTCTAAGGTCTTAGATTTGTTCACATTCAATTGTATAGTTTTGTAAGGAATGTGAATTAGTCAAATCTACTTCATCAGGCATTGTTGAGAGATTCCTGCAGTTACCTGCTATAAGCAACAATATCCCAGCTTAATTCTGGCAATTGGGTGTACCTTAGTTTGACAGTACAAATAATTAGGTCTACCTACAAATGCAATGTGTAATCATGAAAAAGGTTTAATTTAAATGGTCAAATAAAACAACAGCAATTCTGAAATCTAGGAATTATTTCATTTAGTATAGTAGTCTACCAGTACTGTACATTTAACCCTGATGATGATGGCTTACACCACATAAGGGTTCACTCAAGGTATCTGTAGTTTATGTGCGTCTGTCACAATTGTTATTTCTGACTCTTACAAAAATTGTCCTGCATTGAAATCCTTATAGTGACACAAATATGTGTGCATGACAGCCCAATGTATCACGGCACTTGAAAAAATCATTACAAATTAAAAATAAGAAAATATAATATATTCAATCAGTGCAGATACAATTTCATGCAAAACATGCAGAGCTAGCCCTGATAACTGGTCATAAGATTATTACACACAAGAGAACTGCCTAGTGGTTCATAATGGTGCATGAAAATGTAGTTATTAACATGTGTGTGTATATACAGTAAAGTGTAATAACAGCAACAACCATGTTTTATTGTTCTAAGCATATAATATTGTGTGCATATTAGTGACAAATATATTTGAGCATTCTGATGGTCCCCACAATTATATAAATTTCTCAAATTACACACTATTGAATAACATTACTAGAAAAAACAAATCAAAGGCATCAAAATAAATATATAAAAATACCTTGGCATCAACTTCCGCTCCATGGCAGGGCTACAGCTACTGCCACAGGGCTAATGCTGCATGAACGCTCATGAATCACAAAACTTCCAGGCTTCACCACGGCTAAAGTGACACACGACTTTGGAAAGACATTAGAAAGAATTTATTCAGTGTCAGAGTAGCTAACAAAAGAACGCATTAGGCAGTAATGTGGTGGAGGCAGACTCTATACACAGTTTCAAATGTAGATATGATGGAGCCCAATAGGTTCAGGGAATCTGTACACCAGTTGATCGACAGTTGCAAGGTGGGACCAAAGAGCCAAAGCTCAACTAAGTGAGTACAATTAGGCGAGTACACACATTTTTTTTCATGATCAGAGAATGTATTTTAACAATATTAAAAATATAAAATATAATTATGATTATGAATTAAATAATTAAACATGTCTTGACCATTTGTGATGAGTAATTAATTTGAAATTTGTTTCACATTCAACTAGAGACAAAGTATGTGAAATTTTGCTGAACAAAATTTATATTTGGTCAGATCATCAGGTGGCACAAACTCCCAGAAGTATATGTATGCCTTAGCTTTTGGAAACATTAAAAAAATTAAAATTTCACAATTTAGCTTTTTTTTGGACTGCATTTTAACCAGTGGTATTGAGGTACTGATAGAACCATCAAAATAGTGTCACATAGAACCATCAAAATAGTATAATGATTTAATGAATATGCCAGTTATTTGGGATGGGGTGTATGACTCGCTATGAATCTCAACATTTTGTGAACATAATAGTTCTGGTTCTCATTACTGTATTTTTTTTGTTATCAGGTTCATTTTAATCTCTTAGTTAATATGAAATTCATTTAAATCTAAATACTGTAATACATGAGCTGGACCATGTGCCACTTCTTGTCGGATAGTTTTAATATTATTACTATATAATTGTTATTGCTGAATGATGGGGCAATATTCTTTTAAAGAACAATATTGTTCTTTAAACTTCACTGTTCTTCAATTTCATTGCACCCCCATACTGTATTACATAATAATTACTATGTTACTTTTTTACATAGTAAAATGAATGTTTGCATAGTGTTACCAGAGAACTTTTTTAAAGTAAATTGACTGATTAATCTATTAATTTTTTATTAGGATTGTAGAATAAATAACAAAAAAATAGTTTTTAAGTGAAGTTATATAAATGTTCTCAAATACTTGATATAAAATATTTTCTTCAATAATTTTGGGTGCCATGTCACTGTAAACACATTCTCGACCAGTCTAGTTTTTTTTTTTTTACTAAGCCACACAGGACAATAAATCAACGTAGTGAATCGTAGGTTTAAAAGATACCAATAACTAATAGCAAAATATCAACACATACAGGAAAAAGGCACAAATTTACCAGTGTCCATAGAAATATGGTCAGTAGCATGAAATTCAACATTAAGATGGAATGTCAATTTTATTTTCCTGTAGAAATTCCTGAGATACTCCGATTCTTGTTTCAACTGTTGTGTAGTTCCTTGAATGTGATGCAAAAGCTCTTCCACAGTGGACACAAGAGGGCCGGATACAAGACTGCTCAGACCACATACACTCCGTACCATAACTAAAAGATCAATTATTGAGGATTAATAAAAATTATAGACAAAAACACTAATTTCACTGGCTACACATGATATAACTAACGAAAGATAATAAACAATTTTCCTTTAGGCACAAACCATACAACACATGTTAAACTAGAAGCTCAGTGCATTAAAATAATTTAAAATTAAAGTAAATCTGATTAACACTTTCACTGGGAGTGCCTAGAACTTAAATCTCCCATCAGAACCGATACTTCATCTTGGTATCTGAATTCTGTATTAGGAACATATAATAAAACTATGGGCTGAGCACAAACAATTTAATTTCCACTGATTTCGTGAAGATGTCATTTAGGCCAACTAAAACAGACATTCTATTTTACATAAACAGTATATAGATCATAAACCTTCACCTTCAACAAGCCGCCGGCTTCCTGTCCTCATTGAGGCCACTAGGGTTAGTGGGTTAGGGTCAGGTAAATAAGATAAATAAAGTCAGAAAGCAAAGTTTACCTGCAGAATTGTGTAAATGTGCGAGGGGATATTGGTTTGCTCGCTGTCGAGATAACTGCAGCACTTCACTCTGCTCGTCATAGAGTGTGGAACACAGATTCTCTAGGGCCTGAAAGAAGTTAAGAATATTGTTTAAGTTTTAATATTTTTCCATGGTCTGTCACTTGGCCTTTGACCAAAATCTTATTTTTCTTTTCAACCACAATATTGTACAATCCTAATCATCATATTTTCAGTTATATTAGTACTGTAAAACTTAAAACAATAATGAAATGGATGTATTACATCTTTAATCAAAACTCATACCAGACTTTTTTTTCACTTCTTGTGTAGCACTATATCCTAACCTTCAAAATAACCTTCATGTAAAATATTATGCTTATGTATTAAAAACAATCTTTAATTAACAATTTTGGAAAATAATTGACATTCTTAATACTGTATCCATGACATTGACCAACTGGATATTTTTTTGGACTTTCACAAGGCAGAGAGTTTCAGTTTTCATAAAATATGGCAGCATAAATTCCATAGTAAAATAAACATGACACACCTCTAGTATTACAGTACATATACATAACAAAGTAATCACTAACAAAGACTTTTGAAATTCTAACATAAGAAAAACAAACTTGACTAAAAAAATTATGTAACTACAAAGTTTAGCCCTTTCATTATAGATTATATGACCAATTTTACAAAATGAAACCAGAATATAGTGTTTCATTATGTTCAATGCTTGGCTTCCAGAATGGCCTCCTCGAAGTTTCACAAGTCTATTCTACATAGTCTCCCTGGCTTGGTACCTTCTTTTGATATTTACTTTCATTACTTCACAAGTCTACAACAAATGGCACCTCAGCAGTGGAAGAGCTTTTCAGAAAGGGAAACAAAAGCATACACTGTAATGAACAGAAAGTCATAAAGGTCTGACCCTTGGAAGATGACAAAACGATAGTAGCACTTAGGTACAGAAAACTAGCAGTGAACAAACACCACATATTCATTGCACAAGAAACATCTAAGGAGCAAAAAATCAACCTCCCAATGGACCTCCAAAAAACCCCTGGCCCGGGGCACCAGTAAGGACCAGTTGGTAAAAATTCAGCATTGAATGTAAAGAAATGCCCCTCAGTGGTTCCATGAGCTACCCCACCTGGTAAGCTTCAAACCCAATTTTACGATTCACAAGCGCCTACTAGAAACCAGACCAGAATTTGGCCCCCCCTCAAAAGAGACAAGGGAAGTCTAGGGCACAAGACAACTATAGTAATCTGAAGGAAAAAATTATAATGATCATAGGGTACAACAAAACAAGCAACTGTATGGATGGTATCGGCAACCCTATCGTAAACATGCATATGCGTGCTTGTGACAAGCGACCACCTGTTAGCAACAGTCACTCACTACCAGATCGTAATATCAACTACCTGCCCCCCCCCATTCATGAACTGCCCTTGCAATAACTCCTGAATATGACAGTAGAAGGGTAGGATGTAAATGGGAAGCCACAGAAGAACCCACCAGCTTGGCTCCCCCAAGCTATCTTAACACAGGAAACAGGGAAAATAGGATGACACTATGGGAAGAAGGGGGCAACACCAGTAACCCTAGAAGGAGCAGTCCACAAACATGAACAAGGAATTGAGCTGTAATAAGCCTCATTAGAATGCCAGAAACCATAATCTTGAAACTCCACCCAAGACAGAGGAGAACATCAAACACTTGTAGACAACGTGGAATTATGGGAAAGCAGCAGCAAGGCTAAGGTAGCCACCCATTGAACCAAATTCAACAACCGGCCCCAAGAACATTGAACAAAGGACACTAGTAACACAAATAATGAAACCTCACAAGCTCAATAAATGACCCCAAAGAGAATAGCCAACTGCCACCACCAAACAGAACATATCAGAATCTCTGGGTCGGAGCAACCAAGCATCAACAATCCAGGGAACCCCTCCAGAAACCAAAACACACACACTCAAGAAATGATGGTGATAAAAGGAATCACAAACACCAACACCTGAAAAAGAAACTAACAAAAAACCAGCGTTGCATGTAATGAAACGTCAATTTCTGGATGAACCCCAGTGGCTTCCTGAAGCTACTATCTCTGATAGTATGCCATACTACTATGTTTCATCAGTCGCAGAGTTCTATTGGCTTACCGGGGATCACATACAGAGACGCAGGGAGCAGGACCCAGGATAAATTCTTTAGAAATTCATTCATATACCCCACCACTGAGGAAGACACACACACAGTCAGCAAAACAAAATAAACCACTGCTAGCTTCAAAGATGACTGCAGCCTCGAGAACCGCCTAAAGAACTCCCCAAACTATGTCAACAAATTATTGAAAATTTACGAAACTAGTGCCAGCTCCTCTGCCCCACCTCCAACTCATTTGTGGATAGGAGTAAGGCAGCCCACGGTCGGCCAGCTGTTCCACCCTCAGTTTATGAAGATGCAAAGATTATCATAGAACCCTGCCTTCCAATGACCTAGAGGCAGGGAAGGTGTCAAAAGTTATCGTGACCTGGGCTCACCAAGAAATTAGCATTTCATTACATTCAACACTCGTTTTCTGGGGAAGAGCCCCTTGTAGCTCCCTAAAGTAACTTCCTACGAGGAAGGAAACAAAAGAGGCACTCATTAGGGAGGAGGGAGGACCATAGGTAGTACTACAAAGTTGAGACTCTTGGCTGCAAGATATAACTCAAAGTACACAAAGACATGGAGGACCAGTCACATTGACAACATAACAGGCCACCAAACCCTATTGCCTGAATATCAGCCCATGACACATTCGCAAAAAACATCCGAGAGAGCAGCATACTTTCGAACATCGTGGGTGTGAGGGAAAACCAATGACTGGCTAGACTTAACGACACCGAGGATAACCCAAGACACGAACCTTGGAACAAGGAACCAAAGTGACAGGATCGGCTCACAAAGAATCCATCGAGGAAGAACTAGTGACATGAAGGTAGCAGCAAAGAGCTGCTACCGGACACAGTACATAATGCACATCAAGCCAGACCAACCATCAATGATCAAAGGACCACCCTCCCTTCGGAAGTCAAATGATCCGTCTTTCGCCAGGAAAGGAGTAGGCTGCAAGCAAATAAACTGCCCACCAAGACCAAAAGAATAAAAGTCCTTGCGCAGAGGAAAGCATGAAGGTCTCCCCCCCCCCCCGAAAAAAAAGCTCCCCCAACCCAGTGGTGAGAGAAACCAAGAACAAAGCCTTCTAGAAACAATCCCGGACCAAAGAGGGACAGTAAACTGAAAAAATTAAAGAAAACAAGGAACACAGTCCAAAGCCCAAGCAGGCTCAGGCAGCACATAAGTAGGTCAGAGATGAAACAATGCATGAGGCAGCTTGCAAAACAGAGCAGAGATAGTATCAATTGTGAATGCAAGCTGCAGCAGCTCTGCCATCGCAGCATAATACAAGACACCCGTATTCGGCATAAGATGCGATCAAGAAAAAGCCAAGACAAAAAAAAAGAGGACCACCTGCTCAGAAACTGAAAGACTGACTAAGAAAAAGGAAGTGATCAAACGGGCACCACGACACCTCATACTGCCACTGCAAAGACGACCACATATGGGACACCATCAAAGCAACCACCTCATTACCATAGAGATGGTGATAAATATATATGTCAAAATTTCCAGGCACAAAGAGCAGGAGGTCGAGCCAGAGAAGTATGTTATCGTGCCAGCCGAGGATAGAGGCAGAGCCATGGAAAAATGCCTGGATTCGGACACCGAGCAACCAGCTCCTGAAACCAAGGCTGGGCCAGCCAAGAAGCCAAAAGAATCACTCTCCTCCTCTAGGACTCCAGTCAAGCCAGGAAGGAAGAGATACAAGACTCCCCACCTCAACTGGTCCAGCTGAAAGGCATCTGCTGTGAGGGCCTCCCAAACAGGAAACAGCACCATGTAAAGAGGAAGACACAAAGACCCTGCACATGATAAGAGCTCCACCTCTAGGCACCTGAATGTCTCTTAAAGCCACAGGAAAGAGGCAAGACCGACAGTCCACTCTGTGGAGATGGTAAGGAACAGGGACAGACCATGTGCAAGGATGCTGTTAACTCCATAGACATGAAAGGCAGAGGCAAAAGCAAACCCCCAGTTGAGACAATAAACCATGAAGCAGAGGTCCAACATTAATTATTGAGACAATAAACCATGGGGAAGCAGTCCGAGTAGAGCTTGAACACGAAGCCAGGAGGAATCAGAACTCTATGCCATGCCTGTCAGACAGCTGCAAGCTCCCAAACTGTACTATGTGCCCGACGAAGGAGTGGAGACCAGTGATCCCTGGCCAACCTGGTGCGCATTTGTCACAAAGTCCCAAACAAGGCCAAGGCATCTGTGAATACATCGAGCAAGAGCGGAGGCTGGTGTTAGGGAACTAAACCACAAAAGGTCTGAAGATGAAACTGGTAATGCAGCAGTGCTGCAACCAAGTCAAGGCCACCAGAGGCAGGGAAAGCAACTCTAACCATGAGTCCCAAATGTGGCCCAGCCAAGTCCAAACCTGAGAGAAAACCAACTAGGACTTCCACTAGTTCACCAGGAACCTGAACCTGGCAAGCTGGGAAAGAACCAGATTCCTGGCTAGCAGACACATGGACTGGCTGGGAGCCCACGCCAGATCCAAAACCCAAACACCAAGTAAACGAAGATGGGGCACTACAACCACAGCCAAGCATGTAAACACAAATGAAGCCAAATTGAGCCATAATGGAGGACCTGAAAATGGTAAGCCTGCTGTCCCACGACAAAGCCTAACCAATTCCTGAACCTCGGATGTATAGGGACGTGCCAGCAACTGGTATGTACAGGGATGCCTTAAACCACTTGACCATCACGACCGGATAAGGAAGTGATAGCCTGAGCTATGTGATGTTCTAAGAGGGAAGTAGTGTATGGGAGGTGGTGCCCGTGTTGTGTTTCGCCTTCATTATCTCCCTTATCATTATGCTATGATTACATCACTTCTGAACCTTCACCCTCTCTAAGTTAAGAGAGATTTCTTATGGTCTATGTCCCAGAGATCCAGGGAGATCATCTAAGTGCCCAGCCTGAAAAGATCGAGGATGAAGCAGAGGTCCGACAAATTCTGGTTTGGGACTGGAAAAGGGCAAGAATCCGAAGTGATGCATTCGTTTTGACTGCAATCAAACCCACTCTTGAAATGACTCGATGAAGGCAGGGACAGGAAACCTGCCTGAAAAGCCCAAACCCCCTGAAGGAGGAAGGCCCCAACCAATGCCATGGCAGGCAGAACAAGACGACCTGAAAAGCCCACGAATCATGGGAGCAGGTATACCAAAAAACAGCGTTGAATATACTACAATGAAACCCCATTTTCTGGGTGCCCCCGGAGGCTCCCTGAAGCTCCGGGGATCCCCACAGAAAACACAACTTCTCTAGGTCACTACAGCTAAATCACAAGAGGTAAAGACTTTTTATTTGGATTTTCATACTAAATAACAATATCAAAAGAAAATGCTAATTAACTAATATCAAAAGAAAAAATAATTTTTTCTGAACTTTTTTTGCAAGCACCATGAGATTGTCAGTCCCCATGGCATAGTGGAAAAGCACTCGCCCAGCGCTTCACAAGCACTTTGGCCTGGGTTCGTATCCTTGCCAGGGGAGGACTGATCAGATGTCAATCCATAACTGTAGCCTCTGTTCACCCACCAGTGAATTAAACAGCTGGTTTTTAAACGATTTGGTTGGTTGTATTCCGGGGAATAAAATTTGTACTAAGGACCTGCTCGAAATGCTATGCGTGCTAGTGGATTTACAAGAATTTAAGAACTCCTGTATATACAGTATATATATATAAAAAAAAACAGGTGTGCAGTGTATGTTAAAATCAACACTGGTCTGTTTTGTTTTGTTAACTTTCTAGGGGGCTTCCCTGGTGGTGGCAGACAGGGTAAAATTACTGTGAATTTATTCATAAGTACCAATGCTCCCTGCACTTGGTTACCTGGTTGATGGGGGGGTTCTGGGAGTTCTTCTACTCCCCAAGCCCGGCCCGAGGCCAGGCTTGACTTGTGAGAGTTTGGTCCACTAGGCTGTTGCTTGGAGCGGCCCGCAGGCCCACCACAGCCCGGTTGGTCCGGCACTCCTTGGAGGAATAAATCTAGTTTCCTCTTGAAGATGTCCACCTCTATTTAGGGAGCCAGGATCTGGCTCATGGTCCCAAATAGGCCAAAAAAACTCTTCGACTAATGGCTACCTAACCTTGATGTAATTCCAAGGATCAACATCTCTGAGGCCTATCTCAGATCAGCTCTCGTTTGCGGCACCTGGTAGTTTGGAACACTATTACAGATAGTAGCTTCAGGGAGCTACAGAAATTTATTCAGTTAACAACTATGTTAATTGTAACAATATGACATAAGTGTTTGTATAGATAACATGTATGACCGGGTATTAGAATTACACAATACAAACCTGCTGATTGTTGATCGCAAGCGAGGGAGTTAGACGAATCTCCAGAGGAACAGGCAAGCGCACATATTGAGGAGCTTCTCCCTCGGGACTCTGATTAGTTGCTTGGAAGCAAGTCACCTGATGACTACCAACCTATAAATGATTTTATACCAGTAAATATATAGTCAATACAGTACAGTATTCTTTTATTTTACTTCCTCAATTATTAATTATCACAATTATTAATATACCTGTACTGTACTATATTTAGTAAGCAAATTAAGACAGTGAACAAAGACAAATATTTGATACCAGTACAGTATATTATTATTTAAAAGAGGAAATACACTCCCAAGTTTGCACAGAAATGTATTCCTAAACTGTTGTATTTTATTAAGGATCTTATGGAAAAATTGTGTCCCTGGATCAAGAATCTTTTATCCGTGCCATTTCAGCTACCTGAAGCAGGTAGAATTAATCACAGTACATACAGGTTTTTTCAGATATTTGTTTCTGAGAAGCTTCTTTAACAATATCAGGGGGGTTAAATTAAACCATCTGACTCAAACTGTTTACATTCTGTATGGAAGAGTACATTAATACAATGAACAGAATAAAATACCAAATTTATTTGTACTTCAATTTAACTTAAGAGAATGGGAAATGACAAAAAAATAAATACCTTTGTTTTCTTATCCTCATTGTATACAGAGAAAATAAGCCCAATAAACCGACTGTCCATCTGCTGGTAGCCTGCTTGTGTCTGCAAATCTATTAAATATCTTATGAGAATTCATTTACACTGCAATACTGCACATTCATTAGTATGTTTTATCACTTATTTAATTTTGTAACAACAATTATTAACACCAGTTTTATCTTATTTTCAAATTTAAATACAGTATTTTTATTAAATTAATTAAGCACATATGACATAATCGTAAGTGCATTCAAATTAGAATGTGTGTAGTAGATACTCTTATCTTGTAATACACTCAAAATTTATATTGAATAATTGACAAGACTAAATATAAGGTTAGAGAGAGAAAAGCAGCCAACAACTTATGGAAGACAGAACACCCCTTAACCTAATGGCAAAAATAGAATAGCAAAACTAGAAGAGTATGTTTAGGAAGGCTACAAAATGATTTCTATGTTTTATAGCCATTCCTTCAGAAAGGAGTTCACATTAGGAATGATGGGATGAAAATTAGAGAAATGGAATTTAAACACTATTTTTTCATTATCAGGAGAGAACACAATAAATGAAATACTGCATACAAAAACTTACCAATATCTGAGGGCCACACAGTAATGTGAGGGTGGGAGTGATACCAGCCAACTATGTGCAGCTCTTGACCACTTGATGCAGACATCTGTTCTGCCCTTTGCTGTGCCTAGGGAAGAAAAGAGCATTAAATGTGATGAAATGCCTCTCTCTGGTGGGTCCTTGATGGCTCTTTGGTGCTTGCTACCTGACAAGCTTAACCAAATTCAATCCATGCCAGGCCCCTTGCAAATCATATAAGCCTAACAGGTAACAGAATAAAACCTGACCCGCCCCCTTCCCTTCACCACCACCAAGGAGGTCCAAGGAGCAGGGGATCACCCTAACCAAGAAAAAGCCACCAAAAATGAAATAATAATAAAAAAAGAGAGATAGCGAAGCCCCGAGACTCACAAACTGATCAGCGGCAAAGCAATTTCGAAGTTAAATTTCATATGCACACCACCAGGGGATGGCAAAAACAGAACAGAAAAACTAGAAGAGCATGTTTAGGTAGGCTACAAAAAGATTTTTAAGTTTTATGGTCATTCCTTCAGAGAGAAGGTTGGTGGTTTAGGGCAGAATGTGTTCCTTGCACCTTTTTCGAGGGGAGGATCAGGATTTAGCTTCTGGTTTCTGGAAAACACATGTGATTCAGAAGCTTGACAGGAATTGAATTGGTGGGAAGTTGCCAGGTAGCAAACACCAAAGAGAGAGACAACAGGAGCCCTTCCAGAAATATGTGTTTAAGCTATAACCCCCAAAAATTACATATTTAAATCATAAATTACAACAATACCTGTACTATGAACACTTATTTATGAAATTACAGCATAATATACAGAATTATGCAGACTATCTAATTATAGCCAATACATTGACCTGCAAACAATAAGAAGGTTACCTCAATGAGCATTTCAGGTGAAATTTCTACCCTGTCCTTCCGTTTATCAGATCTTCTAAGTGTTACAGCAGAGTGAATGTCACATACAACTTCTGTGCCCTGTTGAAGAATAAATACAAGCATGTATTAATTAAACAAGCTTAATAATTACAATAAGCTTAATCACAAATTTTAGAAGTCCTTCATTATATGTTTAATTGTCTAATGATTGATCTGATGCCTACTTCCTCATTTGAAATAATTCATAGCAGAATATTGTCTTTTGTGCAGCAAAAAGAGTACAGTAAGTAACCTGCTCAGATCCAAATGGAAAAAAACAGCATTGAACATAATGAATCACCAATTTCTGGGCGAGCCTGGTGGCTCCCTGAAGTTATTATCACTGATAATGTACCGACTGTTTAGGGTGCAACAACCACAGAGTTCTATAGGCCTACCAGGGACCAGCACCACCACCTAACCCCCCCCCCCCCTCAAAGAGGCGCAGGGAGTGGTGACATTTAGTAATATAATTATTTATGCAACCACCGGGGAAGGTACTCGGAAAGTTGGTGAAACAAAACATACCACTGCTGGCTTCAATCAAGACCACAGCCTTGAGAACCACCGAAAGAACTCTCCTCACAATCAAACAGGTTGCCACTGGGGCTCACCCAGATATTGGCATTTCATTATATTCAACATTGATTTTCTGAAATCAATTTACACCAACTGCACTGAAAAATAAAATGTATGTGTTCAAACAGAAGCTGGCTCTTTAGGATTGTTGCATACAAGAGGAAGATACAGAGATGTTTTCCACTTTTGGGAGAATATTTTATTGTTGCTCATGTTAACCAGAAAGTCATATTCAGCAGCAGCAGCATAAAGGCATTAGCTGAAAGCTTTAATAATTATTTACCAGATAATGAGGACCCTCATAAAGGTAATCTCTGGATTAATAACCCCCTCTTGGAAGATATAAAATCATATATACTTGATCCATGTGAAAAAAAAGAAAAGCTGATCAAGTTGTCTTCTGATGTTACACTGGTGACCAAACATGAAATGTAATTGCTGTCTCAATTTTGGATATCACTCAAAAAAGAATACAGAATCTGTTTCTGAGTTATAAAGCTATCAAATTGTTGGTCATGTTTTTTACTTCCTATTTGTGTGAAGAGACTTTTTCGGCCATGTCAGTAACAAAACCAAACACAGAAATCAAATGGATGTTTATGCAGCTCTTCGTCTCTCAGAAACAATGCTGTAGCAAAAATATCAAACTTTCTAACAAAGCAGCAGCAAATGTTGCACTAACTAAACATATAAATTTTATTACATTAGATTTAATAAATAAAATACTGTACTATCTACATTAATTTTAATTTCTGTCTTGGCCGTCAGCCGGTTCGCAAAATATTTCTCCTATTTTTGCAGAGTCCACAGGTGTAAAAATGTTGAACACTACGGTATACTGTCTACTCTCATGAAAATTCTACTGTCATCTGAAAAGGATGAAGCAGGACTATGGCTCGAATCCTGGTCTATGTCTGCTATGAGGATGAGGAAACGTACATAAAGAACATTGTGCAAGAAGCCTATGCTACACTTTCCAATTTCAGAATTGCTTTTATGATGAAATACTAAAGAAATTGTTCACGACCTTCGTGAGACCAAAGTTGGAATATGCAGTGTTTGTATGGTGCCTATATATTCAGAAACACATCAACAAACTGGAAAAGATGCAAAGACATGCAACTAAATGGCTTTCAGAACTGAAAGACAAGAGCTATGAAAGGTTAGAGGTTATATGCCATAACTAGAAGACACTGTAGAAGAAAAATTGGTAACATGATCATTATGTACAAAATAGTAGCGAGAATCAACAAAATTTATAGGGAAGAGTTACCGAGACCTGGAACTTCAAGAACAAGAAGTCATAGATTTAAGCTAACTAAACAAAGCTGTCGAAGATATACAAGAAAATTAATTTTCGCAAAGAGTGGTGGACAGTTGGAATAAGTTAAGTGAGGTGGTGGTGTAGGCCAAAACTTTCAGTACTGTAGTTTCAAAGCAGTATATGATAAGAGTACTGGGAAGATGGGACACCACAAGTGAAACTCTCCTCCTGTAACCACACTTAGGAAATTACACTTAGGTAGCGACAAACTAGAAATGCATAAGAGAATGAAGTAATAATTTTTATGAGAGTTTGGACTATGCACTCATTGTACCTACATTGGATTGGGAAATAGGCTATGCAAAAGTAAACCCAGGCCCCAACAAGATCTTACAAAAAAATATCAGCACTTTATGATCAAGTTTAAATATTTACCCCGCATCTCACGGTATCTCATCTAATCTCACACACACAAAGGTGCTGAAAAAGATATTAGAAAGTTTGCTTTTGTAAACAGTGATAGATGGTTGGAACAAGTTAGGTGAGAGGGTGGTGGAGGCCAAAACCGTCAGTAATTTCAAAGTGTTATTGACAAATAGTGTTGGGGAGACAGGACACCACGAGCATACCTCTCATCCTGTAACTACACTTAGGCAATTACACACACACACAGTTATGATTTTCATAAAACCTTAAAATTAAGAAGACATTACCTCACTAAACTCTCCTACCAAGAGCCCTAGCACTTCCTCCTTCTCTGTGGTGAGGGCATGATGAAGACACACAAGGTAAGCATCAGCTGCTAACCTTACATTTGACACCCACATGATCAATGCTCAGACTGAAAATACAAATCAGGAGAATAATAGACGCATCATCATTACTTGCCTTATCATCTTAACATTAAAAATAAAATTGTTTTTGTCAAGAATACATAAGAATAATTCCCAACTTAGAAATATTAACAGACGTAATAGTAAAATAATCTAATATAAAAGGTACTGTATACAGTACACGAGTACAGAAGCATTTTTATTTTCACAGTTCTTTGTGTTTATTTATTATTGGAATGGGTTTCTGAGGTGTGCTGCTTAGATGCTGGTTATCTTAATGACTCTACAGAAGGTATTTTCTAGAGTTTTCTACTACTATTTCCTTGGTCATTGCAACTTTATTTAGGGATGTTGGTGTGAGATTTTTCTCTACGCCTACCTCCCTTAAGGGGGACTACAAGTTTAAAGGCTGCTCTTGGCAGTTGAGCAGAGTCCAGGAAAAAAGGAGAAGCGGGAGCAAACCGCCAGGCTTCCACCAGCAGGGGGGAAAACCTGTCACAATAGGCCGCTGGTTCCTCCTAGTTAAACATGACGTTAAAACCAATAAAGGGTAACTCGACGGGTTTCCACAATCAAATTGTATATTTGTTGTGGGGCGCTATGAATTGGAATTCGAATTCCCAAGAGCGCAGCCGTCCATATCAAAGATTTAAACAACAATATCAAATATATATCAGAAACAATGGGAGTGGTACGAATAGTTGAAGTTTGACATCAAAGACTGTAACAAATAACAATATTATAACAAGAGACTAGACTACTACATCAAAACAAAAGAAGTCAATGACGTTACTCGACATAAGCGTGCCCACAGAGGAATCAACACGCAAGCAAGAACTAACAGATCTATAATCACAATTACAACAAATGACACAGTGAGTTCTGGAACACGTCTCCAGTAACCTCCTAACTGTTCTACGCTCAGTGCAGTCTACACCTGCAATAGCGGTGCAATGCAATCAATCAGTAGCCTTTCAATGACATCAATAACTAATGGGTTCACTGGCAACTCCAGCACCTTCCTCAAATTAATCTTTACGTTAATGTCCATCCAGTGGCACCATAACCAACAGCTAAATAGCAACCCTTGCTGTGTGGCTGCATACTGAACTAACCTGAACACAGGTGTGCCCACTGATGACGCAATATGCAAACTCAAGGAAAATATCACAGACTAAGTTACACCACAGCGTGTGATTTAATTACGTTACAGTCCCAACCAGTGGCATTTGCAACACAGCTATTCAACAGCCCCTCGAGAAATGACAGCAGGCTCCATCCTGCTGACACTTCGGGCTGACAACATGAACTAACTGAACAATTCGTCCACTGATGACACAAGCAAGCAATCAATAGTGACACGACTTCCTAGTGGCAACTACTCTAATCACAAGCTTAAGTCCTCCAGTCCAACAGGAGCGACCCCCGTATCAGTGGGTAGTCTAACAGTGACTCACCCCTATCAACTAAAGTGAACACAGTCAAGGCAAGGTGGGATTCTGGGACCAGCTCCACTCATCCCTAAGTTACTTTACCCTCGTCACTAGACGATAACCAAAGAATTGCCTTAATCAATGCAACATTGATTATGTGAATAATGATGGAAATTGACTGATCACAGCAGTCAGCAACAAGTACTACTTTAA
>WNGS01109635.1:10944636-10973873 GCA_020271785.1 Procambarus virginalis | reverse complement strand
TTGAGAAGGTATAGCAGATAAATTTAAAACAGAACCAGGCCTATTCTATAAATTCATTAAAAGTAAACTGTAGGTAAAGGATAATATTCAGAGATTGAAAAAGAGGAACAGATTCATGGAAAAAGAGAAGAAAATACCGTATGTAAAACACTAAATGAACAGTTTCAAAGTAATTGAAATTTAAATTTAAATTGAATATAATGAAATACCAATTCTGGGTCGGCTCCCTGAAGCCACTACCTCAGATAGTATGCCACACTACTAGGTCCCATCAGCTGCAGAGTTCTTGTGGCCTACAGGGACCAGAGCCAGAACCTGGCCCCCTCACAGAGCTGCAGTGAGCAGTGGCATTTATGTAATAAGTTATTCATTTTTGGCACCCATCAGAAAAGCACCCAGAAGTCAGCAAACAAAGCTAACCACTACTGGCTTCAAACAAGATCGCAGCTTTAAGAACCGCCTAAAGAACTCCCCCAAACTATGGAAACAAATGACCGAAAATTCACAAAACTAGCACCAGCCAAGAATAAACAATATCTAAATTAGTAACTAAGTACATGGTATTTTCATAGGTTTTCTCATCAATAACAAGCTGAATTTTCAGGGGCCACATTCAAAGTACATACAGCAAAAAACGTTTCTAAAACTGTTGGCATTCCTTCTAAGATCAGATATGATGTACCTCACCCTGCCTTGGTAATGCTCTATTACTCTCTCATCTATCCTTATCTCAACTATGGTATTTGTGCTTGGGGTTCTACTATCCAAAATCATTTATGCCCTCTAATCACTTAACACAAATCTGCTATTAGAACAATAACAAACTGGTCCCAGACAGCACTTGGCACCCATACTTAAATTTTTGAATATGTTAGATATTAAGTCACTGCACATCCTCTAAAACTCTGAACTGTAATGCCAATCCTGATCTTAAACACTTCCTAGAAGGTTGTAATAGAACCCATGGGCAGAATCAAATACCTATTTGATATTCCAAGAGTGCGACAAACCAAACTAGAAATGCTCTACAAATCAACGGACCCAGAATGTGGAATGACCTTCCAAATCATGCCAAAGGCTGTACCTCTCTCAACCAGTTTACAAGAAAACTAAGTACTACCTAATAAACTCCATGTAACCTACTTTACCCCCTAAATGTCAACCCATGTCTTGTTATTTTCTAAGAATACTGTTTGTTGACTAACTTCTATAACTACTGATTTCTGCCATTTTTTCCCATTTTCTCAACTCAATTTATGCTTTGATCTCAATTAGTATTAAGTTTTAGTCTAAGTGTTTTTCCTACACCTTTTCTGAAATGCTGTGCATATTAGTGGCTTTAGACATTATATGTAATAACTATCTAGAAATCCAACATTATGTTTGTAACTCATTTTCTATGTACTTTTACCTGAACAAACATTTGATTTGATTTGATTTGATATGAAACTGTGTATGGAGTCAGCCTTCACAACATCACTGCCTAATGCTTTCCATTTGTTAAATACTCTGACACTGAAAATGTTGTTTCTAACGTCCCTGTGGCTCATATGAGTGCTCAATGTCCACCTGCCACCCCGTATTTGCGAACCACCGTACTAAATAGTTTGTCTATCTACCCTGTCAAATCTTCTAAGAATTGTATAGGCGGTGATCATGCTTCCCCCTTAACTCTTGACATGTTGAGCTTGAAACCGTTGTTCCTTGTTTGCATTATATCTGATCTTTTAAAGAAGTTATCTGGATCAACATCCTCCAAACTGTTCAGTGTTTCAAAAGTTTCAATGAGTTCCGCCCTGTCAAGCCTGGTTTTCAGTCAGTCCTATGGCCCTCAACCGTTCGTGGTATGAGAGTTGAGGGTAAAATCTCGTCAGGTGTTCCAGTGGTCCCCATGCAAAATAGATGTCTGTCGTCAAGGTTGAACCAGGCCTTTTTTTATCAGGTGCTTCAGTTGCTATTGTTCCCTTTTGAATCGAGTCTGTCCGCTCACCGTAGCAACCTGCAAGAACACTGATGAAACAACTGTAGACCAAACCAATGTTGTGTAAACAATCTGGGTTACGAGCCTAATTGTGGTATTGTATGCTAAGGATATTTAATTTTGTATTTCATGCTATTTTTTTATTATTTATATCCAAGAAGGTACATTGGGTTGTGAAAGTACATATATTGGGATTTGAGTGCTACATTCTTGCAAAGCTGCTAAGATGCATATCGTTTGAGACAGATTTAGTTAAAAGTTAGGCAGTCTCTGTGGTTTAGTGTGGCGTTCAATTCAATTTCTTTCTTTATTATGCACCCCATACCCATCCCGTGGGCGGTGGTGTAAAGGATACAGAGGCACATAATCGGTTCAGGAACTGAACCCTCTAGTTCGTTTAGCTAAGCAAATAACAATGTTTGACGCTAGTTACAAAATTATCAATGTTGTATACACATGTACACACCCTCATACATACATGTACATATATATATACGTATACACATATACATACACATACATATCTAATCACCCACACAAATACACACATCAAGAATCTTTGTGTCACAAGTGACACAAAGAGGTGTCACAAGTGACACTACAAGAGGCTCACAACAGTCACTATACAAGGCACTTTACATCTATAGTGAGTCACACAGTTACTAGTCTTGCTGCACACCCACCCAACTGGGCGGCAGCTTTACAGTCATGTGCATGCATTACCGACAGTAAGCAAATTTTGGATACTTCGCTAAAATTTCGGGCAGCACATCGTTGTGAATGAAGTACTTACACATTTCTTGGACACTATTGATGGTGTTATCTCTAAATTCCGCAATTTTTTCACATTCCATTATATAATGACGCAAAGTATGCGAATAGTTCTGCTGACAGAGTTTACATTTAGTCAAATCTACATCAGCAGATGTTACAAACTCCCAGAGGTACTTGTAGCCGAGCCTAAGCCTAGCAGTGGTAACATCTAGAAGTCTGCTAACATTATTGGATGCCCCATAGACGTGCGGTTCTTCATGCATAATAGAATGATGATAGATGGAGTAACTGGTGTGAATTTCACTTTGCCTCAAGCCTCCGAAATTTAGTTGATGTTCCTGGGATATTACTGCCCTCAGGCTGCTGAAAGGCAGTCCAAGTTGGCGTTCCGCGAGCGCTTTGTCATGGGTTCGTATCCAAGCCGGGGAGGAATTATTGGGCGCAAATCCTTAACTGATTTCCCTTAACTGTACCCTCCGTTTAACTCAACAGTAAAATGAGTACCTGGTTGTAAAACGATTCTTCGTGGGGATCGTATTCCAGGGACCTGCCCGAAACGCTACGCGTACTAGTGGCTGTACAAGAATGTTACAACTCTTGTATATATCTCAAAAAACAACAACAAAAATGGTATTAATGGAGAAATGGGGTCTATGAATAAGATTCCTCACCTGAATAATTTAATTTTTATATTAACAGGCTTAAGTATGCACAGCAATATGTTGCTATCCTATTCTATATGAGTCAGTTCAGTTCAGTTTTACCAAACTCATTTTACTTCAATGTACCTACTAATCTTTTGTCAAATTTTTCTTACAATGTACCTGTTAAAAAAATTAATTTTGCTAAAAATTACCCACCTAAAATTATCTGTTAGATTAAGGACCTGCCTGAAACGCTATGCGTGTTAGAGAGAGGCTTTACAAGAATGTAAAAGCATCAATGTACTCTCATAAATCGAATGTACCTTCTTGATTCCCCCCCCCCCCCCACCGATCTAATCGGGGGATTGACTGGGTTCAGTCGGGGAATCGATTGGGTTAAGTCAGGGGATCAACTGGGTCCAGTAGGAGGATTGACTGGGTCCAGTCGGGGGATCGACTGGGTCCAGTCGGGGGATCGACTGGGTTCAGTCGGGGCATCAACTGGGTCCAGTTGGGGGATCGACTGGGACCAGTCACAGAATCAAGTGGGTCCATTAGAGGGATCCGACTGAACCGAAGGTATTCGAAACAGTAGTAGACGATTTGACCAGTCCCCACTGTAGTAGCAAAAAGTTTATACTGTGTAGGAGTCGCCATTGTTAGGTTGGAGAAAGTACGGATAGCTGAGGTGATGTTAATAAAAACAAAAGTTACTTGAAAAGAAAATCAGTGCATCGGCTCTTCAATGTAGCAAAATGGTTTATTACTTGTTAATTAAAATCCTTCATTTCTGGTATCATTATATTTTCAATTGATATCATTACTAGAACAGTTTCTCATTTTCCATGGTGCTACACAAAATTTTTAATTCTCTTCAAAGTTGAAAGGCACCTTTCTGTTTCTGCCGTTGTCATTGGAGCAGTTATTAAAATTTTCGTGGCTTCAGTTTCTGAAAATGTTGACTGTAAGTGACTGTCATTCATAATATCCAATAGGTCAGCGAGGTTTTCTGATTATGCAAATCTTCTCATATGTACAGTACAGTAAGTTCAGTTCTCAATTTATCTTTTTCAAGAATGGGATAGGCCACAACTGCTTGTACAAGTGTATTACTTAGGAAGGCTTTGGTATACACTGGAAAATTTTTCACTAAAAGTAACTTGCTAGCTTCCAAATAATTAGTGAAAATGAGCCTCATTCTGCACAGAACAAACTTCCATTGCAACAACTGGTCTATCTGTATTAAATTTTTGTCTCTTTTGCTCAGGGATGCAAAAGCCTCATATCCATCTTTTAATTTCTGAACTGCAGAAGTAAAAGCTTTTAAAAAAGCATTAGCCTTAGCTACATCATTAGACAAACTGAGAAAACATGTCAACATGAGGCATTACTGTGTAGACAACTTTCAACTAAAACTAATTTATTTCTATCTTTTCAGTTTCAGTTAATGTCAGCTGCAAAAGGTCGATATATTATAAATACTTCACCAATTTCAGCCTATTTTCCATTGTCATTCTTTGTTAAATGGTAATTAAACTTATAAAAGTATTCAGAGTAATTTAAGCACCACTAATAACGTGACGCCACCTTCACTCAACGTAAACACTAAACACAGGACTGAGGAAGTAACCGGGCTATACCAAAAGCAGCTCAACGTTACCAGGTGTAGTGCCAATAAATCCTACATTATCATACCGCATGAAACCTCAGTTTTGGCCCTATTTTAATGAAAATGTTCAAATTTCAGTTAAAATCATATTGAAAATAACATATCACAATTTTTATTCTGACATGCTAGTTGGATTATTTTCTGACAAATGCTATACTGTATATATTTGCTTGGCTGTGCTCATTAAATGTCAGATCTTCAGAAATTATTCCGAGATCCTTTACACACAGTTTTCCTTCTAGTAGATACATTTTTGTCTTGTACACCTCATCAGGGTAGAAAATTTATTATATGTGGTACCTTTATGTGTGCATAAATTTAAAAAAATCTGGTAATTTTTCAATATTTTTTTATTAACTTAGTAACCAAAAGATTATCAAAATTTAAGAAAACAACTTCATTTTGTAGCACTTTATTTTAAGTGACAATAAGGCATACATATGATCATGAAATTAAAAAGCATGATACAGTATATATTTAGATGAATCACCATTATTTGGACGTCTTAAACAAAAGTATAGTTTGTAAAACAGTTTAACATATTCAATCCATACAAATGCCTACAGCAAACCCAGTTACTGCTGAAAAATAATCTTCAATTGATTTTAAGTTTGAAAGAATTTGTCTACTGAAAAATTATCTTGCTTCCAGTAATGTAAAGCATAATTCTTGTCAGTGATTATATTGGCACACCAATCTGCCTATTGTGTTTAGACATCGAACTGCACAATAAATCAACGGCTAATTACACAACATACAATACAGAAACTGATATTTGATAAGAGTAATGCAGAATTTAGATATCTTAATACAAAATATGAAGCTTCAGGTTCAGGAGTAATGAGGAGCATTAAAAAAAGGAAAGTAAACCACTATTACTAAAAGTAAAATATGAACTAAATTCTTTCCCGATACTTTATATTACACTAACATTAAGAAACATTCGATGCATAAAATAACTGTATAGAGATGATCATTAAACACTTTAAAGGTACAGCTCGGCAAGTATTTGTTCTGGCATACTGAGAAGATTGTTGATTGCAAATTGTTTTCACAACAACACTGTGCTTCACATGTATCATCATAATGAACATCTTATGAACCCAATTAGCAAAGTAATGAACTTCTTATGAACCCAATTAGCAAAGTAATTTATTACCAATTTCATTCATATGACTAGTAGACTGCAATGAAGTTTATTGCTTAAGCTCGATACTATTACCCCATATTGTTGTTAAAATTTAAACCCCCTCTCAAATGACAACAATTATTACAATACAGTATAAGGAATCATAACACAAAACACAAATTGACATCCACCCTCTATAACAACAAATCTAAAATGTAATTATTGGATAGTGCTATAATGCTTATTAAGCAACTTGCCAATTTTCACTAAAAGTTCTATGCAACAATGGCTGTAACACACTGAAAACATTAATGAAGAAATAATCATGTTTTTTCTGAATTTAAAGAGGATACATATGCATTTGAAAATAGAATCTTACATAGTACAGGGTGAATATATATATATATATATATATATATATATATATATATATATATATATATATATATATATATATATATATATATATATATATATATATATATATATATATATATATATATATATATATATATATATATACCAAATTTCCATACAACTGCAGTACAAGAACTGTTGACACTGCTAGAGCTGCAATAATGGACAGTTCCTGATTTTTTTTTTTTTTTTTTTTGCTCAGTTACATATATCAGAATATTACCCTGCTTGCTTTCTTAATATCTTAGATATAGATAAATTTAAATTTTGTTAAAATAAAGCTTACTATCACCAAAATAATAACGCCTCCATTTTCACTGAAGTACCAGGAAGTTAACCATCCCAATGGCTAAGATCAGGATTAATTAACAGTGGGAGAATTGATGGCCAGAGCAGCAGAGCTGGTTGTGCTCAAGATGATGGTGGTAGTAGGGATGGTAGGAAGCGATGTAGTAGCATTGTTATTGCTGGGAACAGAAACTGGGCGGTCCTGGGTGGATGAAGGAAGGTCGTGAGAAGGGGAGGAACCACTAGTAGCACCAGCTGCATCCACATAATCGTGTTCATGATCCTGCTGAGCAACAAGTGCTGCCATAGCCATGTCATATGAAGGAGGTGGCTCTGGGAACATACCTGACAACTTCTTTCTGTAATTATACAATATAATTAATTATCTGTGTGTGTAGACTCCATAACTTTATTAAAATTTGTACTACATTTTCTTGGAGAGCTCAGTCTTTAGATACACAATAATTCATGTCATAATTTCATGTGTCGCTAACCACAAATACAGAGAAACAGCACATGCATAAATATATATACTGTACTTAGTATTTGTGTTCACAAAATCTCAGAACTCAAATCTCTGGGTAATTTGGCCAAATATCAAGTCTGATTTATAGTACTTTATCACTTGATATAAAGAGAAATTCGAATCTCTAGACTTTATAGATGGGTTACTGACACATGACAGCTGCTGTTCATTCAGGCGAGTCTTACTTAACAAATACTTACACTATAAATATTTCTTATAAAGTATGGCTAAATTTATCGAACTATTTGTATATGATAAACAGTTACTCTAATGAAAAATAAAAATTACACGGTACTATTATTTATAATAGTGGTACTAAAAATAGTGGTACTAAAAAATAGTGGTACTATTTAGTTGTGGAATGCATGTCTCCCCACTTTGTTTACCATCCACATCTACCATAGCACATACTCCCACGTTAGTTTAGTTTATTTCACGATCACTGCTATTGTTGATGTCCCGGAGGCCCGGGATATCAACAATATCCCGGGCCTCCTCCCCAGAGGCCCGGGTAGCCTCCGTGTCTCACCCAGAAAATGGCGTTTCATTACATTCAATGCTGGTTTTCTGTGGAGAGCACCTTCGGCTCCCCGGAGCTATACCGGGCTGATGTGTAGAAGCAAACATGACGTCACCACAACCACTTCTCATCCGTCTGTGCAACCCCTCCTCCTCCCAGGGGTCCAGCGAACACAAGGTCCCAGCGGGGGAAAGGGGGGGGTGCCAGACTTCCACGCCGGCAACTCTCCTCAGTTTTAGAGGCTGTTGTGTTGTGACAGTCGATGAGTTTTTGCCTGCTCTGATCTATAACAATCTATGTTTCTTGCTGATGATCCTTCAATACTGCATACTTTACCTATCTAGTACAGGTGGTGTGACTTATAACCTGCAAAACTCTTTGACAGCTCAGTAGAGGAATAGCTGGATGTCTTCTCCCAGGCTTCGACTCATGATAATTGTTTTTTTTATACTTTAAAGTTTCTTGGGACCTTCAGTGGAGGATAATTCTCAACCCCTCCTTTGGCATTTGGGGTTCCTGACTTGGCCATTTACTTTGCTTCACAGGTTCATTGTGAGTCAGCTGGATATTGGGGATGGTTGAGACAGCAACGTTTCTTCTGTGGGTAGCTATTCTATTCCCAGTCATCAAGTGGGACTTACTGGACCTTGTGTTCAATCTTGACCCTTTTCAAATCTGAATAATTTCCTTCCCTGTCCAGCCTTCTGCATGACTACCTTTAGTCAGGTTCAACTGGCTTTACAGTCATACAATTGCATGGTATCCTTGGACCTTCAAGATGCATCCTAGCACGTCCTTATCCATTCAAGGTTCAGGGACTGGTTAAGATCTCTGTTACCACTTCATAGTTCTTCCTTTTGGAAGAACCCAAATGGTTGCAAGCCAGAGACCTAGTTCTTTCTTAAGTTTGTGATGTTTGGTTCCTGGTGAATTGGCAGACGTCCAAGTTGGTTATATACAATGCAGTAGCCAATATAAGTAGAGCCCCAAATATCACTAAATTCTCTAAGGAATTAACACATGAGAACACAACCAGAAAAATGGCCTGCTCATCAATTTAGGCTTGGAGAAGTTTTATAAAATGATGATGCTTATTTTGTCATAGGAATGAGTGTTAATTTACTTATGTAAAGACAACCAACAATCAGAATGAAAAAGGTAATGAAGAGAATACAAGAGAAATTTCCAATAGTACATAAGATCCCCCTGTGAAATAAGGTATAGGCATACTAAAACCATTATTTTGACCGATATTTCTATACCAATAATATTTTTTTAGAGGTCAGAACTGTACAAACTGTTAGTCCTATAATATCAAATGAAATTTTATTGATACCGATACTGTGAAAGTAAATTGATACCACTGATATGGATACACCTCTACGATAATGCCTTAGATACAGATAGACACAATGAATTAAAGAATACCTGTATTGAGGATCCGCCATTGCAGTATCATAATCAGGCAGGTCCTGACCCATGACTAATGTCTGACTCTCTTGGTCCACTGGTCCAGACACTCCACCCAGATATCTCAGGACTGACCGGCCTGCTTGTGCCTTCAGCATCAGGAACTTGTAACACCGCCAGACAATACTGATGCAATATGCCTGCAGGTAAAAAGAGAGGGTAGTACTCTAAGTCAGCTCTAGCTTTCCAAGGTAATGCTTTTGCGAGAAGTAAAAACCTATCTTTCTAACAGATGTTTGGGAAAAAATTCAGTAAAGGACACACATTTATGCTGCTGAAAACTTATCTTGTGGGTGGTGTGGAGAGAAATGGGGGTGGGGGCAAAGAAAGGAATAAGAAGACCTCTATTGCCCCTTTAAGGGCTAAAGTTTGGATCTCTGAGGTGGAAGCCCAGTACAGTAGTTCCAAATCTGCCATTAACATGAGTGCATTAGAGAAGGAAGAACAGAGAGAGAGAATAAAGGAAGACACATAAGAGGGACATGAGGGGGAAAAAAAAAGTGAAGTCAAAGGAGGGTGGAAGAAGATGGGTGGAGATAAAGGTAGGGGGAAGGCATGCTGGATAAAAGTGTGTAAGAAATGAGGTGGAGGAGCAGGAAGGAGAGGGAAGGAGGATGAGCAGGAAGGAAAGGGAAAAGCAGAAAAGGAGGCAGCAGCAGCAAAATTAAATTTACGATACTTTTGTTCATTCATTTCTTCCTCCAAACTTAACTTCAAAGTAGTATAAATATAAAGAATTGATAGATACTTATTTCATACAAAGTAACCATCAAAGAAGGTAACAAGCCTGGAAGGTCATATGGTATAATTTTATGCCAAAGGAATTGTAATTAATGAAAATCACATTTATCTCTGAAACATTTACAAACCTTAGCCATTAGGGTTGTAATGAAGATGAGCATGGCAAAGAATGTCAGGCATTTTGTGTTCATTGCCAGAAGTTGTTGCTGGAAGGGAAATGCTGGAGTCTCGCGGATCAGTTGACGGATGTTTGGAAGATATGAGAGATAACCAATCATTGTCATGCTGTGAACCATAAACAAGATATCAAACATTTTGCAAATACATCTCTTTACAAATTTAATATAAAAAGATACTGTCATTAAAGAAATTTTTTATCATTTGTTGTCTTCATCCCCACGGACAAAGTATGATGTACTATATATTCATAGCAGCTCACAAACATTTACTTTTTCTATGAGTAAGCTTCTAGGTTAGGTTAGGTTTGGGTGTTTTAGTACAACCATTTCTGTCCGTTGTGGCAACTCAAGAGGACATGCTGGTATCCCACCTGACATCCCAACCCATCTCCAACTACAGACAACTGGTATTATGCCAATGAGCATTCTGCAGGACCAGAGAAATGAGAAACTAACCCCTCACCACCACCAGGCAAAGGGGGACACATTAGCCATCCATTCATCTTGGAAACAATTAAGAGTATTCACACATGAAAGATAAAAAACACCAGCACTGAATGTAATGTAACGCCAGTTTCTGGGTGAGTTCCAGAGCCTCCCTGAGCACTTACAATCTCCAACGTAGGTGCCAAAAAGCAGCGGAGTTATACAGCTAACCGGGGCCACGAGCCAGACCCTGGCCCTCCCCCCACAGATGACAAGAGAGAGTGTATTTATATATTTATTATATTCATTTATGCCACCCCGAGGAAGGCACCCAGTAAAGTCAGGACTCAAACAACCCCTTCTGGCACAACGGCATAGACAATAGTTTCCAATGTCAAACAATGTGAAATGTACGGTCATGAAACTAGCACCAGCTTGTTTGCCCCCTCCTTCCACTCATTTGGGGAAGGAATGAGCCGTCTGCAAGCTGCTCCACCGTCAGTTGACGAATGATGCAAAGAGCCCGACACCTTAGGGAGGGAGTTAGGGAGTCAGGGAGCCCCAGAGTTCACTCACAAATTAGATTTTATTACATTCAACATTAGTTTTCTGGGGAGAGCCCATGTGGCTCCCTGAAGCTAACCTCCATGAAGGAAACAAACAGGCATTTCCAGGGAAAATGGAACACCACAGGACTCACAAAGAAGGAACAGACACTCAGCTGTGACAGCCGATCAAAGGCTACACAAGGGCACCGAGGCCCGGGAACATTAACAAGATACCAGACTGCCAGAACCCTTTTTAAACTCCAGAATCCCCAAGCCTGAATATCAGCCCCTATATATTCGCAAAACAGCCGAAAAGAGATGCTGTGAGAGGATGTTTCAAGATCTCTCCCACAGCTGACTTGAATGGCTCATTGCAGGCACAGTGCACCGATCTCATACACAAGCCCTATCTGTTAACCCTGGATGGTAATTTGTCATGTTGGGTGTCCCCAGGATGCCCACATAACCAGAAATACGTTTAAAATACGGAGGCCACCGTATGCCCAAGGGTAAAATTAGATACAGGGAAGTTAAGCATCCATGCCATAGAGTCATTGGGTAAATAGTTGGTGCCAAGCGTGAGAGAGAGGGGGGACGCCAGCGAGGAGACAGATCTGACCTCTGGGATTAGCCTCAACGGTCGCGATGGAGAATAACAACTGTGACGTGGCCGTGACGTGGCCGTGACGTGTTCATGACGTCACCTCTGCTACCGATCATGGAACAACCAATATGATTGGTTCCCGCTCTTTTGTTGAAACGCCACTGGCCAATTGTAACCCCCTTGTGTTGGCGCCTGCGAGGAGCCCTGCAGCCACTGGCAAGGGTATTCACGTGAGGAAGTTCGTAGCTAGTGGATGTGTCCTGTTCTGTCTATCGGCCATAGACTGAACACCATCCATTCCTCACAGTCAAGTTAAACTCAGCGTCTTTCCGATATACCAACGCTCGCCCGGAATCGCGATTGTGACTATATTGTATAGAAGCCTAGTGACAAATCACCAGAGCGAAACAGACTAGTATCAGGTAACCCTTGGTGACAAATATGGAGAACGTCTGAGTGACCTAGAGTGAACTATGGGACTCATAAGACACGGGACAAAAAAAAAAAAAAAAAAAACAGTTTGCTGTATTGCTTTTACAGCTGGTATTTACCCAAGTTTCGAAACACTTACAACTGCATAAATTCTTCAAAGAAATTTTGACCCATCAGTCAGCCTAGAAAACCCCTAAGAGAGCCAAGAGTTGCCTGCAAACTCTAGTACATGCATATGAAAACTATATTGAACTTTGGAAACAAAATAATTACCTTGATATACAGAAGTCAAAGACTTGCAGAAAGAAAATGGCATTAGATGTGAGGGCTGACCACGGATGCTCCATACACCAACAACAGTGTTACCACAAAGTACACAAGGTGATGAAGAGGGCAACATTAACCTCATCTGTATAGAGATGCAAATAATATTAAATACAGTATTTTAAATTAATTAATGGATATATAGAACAAATGTATCATCTAGTATCATTAATTTTACTTCTTTGCTCAACACTTCAACACAATATTAACCTCTAAGTTAAAATTAGTTAATAGGTGAGTTAGAACCCTTGAAATCTGATAACTTAATCCAATCCATTGGTAAATATACAAATTTAGAAAGGTTCAACTAAAAATTAAACAATTTCAATCAATAAAGTGATCATTACACACATACTATTAAATAAACAAGATATTTTTGTGAGCCCAGCAATGAAGAGAGCCATTGTCCTCGCAATACAAAAATATTAAATATTCTCAAATATAATTCCTGTGTTCATATATGTTTTACAATATGGACCTACATACACAGACTGAGGGAAACAGAGAAGGGAGGGAGTATGTGTCTGGGTAAGGTGTTTGTAGGTGGGGTTGGTGGTATAAACAATATAGTATCATAATACAGTACTTGTATAATTGTGCTAGAAGGTTATTAAAAAGTTATTTCACTCGCTATACTTCTCTCCTAATATGTTGGAATTGTCAGGTGGGGAGGGGGGGGGGGGCCAGAGATATCAAAGAGAGTCACTATTGCATCAAATCTGCTTTGCTGTATGTAATACATTTGAGGGGGTCATTCTGTACCGTTAATTAAATCAACTAAAGCAACAAAATTTTGATGCTGTAGTTTTATAATATTAACAGATTTCAACTTAACCACTAGAAACTACAACTGATACATATATTAGTGTAGTAAGTCTACAGGATAGAAAATAGTTTCTATAATCAATAGTTTTGACTTACCAGTGTTAAGGCGATGAGTTGTTATCAAGTTTCCTAAGGAAATGGAAAAGTCAGAGGCAGCAGCATTTGTGCTTCCATCACCTTGTGCTGCCAAGATGCAAGGCATCTCTGCACCACAATTGACAGCTTTTACATCTTGTGGATTGACAGAGAGTTCATCTCCTGACCCAAGACCCCCAAGAGGGCCGCCTGTCTGGGTAAGCTTTTCGGGGTGAACTACTACCACCGCAATCAATGACAGTGCCAGCAGATGAAGGAGCTAAAAGATAGTAAACATTTGTTATACAAAATCTCATAATAGTGCAACAATGCAAAGCATTATATTGTGAACTATTTAAGAAAAACATATACTGTACAGTAAACTGACTACATAAAATTGTACAACACACAAACCATTCTTTTTAAATTTTCAGTAATCACAGTTGAACAGAAATTAATGGAGAATACTTGTACTGTATTAGCATACAAAAGGCACCAAAATATGCATAAAGTACATAAATACACACATACATTATTATAATCCTATCTTCCACCTTCATGGGGTGGGAAGACATCGGGCTTGAGTAACACAAGGAAAAATTTAAAAATGTTTAAATACAAAAAAAAAAAGTTACGCATCTATTCATATTCTCTCCTCAATCTTGCAGTTAACTGACTTTTGCACTTCACATCATCACATTACATTTCCATATGTAAATCCATCTATTTTAATGTCACATGCTTCTCAGATTGTCTATTTCTACAATATGTACAGGGCAGCACTACCATCCTTTCCACAGCCTTCAGGCTATATCCGTTTTTTTTCTTCTTCTAACCTAGACTTTTACTGCAACACCCTCTCTCTTTCCTTCTCTGACTCACACTCCTCTGAATTTCATTTGCACAATTTTTTTTTATCAATTGCACATAGCGGATATTTTAACTAATCAATCACATCTATTATTTAACCCTTTCACTTCAGTTCATGCTGCTGATTGTGTTTGACTGGCTGTTTAACATGCATGAAAACTGGAAAGCAATTTAACAGGATTAAGGTTGGGCATCTGACTGCCAGAGGTCTCTGGAAACTAGCCATGTTAAGAAAATTATTTAAGCTCTCTGTCATCTTTTGTATCCCACATCACTCCAGGGATTTTTCAAATAAGGATATTCATGGATTATTCAAAGACGGTAATTTTTTAATTACATTACTGTATACTATATGTGAAGACAACACGGTCTCCCCAAGTTAACTTGTGGTACAGCAGACAATAATGATTTTGAGTGGCATGGCTACATGGCATTCATTTGGTGGGAGTTGCAGGGCCATCTCGCCAGAATATTTATTTATGCTACCATATCTATACAAAGGTCTTATTTTTCCTCTTTTGGGTGCCACATCAAAAGTTGTGTATACAGTATAAGAATTTATACTTTATATACTTTGTACTTGTGAAATTTGTAATTGTGAAAAAACTAGTACCCAGATGAGCCATATATTTTCTCTCTAGATTTATTTTCATCTTTTAATCTATATCCAAGACTAATTATATTAAAAGAACACTGTACAGCGTATGACTGACTCATTGAGGCCCTTACTGGCCAAGTCATCTACCGAGTGCACAACTAGGTGATTTATGAAGAGGTTTGTGCGTTGTTGTCGTGACTGTAGGCCTTGTTGAGCCTCACTCCGCTGTCAGGTGCTAGGTCACTCTGACTTCCCACTATATATCCACCAGATATGCTGTTTCTTCTACTCCTTAGCACCAGTATAGCTCTAGTGTAATACATTTGACAGCTTGCTTTACTCTTCACTATCACTATCTTTGTTAGTTATGCACACACTGAATGAGCACAAGTTGGTAACCATGGCAGCAATGGTACCTGTCATGGCGCTGATGTCGTACCCTTGGGTTATTGACTAATTAGCACAATCGGACACAATCCTGAAACTGTTATTTTCTAACTGGTGTGTTACACTTCGTAATATCACTACACAATGATTTTCCTTCATATTAATCAGACGTTCCGAGTTATGAATACTTTTTGAGGAGCCCTGCCACACTTGTCCTCCCTACTGTGTGTAGGGAGGACCTTTAGAACCATATTTGTATTTTTTTAACCACCATAATTCTTATTTACACAAACACACACACATACACCAGAAAATTACCTGAATTTTACTTAAGACTCTGTGAATACAATGTATTGTAAATACTATTAAACAAATTTAAAAATACATAAATTTTTACCATGTGCCAAATCCAATAACAATGGTGCCAGTGCGGACATGACAGCAAAGAAAGCAAGTCCACTGGTCATGTCTCTTTCTTAATGCCTCCAATCTTCCCTGAACTTCCTGCAATCGACCTCGACCCAACATGCTGCTACCCTCTGCCACAGCTGCTGCTGCTGATAATGGCGGTGGTGGCGGCGGCGGTGTTTGCTTCTACAGGCCCCTGTGAAAAACAGTGATTGGATGATACTCAATTTCTAACGATTCCCATACATAGTCCACTAAAAGTCTAAATTCCAATACTTTTTCTTAAAATTTGTGTACTTTAGTTTGAAAAAATTTACGCTTGACATTATGAGCATGGGGAATGAATTAATACAGTGGAACCTCGACTTACGATTTTTTTTATTTACACAATTTCATTAGAAATTCGACTCAACTTACAACCTCGACTTGTGACTTTGTTGATACCCGTATGGGTCATGGAGCGTGTGATTCCTGGTGGCATGGGTGACCCCACTTCAGTTTACCAGACTGCCCGCTTAGTGATGCTCACGCTTGAATTCTTTGCAAAGAATTTCATTTTTTGTGCTTTTTTGTTTTGTTTTTTGAACATAAAAGTAATTATTATATATCATGCCATGGGTCCCAAGAAAGTCGTGGTAAAGTTCAACCTAATAAAATAGTTGTGAGTACAGTAGAGGCAGTAGATGATGTCCCATTCTCACTAATTAAATGTGTGAAGTATAGGAAGAACTGAAAAGTTTTGTTGAAAAAACTCACCCCAGATAAAGCTGTATTGACCTTTTTAATGACAATGTGATGCCTCACTACAGACAAGTGTTAAAATGTAGGGAAAGACAAGTGTCTTTAGACAGATTCTTATTAAGACAAGCAGTGAGCTACAACCAGGTCCTAGTGATATGCCTGCAAAACATATTAGAGAGAGTACCCCCAGAGAAGTCATCACTGCCTGATGTTATAATAGAAGGGGACTCCCTTTCCAATCAGTAACACCTCTCCTCTTTCTCCCCCCCCCTCACCATCTTCCATACACCAACAAGTCATCAATAATGGCAAGCTATAACTTGTACATACTACAGTACAAAATGTGTGTGTGTGTGTGTGTATTATGTACGAAGTGCATTTTGAAGTTAATATTTTTGGAAGTGTGGAACAGGTTAATTCAATTTACATTATTTCTTATGTGAAAATTTTTTTAAGTTACGACCCGTCTCTGGGAACGGATTAAATTCATAAATGGAGGTACCACTGCATAACAGATTGATTTAAGAATAGAAAACAATTGGTAAACCCATCCTAATCTTCTAGAACCTAAAAAGTGAAAACATTCCATTATAAAGAACATGGGGATATACATGCTTAAATTGTGTACTACACAATAAAATACTCTTTGTAATCTTATTTCAAATGAAGTTAACATTGCAACACTAGGTCAGTTAAAGCATAGCTAATACCTCTTTACTCAAAAAGTAATCCTTAATCTACAAAACACAAGAAAATAAGAAATCCTGAAAGCATTCCATTACCCATTACAGATGTATGTTATATACAATTTACAATATAATAAAACTTTAAATCCATTTTTCAAATAAAGTTACATTACAATAGTTCCATTATAAAATAAATTTTGGTTTATACTGAGAAAGCAATTTTTATCCTACATAGTTCAAGTACATGTACAAGTGAATAAGTGTTATAAAACGTTAAAGAATTGTTTTAACAATCAGAAATTATGATAAATTTCTCTCAATTTGATACCAATTCTGATTACTGAAAATGTTTGATTCTTCTGATTCTTGATACCAATTTTGATTAATCTCAGAAATAAGAAAAATAATGCTATAAAGACAAAGGAAAAGTTTCATTCTGAGCAGGACACTAGGTTGCTCCCTCGGGCATTGCCAGAGATTTTATGCACACCACGCTCATCCTAGTGGTAGCACACACTGAGTACAGACAGAATAAAAATAAATAAATAAATAAATATAAATAAATATGTTTATTCAGGAAAGGTACACACAAAGAGATTTTACATAAGTGGATCGATTTATAGATAGAGCTAGTACATACAATGCCTAAAGCCACTATTACGCAATGCGTTTCGGGCAACAAGGTTTTAAATGAAATCCAGTGGATGTTTGACAATGTTACAATGCTATGTACACTTCATATAAAATTATAATGACATTTACGGTAACAAAATTATAATTATTTTATATGGCAATTATAAAAACAAATATAATAATCCATATTGGAGTCGAGTCATTTAGAATTTTAGATAATTCTCAGTACATTTCAACACTGCAATTTGATTGTGCTGGTTTGAAACCTAATAGATAATATTTTTTAATGTGAATATTTTGATGTATCATTTCTCTCTCTAACCCCCCATCTCCATCTCTCTCCTCCCTTCTCTTTCTCTCCCTCTGTGTTTCTTTCTCTCTCTGTTTCTGTCTGGGTGTCTGTCTCTACCTGTCTACTTCTCAAGTCTTTGTCTGTAGTGTCCAGGAATCTCCCTCCATGTTTCATCTCCCCTGTGAGGATCCTTTGTCAACCAGTCTATTTCCCTGTGGTTAAAATCCACCAAGTATCAGGATCTTTGCTCTGTCTTTCTTTGCCACTGGGGGATTGATATATCATATTCCTCCCTTGACCCTCTTGTACTTAATGGAGGGTTGTAAATAACATTTATCACAGTCTTCATGGGCCTCACTGTTATCATATCTATCATGAAATCTTATTCGTTGATTACCTCTGGAATCGCTATTTCCTCAGAGCTCAAATAATGTTGTATTAATAGGGCTACTCATCCTTCCCTGTTTATCCTTTCTTTCCTTACTACCTGGTATATTGAGAACATTTCATTCTCTATTATGTTTGTCAGTTTTGTCTATAACTGCAATGAAATGATCATTTTCTGCCAGCTGTTCTTGCAGCTCTACCTTTTTATTTGCAATGTCGTCTGCAGTTTTTAGTACCAAATTTGATTACTACTTATTTCTCTTGGGCTGTTTAGTTTCTTACTGGGGGTAGATTCTCCCTTGATAAAATCTAGCCCTGGGAAGATTCTCACAACCAACACTCACTCCCCTGGTTTCTTTCCTCGCCAGGAAAGGCCCACTTTCTTGCTGCACCCAATTATCCTCCTGCCCTGGTCTATTTTCCTATTATTCCATCTTAAGGAAAAATCACCATAAAAAGCTGAAAAAGGGTAATAATCATAATAATCTTGTAGGAAGGATACCACTAGTAAAATACAGTACAGTACTAATTAATTTTTTTGTGTATAAATATCAATCTTACCCCTCCTCCTTCCTGGGCCTCACACCCAATGGTTACGCTTTCCCGCGAGGACTCCGTGCTGCCTGCCTGGGTACCACTTGTCTCAAAAATAGTGTTAATGTCACTCCCAGGTGACACTTCACTCTGAAAACATTTATTAGATATTCAACAATGAAAACTATATGTTTATACTGCAGAGCATATACTGTTGCTTATAAGTAACAACTTCATTTAGGAAGTTGAATTCAAACACAGTATGCTGCGAGTAAAATTTACAACTTACAATCGCATGTAAATATATCCACAATCTAGATAATTTCTTAGCAATAAAAACAAAGTTTAGCAAAATAATATATAATATCAAAGCAAAAAACCAGCATTGAATGCAATGAAATGCAAATTTCTGGTGGGTCCTGGCGAGTCCTGGTAGGTCCTAGAGCCAGGACCCACCACGTGTTTGCTGCTTGGCAAGGCTCCATCCAGTTCAATCCATGTCAGGCCCTAACAAGACAAACAAGCACATGGGAGACCAGAGGCCAAAAACTGGCCCCCCTTTATAGTGGCACAAGGAGCAGGATATTGTAAATCTCCCTAACCAGAAAAGGCCACCAGAAAGGAAAAGATGAAGAGAGAAGACCTGAGATTTATGAGCCACTTGGTGGTGAAGCAATATTAATGTTAGAGCCACCTGTGCTCGATCAAGGGATCCACACCTTCCTCCTTGAATCACCAATCATACTCCCTCAGTAATATATCCAGGTAACTGAAAAACCAAAGCCCTTATTGTGGGGGAAGGAAGGGCCCAAGGAGCCACCAGAACCCACCAGAAAAAGGCATTTCATTACATTCAACACTAGTTTTCTAGGAAGGATCCTTACGTGGCTCCTTGGTGCTGTGCAATCACGAAAAACACCTGGACTGAAAAAACACCAGAGCCTGAATATCTCACACAAGACATTCAGAAACAGAGCTGTAAACTTGAGCACATCATGGGCCTAAAAGTAAAACATAGGTTGGCTAAATTTGATGACACTGCAGACAACCTGAGACAAATGAGACCTGGAACAGGGAAACATGGATACCAGATCCACAAACAGAGCATCCTTCTATGCATCACTAGTGGCACAGAGATAACACGAAACAAGCCATCTCCCTCTTAGCAAGAAAATCAGTGGCTACAAATGGAGAAAATGACCCTTAGGACCAAAAGACCAATACCTCCACTTCCAGAGTAGAGCATGAAGTTCTTCCACTTAAAAATTGGGTGCAAGGGCCAACAAAAAGCCAACTTACACAAAAATCACAGTCTGAAGAGGCAACAGGAATCCAGAAGCGAAAACCTGTCCAAAGGACAGAATGGCTCAGGAGCATGAGCAGGGACAATTTGTGAAACAGGGCCAAATGTGAAACATCGACACCAAATACCAACAGACTCTATACAGGTCAAACAATACGAGATGATGAGAAGCATATACTGTATTAACAACCATAAAAAAACACAACCACAAGTACAGAAATAGAGGACAAAAGACAAAGAGAAAAAAGATGGAAGATGCACACAAAAACCTCATACTGTTGTTGCAACAAAACCTGCAGTTGGGATGCCAAAAGATCAGCTACCTGCAGACTACACAAAGAGTCAAAGAGAGTCAAAAACTTCAAACGTATAGATCATTGGAGACCTTACCATCAAGAAATATCTATGGGCCTATTCACTAGATGAGAGACAATTCAGAAAAATGACATGATCAGATGAGTGAAAGGTTCAGAAACCATGACTAGGCCAGCCAAGAGGGAGTCAGCAGAAGAACCCTACTGGAGAATGTCTCCAATCATGACAGAAACTGGTTAACAGCTGAATAAGGGGAAAGAGATAAAGAAAATTCACCAACCCAGTCTAGCCAAAAAGCATCCACTACAAGAGCCTCGCAATTGGGGAAGCGGGACATGTAAACTGGACGCCGTCAGTTCCACACTAACACAAAGATGTTCACTCTGGTGTAGCCAAACATCTCACACAGCCAACAGAAGAACCTGTCATTAATGGGCCACTTCGTGGTGATGGGGTGAAAACAAAGAGACCATCACCAGAACACTGGGCATGCTCCACACGTGAGCCAACCTAGGTTAGTAGACATGTTGGCCAGAGTGCTTTACAATTCCCTGTTCCTTGTGCCTCTATAAAGAGGGTGCCAGGTTTTGGCCTCTTGTAAGCATATTTATGACTCATAAGAGCCTGGCATGGATTGAATTGGATGGTGCGTGCCAGGTAGTAAATGGCATTTACCCTTAGGATCCCTGCCAGAAAATACACTGTTTTATGAATTTTAAAAATGTACATGAAAGTACTTTTAGCTCTTGCACTGTACACCTGTTATGTATGACAACTCCATGGTCCGTAAAAAAAAAAAAAAAACAGGAAAACAAAAGTTAGTTTACTCTGGCTGGGGTGGACAGAAAATATTGCGATGACATCACAATTCATGGGTGGTAATGGATAAGATGCCTTGGCAAAGTCACCTGGAGGGCATGAGTTGCCACAAATATATTTATACCAATTTATTTTAGTGTCAAAGATTTGTTTTCTCACTGGTTTCTTGCAGTTATATTATGCAATAGTGTGTAATTTGACAAATTCCTATAATAAAGTGTGGAATACCAATATACACAAAAAACAGTGACACCTCGACATATGACTGCCCCTACTTACGAAATTTTCAAGTTATGACCCCCAATTTCATCAAAAAATGCGACTTGACTTGACTTACAATTACAACTCTTGCCTCAACTAGCGACTTTGTTGATACACGCATGGGTCGACTGAGCTAGTGGTTCCTGGTGGCATGGGCAACTCCACCTCAGTTTACAAGAGTCACCTGCTTAAGGACGATTGCGCCTATGAAGAATTTCATTGTATTTGTTTTTTGAACATCAAAGTACTGTACAGGTAATTATTATATATCATGCCATGGATCCCAAGAAAGTCAGTGGTAAGATTCAACCTAAAAAAAAGTTGTGAGTAGAGGCAGTAGAGAATGTCCCTTCCTCATTAAGAATGTGTGTGAAGTATGGAAAGAACTGTAAAGTTTTGTTGAAAAAACTCGCCCAGATAAAGCTGTAGCAGGTCATTGCAGTGACCTTTTAAAAGACAATGTGATGTCTCACTAAAGACAAATGTTAAAATGTATTGAAAACAAGTGTGTTTACAGATTTTTAGTAAGACAAGCAAGCAGTGAGCCACAACCAGGTCCTAGTTGTATGCCTGCAAAATGTAGGACAGAGAGTACACTGTACCCCAGAGAAGTCAACATTGATTGATGTTATAATGGAAGGGAACTCCCTTTCTAATTGACCTCCTCCCGCCTCCTCACTGTTTTCCATACACCAACAAGAGTCCTCAATAAAGGTAAGATATACATACTGTATTGTACTAGTACAAAAAGTGGTTTTCGGTATAAAATGAATTTTTAAGTTAATATTTTCGGGGATGTGGAATACATTAATTCAATTTTCATTATTTCTTGTGGGGAAATTAGTTTCAAGTTACGACCCATTTCTGGGAACGGATTAAATTTATAAGTGGAGCTACCACCATATTCATGTCACTAATACATGTGCGCATATTATATTCTTTAAACAATAAAACATACTGCTTTTGTTATTGCACTGTAAACACACATTTTATACATTACTATCTACATTTCCAAGCACTGTTATGAACCATTAAGCAGTTCTAGTCTGTGTGATATTTTTGTAAACAATGATATGCACAAGCACAGCACAGCCCTACACACTCGTTGCTGATGACACATGATGAATCAAAGTGCCATTCGATATGCTGTACCATAAACACCATTAAAAACTAGCCAAAGCAATGCTGTTATCAGAATCCTGGTCAATAAATCCTAAATATGATTCATTTTTCATATGTTAATTTTCTCAAGGAACATGAAGTCGTGATGCATGAATACACCAAACCATATCCGAGTGCTGTGGCTGTGTGCCTCGCGCTGTGAACATGGCAACTGGCATTGGGTTCCATTACATCTGAACCTTGCACAAAGCCTTTATCACCGTCAAGATCATGATATTTATCAATGATTTATCATTGTTAAATAATTGCAGTTATTTATTTATTTCATCATTATTAAGTGATGTTGTGGGTATGAGTTACATGGTGGTGCTGAGCGTTGCTTCTGCATGCGTTACTCATAGGTGCTGTCTCAGTACCGAAGCCCTCACAGCCGTGAAGAGTGCCCATGATGTTTTTCCAAGATGGCATCTGTTTACTGGAGGCCTAAGGAAGTGGATGTGAGGCCTCTATACCCACAGGAGTTTTAAATCTTACGCAAGACCTAAAATCAACCCATGGATGACATGCGCACCAATGACAAAATGACAGTGTTTGGTATATGCAATTGAAGGATTAAATGTTAGTAATTAAACTATCACAAATCATGCAAACTAAACTGCACAAAAATGTGCATACTGTACAACCAACATAATTATTAAAGCTCAAAGATGAATTAGGTCTACCTCAATAACAGCCAAGTGTTCTCAGGTGCCATTTTAGTTCATTAATATTTCAGTAAATTGTTTTAATTATGTATTTGATGATTTTCATTTGTTTCCACCTGCGACTTAAACACTGAAAGGGCCAAAGCAGCATTTTTTGCATTTATGTGATGGAGAGCCATACCACCTTGGTTCAGTATAGCTGCGATACCACAATCCGTCACACACTCAACATCTTTTCTTGGGTGTACAAAAAACCCGCACTGAATACAAGAAAATGTCAATTTCTTGGTGAGCACTATTGGCTCCCTGAAACTATCTCACTGAGATGGATCCCAACTACTAGGTTGCATAGGCAGTGGAGTTCTTAGGTCTACCAGGGACCGAGCCAGACCATGATCCCCTCAAAGAATCTTCTATTTCTTATATATACTGTATATCAATGATCTGCCTAATGTCTCTAATATTCTTAAACCTATATTGTTTGCTGATGATACTACCCTCATCTATCCAGACCCCAACCCACATACACTAAATAATGTTGTGAATAATGAATTAAAAAAAAGTTCACTTATGGATGTCAACTAACAAACTAACACTAAACATAGGAAAGACCCACTACATCTTATTTGGAAGCATCGAATGCAATTCAGCTACAGATAGAAAACATTAACATCAGTAATAAAAATGATGGAAAGTTTCTTGGCCTATTCCTAGACAAGAGACTCAACTTCAGCACCCACATTCAACACATAACTAAGAAAGTCTCTAAAACAGTTGGAATACTCTCAAAATAAGATATTATGTTCCTAACTCTGCTCTCCTCTCACTATATTATGCACTAATCTATCCCTATCTTAATTATGGTATCTGTGCATGGGGTCTACCACTGCAAACCACCTTAAGCCCATCATCACCCAGCAAAAATCTGCTATCAGAATAATAACAAACTCTGCTTTCAGACAATACTCAGCTCCCTTGTTTAAATCCCTTAACTTGCTAAATATTAACTCCCTCCACACATTCTCTCGTATCAACTACATTTACAAAACCCTGTTCTTAAATGCAAATCATGCTCTGAAACTCTCCCTGGACAGATGTAATAGGACCCATTATCACCACACCAGAAATAAATATTTCTTTGATATCCCCAGGGTCAAACTTAATCTGTGTAAACACTCTATGCAAATTAAGGAACCTAGTCTATGGAACTCACTCCCTAGTGAATTGAAAAGCAATCAAACTTTTGCCTCATTTAAAAACAAAACCAAAAAGTACCTGATTTCATCTTCGTAGTTTCCTACACTGAGCTATAAATTTGCTCTGTATTTAGTGTTCCCCAATCTCCCAATCTTTATGTACTTAATCCAAACAACTTTATCATTGTGTTCATTGCTGTCTTCTTTTATGTGCTAGCCATATACTGTATTGTGCCTGCTAAGTTTTGTTAAACTACCATTCAAGCTGTCATTGCAATCATTCTGAGCTACCTATGTGCTTTAATATACCTACAATTTTTCTATCTTTTATTTTTTTATGCTATGTAACTGTTATCATTTTTATAAATTTTGTAAGTATTTACCTACTTATAAGTTTCTTAGATTCAGGACCTGCCTGAAACGCTGCGCGTACTAGTGGATTTACAAGAATGTTATTACTATGCTATGTATCCTCACAATCCCAATTTACCTTCTTGTATATATATAAATAAAAATAAATAAATAAAAATAAAATAATAAAGAGGCACAGGGAGTGTGTCACCTCCCCGGGATATGTATCTAGAAATTCGGTGAACCGAAACAGGCAACTGCTGGGTTCAAAAAAGACCAAAACTTTGCAACCAACCTAATGAACTCTCCCAAACTACACAAACAAATGACAATGCATAACTAATTTAGATAACAGAAACCTTAACCTACCTAAAGTTTTTCTAATTTGTTTCACCTATTTCTTATAACACCACTAGACAAACAATTTGCATACTGTACTTATTTCCTTTAAAAAATGAAAATGCAAAATTTCTTGCAAAAAATGCATCACCCATGCAGTTTTCTCCAAACATGTTAGTCATCATAAATTTTAGGGCATTAATACAAAATGAAGAAAAACAATATAACAGACAAGCAGCTACATTTAGCCTACATATGCTGGGGGTGGTGGAGGCTGTTCTGAATAATCCGGGGGACTTATGTCTCGAACCACAATTCCCTCCTGGTTCATTAAAATGCGCCTGATTCTAGCCCGTCGTAATGCTCGTCTGCGCGAAGCAGCAAACATGGCATTCCTGCGAGTAAATTTATTAATGACATGACAAAAATAATTAGGCTTATTCTGTGTATGCATGTACACATTTATGAAACTGCATGCACATGAATATGGAGTAGGGGAAGAGAGAATTTAAAGCAGTTTCAAGATAAAAATAACAGCTACTAATCACCAGTATATACAGTATCATGCAGGAAGTAGACAATAGTCTTCTTTCCCATGAATATTATTTGTTTTATTATTAATACAGTGAGAAAATCAGTAGATGCCATGATGAAATTTTGATCATTCACTCTGGTTATTCCCAAGCATACACCCTAAACAACTTGGCAATGATGTGCTTAACAGCAATGCAATTTGTGATTCAACTGGAAGCCTCAGGACACCTAGAGGATTCCATTAAATCTTATTTTGAATTGCCTTTGAGCATGTCATGGCAGAGTTGTTTTAGGGCATATGCTCGATGAGGATAGGAAGCCGGCGGCTTGTCAAAGGTCCACCCATTTGCCTTGATCTTTTCCAGCTGTACTTTAAATGTTAGACGTTTTGGCATTTATGGCTACAGCGGGTAGGCAGTTCCATGGGTTTATTACCTTGTGGGTGGAATAAGCATCTCCTGTTCTCAGTCCTATATTGTGGCTTGTTGAGCTTGAAACTGTTGCTCTTTGTTCATGTTACATCTGACCTTTTAAAGAAATTTTTCAGATCAACATCTTCTAATTTGTTTAGTACTGTATTTTAAGTTTCAATGAGATCTACCCTGTCTTGCCTGGTTTGCAGTTTTATTATTAATAAAGCTGCGGACCTCAACCATTCCTCGTATGCAAGTCAACTTGGCTCTGGAATGATTTGTGTTGCCCAGTGTTGCACTTTTTCCAGAGCAGCTATGTCTTTCTGAAGATTAGGTCTCCATGTTTGGATACAGTAATCCAAATAGTGATGCACCAAAGAGTTATACAACAGAGTAGTGGATTTTGACTGCAAGGTCCTTATTTTCATCAATCCACTGTAATGTAATTCCATTAATATGGTTTTATATTAATATTAATAATTCCATTAACATGGTCTTGTATTTGTTGATATTAAAAAGCATTTGCCAGTCATCTGACCTTTTGTGTAGTTCATGTAGATCTTTTTGATAGGCCTCACCATCATCATCATTTCCCATTTACCATAAATCTTTGTGTCATCTGCAAATTTGATCATGTTGTTTGTAATATTCTCATCTATGTCATTGATGTACTATATGACAAAAAGGGTTGGTCCCCTGTGGTACACCACTTACCACATTTCTCCAATCAGATTCATTCCCATTTAGCACGACTCTTAGTTCTCTGTTTTAACAATTGTTATCCATTCTAGTATTCATCCATTTATTCCACGTGCCTGTAATTTCCTTGCCAGTTTTAATGTGGTACCTTGTTAAAGGCATTAGCAAAATCCATGTATACTACATCAACCGGAAGTCTTGTTACCGAAAAGGATAAGCCTTAGGCTAAAACTCTGATACAAACAAAAATTAACTTTACTGAAGCAAATTACCTCAAAGTGTGGTTAGTTTCATACGTTGATTCCCAGGGTAATGCAGAATATATTGAGTTTAGTTAGTATAGCCTAGTTTTTATACAGATGTATTATAACCATACATATTTACATCTACAGTATATGGATGTAATGAATTTAACCTAGTCCAATGAAAAAGTACATGTCAGGCTTATATAGAGGTCCTTTCCACCAAGGTCGAATATTGACTTAGCTTGTGTGCATAGCATCCCGAGGAAACTCCTAAGTGCCTGAATTTACCCGAGAGCCACCAATACTAATGGCCTCAACAAGGACAGGAAGCTGGCGGCTGTCAAAAGTCCCTCCATTTGCCCTTATGATCTTTTTCCAGTTGTATTTTAAAACCCAGCGGTCTTGGTACCGATTTACTGCTAGGTGAACAGAGCTTTAGGCGATAGGAAATGCACACAACCATTTCTATCCCGCCTGGGAGTAAACCCGGATTTCACCGACTGTGAGTATAGAAGAAACCTGACACTAGGCTTTAGACTTTAGATTAGCACTGGGAAGCACTGGGAAGCAAGGGGTGTTTTATATCTAGGTCACCAATTACCGCTGCTTGCATGAGAGGGGGGGGGAACTGTGAAGAAAGGATACCCAATTGGTTCAAACTTGATTATGAAATTAATGGAGTTATAATTAAATTTCATTTTCTCTTCTGAGAACCATAAATATACGAATGACTATAGACAAAACCTCAAAACCTCTTTACAAGAGCTCCGTATTCGACGTTACCAGCTAGTAACTCTTATTTAGTCACTTTCAGATATGGAAATGGATCACATCACATGCAAGTACATAAATATAGAATAACAAAACACATGATTGAGTCAATGAGCGTGACTAAGGGCGGAGAGAGAGCCAGAGCCAGCAATCAGCCCAGGGGATGATAATGGCTCTAGTCCTCCTCCTCCTCCACTACCACCACCAACGTCTTCTCCCCGGCCTGTCCTCCCGGCCGCCATTAATGTGGCCTCTGAGGGTGGAGGCGAGCAAGCACACAACAAGGCCCCAGAGGGCGGGTACCTCTGCCTCCTGCTCAGTCCTTCACAACAAATATGGAGACTGAGCCCCGAGGGTGACGCAGGCGCCACTCACCACTGACGTCACAACAAAAACACTAGGGTGCTGACGGCTGGTCTTGGGCCGGAAGGTGCTCATTGTTCTTGTTGAATGGTGTCAGGGATATATATACTCACCTTGGTGTGCTTGCGGGGGTTGAGCTCTGGCTCTTTGGTCCCGCCTCTCAACTGGTCTACTGATTCCTGAGCCTATTGGGCTCTATCATATCTACATTTTGAAACTGTGTATGGAGTCAGCCTCCACCACATCACTACTTAATGAATACCATTTTTTAACTACTCTGACACTAAAAAAAAATCTTTCTAATGTCTGTGTGGCTCATTTGAGTACTAAGTTTCTACCTGTGTCCCCTTGTTCGCGTACCACCCATGCTAAATAGTTTGTCTTTGTCCACCCTGTCAATTTCCTTGAGAATTTTGTAGGTCGTTATAATGTCTCCCCTTACTCTTCTGTCCTCCAGGGAACGTGAGGTTTAGCTCCCTAGGCCTTTCCTCGTAGATCATACCTCTCAGCTCGGGGACTAGTCTGGTTAGTCCCCGAAGATTCAGAAGATACTTCTGAATCTTCACTTACTTGTCTTGTGTTTTAACTAAGTATGGACGCCAGGCTGGAGCTGCATAGTCCAGGATTTGTCTGACATAAGTGGTATACAAGGTCTTGAAAGATTCCTTACAAAAGTTTCTAAAGGTAGTTCTTA
>WNGS01109635.1:10913182-10938768 GCA_020271785.1 Procambarus virginalis | reverse complement strand
ACATTAACATCACACACAAAAATCTTTGGAAGCATGCTAAGTAGTAAGATCACAAAACACATGGAATCACAGTGTCTATATAACCCTAGAAAACATAAATTCACATAGGGTGTTTCTGCCTCTCACAATTGCTAGACCACTATGACATAGCCTTAGCTGCCATGGAAGACAAGCAAAATGCTGATGTAATATACACAGATTTGCAAAAGCTTTTGACAAATGTTACTATGGGTTATTGTAACAATATGTATTGAACTAAAAGGAATTACTGAAAAAATAGGAAGATTGATCTTCAATTTCCTAACCAAGCATCAATTATGTTGGCTCTGATGGATGGTATGACCTGGTGTGCATCATGTGTTGTGTCCAGTGGCGGCTCTTTGCCACTACCTTCGTGCCACCAATTCTTCCTCAGTGGTTGTCTTGTGAGTTTGTCCTGTCACTTTGGCCTCCCCCTTGTGCCCTTGTGTGGGTTTGGGTTGTCTCTCTTATCCGTGTTGTCTCCTTATTGTCCTGACTCCTGTGGTGCTCCCTCTCCTTGGTAGGTTCCCATTTGTTTTTCTTCTCAGTGGGTAGTTAGCCTCAGGAGCCACACAGGCTACTCCCAGAAAACCAGCATTGAATGTAACGAAATGCAAATTTCTGGGTGAGTCCTGTTGTCTCCCTGACACTCCCTCCAGGTTACATCTGCCATACAACTGATGGTGGAGTAACCGGCTGATTGCGAGCTACCACCTTCCTCCCCATATATGAGTTGGGAAGGTGGGGCAAATGAGCTTTCACTAGTTTCAAGAGATTTAAATCACTTATTTACATTGCTAGGGAGTTCTTCCAGTAGTTCTTGAGGCTGCAGTGTCATTTGAAGTTAGCAGTAGTTTGTCTTGTATTGCTGACTTTCTGGATGCCTTGGTGGTGGCATTAAATATATACATAAATGCCACCTCTTCCTGTGCCTCTGCAAGGAGGGCCAGGTTCTGGTGCTGGTTTATGGTAGGCCTATAGAGCTCTGTAGCTGATGCAACCTAGTAGATGACTCACTATCAGTGATAGTAGCTTCAGGGAGCCACTGGAACTCACCCAGCAATTGGCATTTCATTATATTGAATGCTGTTTTTCTTTCTAGTGTCAAGGTAAACTCCATTTCATCCACATAGTTCTATTATATCCATATTAGCATCAAACGGGTAAAACCCAGACAATAATAATTGAAATCGACATGATGATGATAACCACATTACCCCAGGCATCAAGATATGATTCTTTTAGGGTTAAAGAATAGCAAACCATATGCCATAAGTACTGTATTTACAATTTATGCCTGCAGAATTGAGTTGTTAGCTCTTAGACCCCACCTTTTTAACTGATCTGTGTGTTCATATATTGAAGGTTTTGACATGACATAAATAAGTTCCATGCACATCATAGCTAATAATGGTTTTTGAAAGCTTACAATGTTGTGGGGTTAGAAATAAAAAATATCGTTTATTCATTGTTGTTGTTCACTTTGCAGGATGCTAAGTATCTGTTCCGGCTTTACATGGCCAAAAGTCAGTATCGTGAGGCAGCCAAAACTGCCATTATTATTGCAAGGGAGGAACAGAATGCAGGTACAGTATAAAGATATGTTTTATTATATATGAATGTATGTATGTATGTATGTATGCATGTATATGTATATATATATATATATATGTATGTATATATATATGTATGTATGTATATATATGTATGTATGTATGTATATATATATATATATATATATATATATATATATATATATATATATATATATATATATATATATATATATATATATATAATATATACATATATACATATATATATATATATATATATATATATATATATATATATATATATATTATATATATATATATATTAATGTGTGTGTATATATACACACTCTATATAGAAGTTCGAGTCACTTCTGGGGTGTGGAGTTTTCAGTTGCATATATGCTTGGAGACCATTCAAGCTTGTTTATATATATATATATATATATATATATATATATATATATATATATATATATATATATATATATTATATATATATATATATATATATATTATTTTAGTATAGTTTTAGTATATATATTAGTATATTTTGGTAGCAGTCTTTCTTGTAAACATACGTTGTTGAATATGACCGAAAAGGTAAGATTAATAATTCTAACACGAATTTTCTAAATATTTCTTATGTTTTTCTTCACTGTCGATGGTAATTGAAATATCAAATCTCGAAAATTCATATTTATTTATGGTCTGACGCCTGAACGCGTTTCGTAATTCTTATTACATTTTCAAAGACTTGGTTTACACAAAAATTCATTGTACTTATTCTCGTTTTGGGTGAGGTGATACGGCACAAAAGTTTTGGGTGAGGTGACAAACACAAGACAGAGTCTGGTCTTGATTTCCAGTGCTTCTCACCTTGGTGTCCAAACCTGGGCATTTCCTGCTGCTCTGCCTTTTTCAGCAGATTCCCCCAACAACGTAATTCACTGGTTTGATTGCCTCTGCTCTTCACGTCTGGTGTTTTTTATATGGATCTTTTACCAACTATACGGTAAGCAGATGGCTGGGTTGTTGGTGGCCACCTGCATTTGTCTTCACAGCAGCAGCAGCATGCAGTTGCCTGGTGCTCATTTTGTCACTATGTGTCTTTTCTTCATCTTAGATTTCAGTCAGGGTCATAATGTCCTTTCTGGGGAAGGAACCCCTTATGGCTTCCTGAAGCTACACACAGAGATGGTTCCCATCTACCAGGTCTCATCAGCTGTGGAGTTCTTTGCACTACCAGGGACCAGAGCCAGAACCTGGCCTCCATCACTTGTATATACTGTACTGTACAGTAGCTTTATTTCTTTATTTTACAGATCAGGTTCTTAATGCCATGGTTATCCATTTCAGATACTGTAATTGTTATTCACCCTAACCAATTCATAAGGTATGCTATGTTCCTGGGCTGCACTAAGAATGCTTTTAAATTAAAATTATAATTTGAACTTGCATCATAATTCATTGTCATGCTAGACTTGTCATGTCATTGTCACTGCTAGACTTGTCGTTTGACAGCCCATTTCCCATATTCAGATCCACCCAATCTACCCTCAACAAGAAACCCCCATAATCTTTCAAAATTAGCATTATGGCACTCTTAACAGATTTCTTTTACACAACTTTTGCATGCTATGTCATATCTAATTTCTCTTTGATCATTATTACCCACTTTGTTGCCCTATTGAATGAAAGGGTATAACAGAGAGAATAGAAATAATGTTTTAAATAATATCAATACAAAAGATAACACAAAACAATGTATGCAAATTAGATAAGCAAAGATTTAGGAAAGATGTGAAAGGCTAGGTTGTAGTATAGTGAAGCTGCTTAGGAGGGGCCTTTCCAGGAAATAATAATACAGTATGTAATTGAAGTCTCATATTTTATGGTACACTCTTTAGTGAGTATGTAAATTATGCTTGAGTCACCTGCCTGTAGGTGCTGAAACAGGTTATCATATACAGATAAAATATTCAGGTAATACAGTATAGTATAGAGATTAAACACATTAGAAAAATCATAAATTAACACAAATTTACTAATGATTTCAGGCAACTATCGTCATGCTCATGATATGCTTTTGGGTATGTATGGGGAACTGCAGCATCAGAAGTTGAAAATTCCAGCAGACATGAGTTCATCTCTCTTGCTGCTTCATTCCTATACATTAGCCAGATTGCATGTGAAACGTGGCGACCACCTTAAAGCTGCAAGGATGCTTATCAGAGTTGCTCAGAACATATCAAAGTTTCCAGCACGTGAGTAGACTTCTTTTTGTCAAGATGTTCTGTAATATAAGAGGGTTTCATTAATTAATATTTTTGTAGAAATGTATTGGTTGTGGATAATTTGGAGTTGCAAATTTGAATAATCAAAATTTAGTGTTAAAACTCCATTGTCAATGTAGTCCAGAAGCTTCTTGTTAACATGATGACTGTATGTGTTTGCTTATCAATTAAATTATTGTTAGGTGTGTTCTTATTACTAGTTTTCATTTCATAAGGAGATTTATCTTATAATCCAGAATATCTTGGAGTTTGTAAACTTGTAATGTCACAATACATTGACATTGTCAAATAAAATTTAAATATTTATGAATGGAAATACAGTAAGTAATTTGCTTAAGTATTCTGTATACAATATTTTAGACTTAAAAAAGGAAAACCCCGAAACTTGACAGGACCAGCCGGCACAAATGCCTCCTCATCCGAACCAGAGGGGGCAGCCCCTGGAGCCATCTGAGCCACATCTTGTTCTAAACCCTCCCCCAATCTGGAAACCCTCGAACATTTCAGGGCCGGAAACAGGAAGGGGGGGGGGGGGGAGATCAAAGGGAGGGCAAACCGTACCTGAAGGGGAAGAAAGAGGAGGTGCAGATGGAGTCAAGAATTCATCCACGTTATGAGTTCCAGAGCATCCAATCAAGCACCAACATAGACCACTGGAGGCAGGCAAAACAAACTTGCAAAATGGTTGCCATCTGATATGCACTAACTTCATTAGGGGTCCATAAGAGTGTCGCATGGGGAGTGCAGACCCCACAAAACTCAGAGTTGTAGATGTCACCGATCCAACAGGCACAATGGCAGAGGCAGAATGAATGATTGTCACCCCATGGCACGGACAACGAACAACCCTCAAATTCACACAAGACGAGAACAGGTTTAAAAGGGATATCCACTGGCCACACTGAACTCATGGGGAACTTCCAGGGCTCAAAGGATAAACCAAGCAGGACACCCTGGCATAAGGGACACTCTGCTGGAGCTAAAAGTGAGCCAACAGTCTGTGCTCCACAGCTGTGAAGACTGACCTCGGTGCCCATAAACGTTAAGCACGCAAGCCACCAGTGTACCCTCACCAGTCAATGTTGTGTCAGACCTGTGTCAAGACAGAGGGCCCACAAGACCCCCTGATTCAGAATAAGCAAGGGCCACTTTAAGTAAGGAGGATGTTATGTGCTTCCTATAACGGCTCGTGAATAGCTTAGTATCCCCTGAAATGCCCCCCAAAATCTCCCGGGCACAAGCGAATAACAAACACAAGTAAATCAAAGAAAATGGCTAACTAAATCTCCAGTAGGAATCACGTATGAAACACCTAATAAACTAAAAACTGTTCCCAACTTAACCATAATTTGAACTTAAATGAGCTACTGTGCTCAAGGAAAAGGTTTGACCATTTTCCACTTGTCTCCCCCCTATGACTGACTCCCAGCCCACACTTTTGACTACAGCCGCCTGCTCCAGTACCAACATTCCAACCGTAGGCCTAGTAAATCGTCTAACCATATCTCTCGACCCACAATCATTTACCTAGAAGCTACTAAGTATTACAATGCTAGTATTTACTTGCTCCACATATTAAGCAATGAATTAGCTCTGCGAATTACATGGTACATAAATATATGTCTACCTATATCTAGGGTGCATCCCTGAGTAGCCAGCCTACATACCAGAGTTAATTTGAAAGAGTAATTAATATACTCTTGGGCAAGACTAAGGAATGAATATACAATCACAAGTGATGAGGACATGAATAAGCTACTATTCATGGAAGGCTTCTATCTGAATACTGACATTACACATGATAATTCTGTACAGGGGTACCTCGGTTTAAGAGTTTAATCCATTCCTGGAGACGGCTCGTATTCCGAAGCTAATTTCCCCATAAGAAATAATGGGAAATGAATTAATCCGTTCCTGACTACCCCAAAAACCCATATCAAACTAAATTTTTATACCTAATTCATCTAAATAAACCTACAAAACTATGTTCAAGTTATTACTTACCTTGCTGTTGAATGCTGTAGGCGTATGGAAGATGGTGAGGAGGGGGGGGAGGAGAGAGAGTTACTGTTTGGAAGGGGAGTCCCCTTCCATTATCACATCAGGCAGTGAGGACCTTTCAGGTGTGCACTCCCTGGCACGTTTTATCTGAGTGCCACTAGGTCCTGGTTGTGGCTCACTGCTCGATTTTCTCACCACAAATCTGTCCATGGAAGCTTGCTTTTCCCTTCTTCGCAAGCTGTCTCTGTAGTAAGGCATCACATTGTCATTGAAAAGATTAAGGCAACAGCCTACTACAGCTTTCTCTGGGTGAGTCTTTTCAATAATTGTTTGAATCTCTTCCCACATCTGACACACCTTCCTAATTTCTGCAGAAGGGACATTCGCTACTGCCTCATCCTCCTCCACTGGAGAATCATCAGCTGCGTTGTCTTGCTGTTCCTGTTGAAGGGCTTGGAGTTCTTCGGTGGTCAGTTCTTCGTTGTGTTCTTCCACCAACTCCTCCACATCATCATCATCCAATTCCAAGCCCATTTGCGGCCCAGAGTAACAATTTCCTCAACAATAGGTGCATCATTTACAGGCTCAAACCCCTCAAAGTCTAGTTCTCTCACACATTCAGGCCACAATTTTCTCCAGCCAGAGATCAGGGTTCTTGAGTCACTTCTTGCCAGGCTTTGTCAACGAGTTTTAAAGCACTACAAATGTTAAAATGGTGTTTCCAGAACTCTTTGAGGGTGAGGTTTGTGGCTTCAGTCACTTCAAAACATTTCCGGAAAAGTGCCCTTTCATAAAGTTTCTTAAAATTCGCTATGATTTTCTGGTCCATAGGCTGAATTAGAGGAGTGGTGTTAGGAGGAAGGAATTTAACTGTGAGAATTTATTGTATCTGGGCAACAAATCATCTTCCAAGCCTGGAGGATGAGCAGGAGCATTGTCGAGGAGAAGCACGGCTTTGAGTGGCAAATGTTTCTCCTGCAGATATTTTTCTATGGCAGGGCACACCACTTCATTCACCCACTCCGAAAAATAAGCCTAGTCACCCATGCTTTATTAGCCTTCCACATCACACACAAATGGGTTTTCTGCACTTTATACTGTTTGAAAACCCTTGGATTTTCAGAATGATACACTAGCAAGGGTTTAATTTTCAAATCGCCACTCGCATTTGAACACAGCACAATCGTAAACCTATCTTTCATAGGCTTGTGTCCGGGCAAGGATTTTTCCTCGTTGGTAATGTATGTCCTCTTAGGCATTCTTTACCAAAACAGTCCTGTTTGTCACAATTAAACACTTGTTGCAGTAGGTATCCCTCAGCCTCTGCAAACTCTTTAAATTCCTCGATAAATCGCCCAGCGGCTGGTTTGTCTGAGCTGGCTGCCTCCCCATGCCTTGTAACACTATGGATACCACTTCTTTTTCTAAATTTTTCAAACCAGCCCTGCTTGCCTTAAACTCTTTCGTATCTGCATCACTCGTTGCAGGGGTTTTCTTTAGAAGGTCTTCGTGCAATACCCTGGCTTTCTCACAAATGATGGCCTCCGAAACACTATCACCCCTTAATTCCTTGTCGTGTATCCAAATTAATAACTTTTCCACTTCTTCAAGTATTTGTGGTCTCTGTTTCGTCATTGTTCTTACTCCTTTTGCCACTTTAGCACTCATAATCTCATTTTTCTTCTTAAGTATAGTGCATATTGTTGATGTGGCTTTGTTGTACTGCCTACAAAGTTCAACAACACGTGTACCATTTTCATGCTTCCGAATGATCTCTTGTTTCTGCTCTATTGTCATCCTCACATGGGCTTTCTGGCCTTGATCCTTACCACTGGCTTTCTTGGGACCCATGGTGAGATATATAATAACAAATTGTATAGCCAAATGACCAAAAATCCAACAAAACACTGAAAATCCAGTTGGAGAATTGATGTGGGATAGTCACTGGGCGCGAGACAATGGTAAACTGAGGGGCGACGAACCACGCGCTAGGTCGGCCTGAATGCGTATCAACAAACTCGCGTTCCGAGGTAACCCTCGCCTTCCAAGACAAATTTTCCAAGGAAGTCCTAAAGTACGGTATTCCGTAAAACTCGCATACAGGGACACTCGTATTCCGAGGTGCCACTGTAATTGAAAATGACAGTAATTGGCAACAGAATACTGCAGGGCGCACAGATGACCTGACAGACCCACGCTTCTCAACATAACATGGTAATTCAACGCTATGAATAATCATTACACAGGAGGAAACATACACGTTCTTATAAGCATTAATGCACACACTCAATGCGTGATACTCCAAAGGTCTCCCAACCACTCTGGGTTAGCGAAACAACAGGCAAAACTCTCATGAACTATCATAAGCTCGACAAGGTTAGTACCACTGACCCCCCACATCTGGTCACAGCTTCAGGCGATAGGCCCACTTCCACTCTACTCCAAAACTGACAAGCATGTACACCCGCACATATATTCATACAATACCAAGAATGTAAGGAATTACATACAAGAAAACATCACTCACACTAATATCACTCAATGCAGAGCAGACATATCAATAAATGGATGAATCCTAAGTAGAATTATTATATATATAATACTTATAATAGAGGAATACTCCTCTATCTTTATTTATTAATATACATAAATACGTTATGATTCGGATTCGGTTAAAATACGTTATGATCCATCAATTAATAAAACTGGGTTATAACAGAGAACTTCAAAAGGAGTGACTCCTGAACACCAGAAAAGATAATTCTGTCATTGCAAGGGCAGTGCTACGGAGCACCCAGGGAAGCCAGCCCTGAGCACATTCATTTCCAAGCTCGTTAAATTGTAGGCTCACGCTACACAGTAGTGTGCACAGAAACACTGCAAATGACAGTCTCAAGAGCACTTAGCTGGAGCCTGCACAGCAAAGAGGCGACCCTCGTATTCTACAGTGGTCGTGTGGTTGTGACTGCATCAGCATAAGAACAAAGAGCTCAAGCCCATGGAGGGTGTAACCTTCCTCACTCTCTCAAACAATGGAAAAATTATTTGTGGGATTGTTTATATTTTTTGTGTATAGGCCATTTGTATTTTTGTGTATATGACCATTTTCTGGGGGGACTCCTACGGCTCCCCAGAGCTATCCAGGCTGATATGCTAATGTAAGACTTTGGCATCAGTCATGTGTATGGAGTTCTTTGGGCCTACTGGGTAGCAATGGCCTATAGAAGCCCCCATGTGGTTGGAAGCATTCTATGTCTGCCATCAACCGGGTCAGGCACCCAGAAAGGTAAGCATCCCAAAACAAACTCCTATTCTGGTGAAAATATTGCTTCCAAAAGCCGAACAAGTAGATAGAACTCCCCAAACAAAAACGAGCAAACTAGTGTGACGTCATTCCTCCGGTCGGTGGTTTTTCGCTTGTTTTGACATCCAGCCTCAGAACTAGGGTGTGGATCGCTGGCGCGGTGAGTCTGGGGGCTCCCCCTTCCTTCTCCCGGGAGGGGGAAGCTGCGCAGACGGCGGCGCGGCAATAGGTGACGTCACACTAGTTTGCTCGTTTTTGTTTGGGGAGTTCTATTTACTTGTTCCTTGTTCTGCTTTTGGTAGCAATATTTTCACCAGAATAGGAGTTTGTTTTGGGATGCTTACCTTTCTGGGTGCCTGACCCGGTCGATGGCAGACATAGAATGCTTCCAACCACACAGGGGCTTCTTCTATAAGCCATTGCTCCCCTTGCCTCTCTGAGGGGGGCCAGGTTCTGGCCGTGGTCCCCGGTAGGCCCAAAAAACTCCATACACATGACTGATGTCAAAGACTGACATTAGCGTATCAGCCTGGATAGCTCCGGGAAGCCTCCGGGTCTCACCCAGAAAATGGCGTTTCATTACATTCAACACTGGTTTTTTGTGTGTATGACTATTTCTCCATAGCCACTATCTGAGGATTAATTGAATGTTACAGCTAATTAGTTAACAGAAATTAAATTCTGAGATCAGAAATATACATACAGTATGTGTTGTAAAATCTGGAGTGTACAGTTGTACATCAAAATAATTGTACAGTAATAAACTGTTTTTGTCTAATAGATATAATTTACAGATTGTGATTATGATTACAAATTATGATTATGATGTTTAATATTCTTGAATTAAAAAGACCTCTAAAACAACAACACATTTTCAGACATGGTGCCCATCTTAACATCCACTGTGATTGAATGCCAACGTTCAGGACTTAAAAATTCTTCCTTTAACTTTGCTGCTATGTTAATGCGTCCAGAAACACGTAATCAAATTGATGAAAAGTACAAGAAAAAAATTGAAGCCATTGTTCGTAAGCCACAGAAGACCGAAGACGAGGAGCCTACATCCCCCTGTCCATTTTGTGCATCGCCAGTTGCGGAAACCACTTTAGAATGTGGCCAGTGTCAAAATTCACTACCATATTGCATTGCAACTGTAAGTTTTTGTACAGATGCATTATCAGTATAAAATTTCTAGGCTAACTCCCTCAGTAGCTTTCCTAAGTTATAACACTGGCACCACTGGGACAATATTTATAAATCAGGCTCCTGTGACTCAACAGGGGCAAGGACCTATATCTTGCCCCTTTTGTGGGGCAATATCAACTCACTACCAAGGGGAATTGCCAGAAAAGTCAAGTTGAGTTACAAATCACTTCCCTACAGGATATGTTTGGAGATCATTGAACTACCAAACTAAACTCTACATATGTTACTGGAAAATGAGACACTTTACGACTCATGGCACAAGGTCACTCATTGGCATTGTCACTCATGGCTCAGGTGAGTGGGTGGTTTCTGGCATAGATAAAGCTATTGTATCACTTTAGTGGGGTTTTGCTTCTTTCCAGTTCCAAAACAGGATTCGGGGGGGAAGGGGGTACCTCTAGTTCATCCTCTACCTTTTGAGGCAGAAACAGTTCATCCCTTACCCCACATTCCAGATGACCACTTTATTTCAGGTGCGTCTTGCATTAGAGGCAAATTCTGGATGATCTCCATGGACCTTTGGGACATGTATTGGCACATTCCTATTCATCAGAGGCTCAGGGATTGGTTAGGTTTTGTCATGGGGCCTCAGGCTTACCACTTTCAGGTTCTCCCATTTGGACTTGATTTGGCTCCATTCATGTTTACACACTTGGCTCAAGTTACACACTTGGCTCAAGTTGTATTGGCTCATCTTTGTTTATTGGGGGTTTGTGTTTTGGCCTACCTTGATGATTGGCTTGATGTGGGCTTCCAGTCAGTTCGCATGTCTGCTAGCCAAAGATCTGGTTTTTTCCCATCTCACTGGGTGTGGGTTCCTGTGAACTGGCAGGAGTCAGTTAGTTCCAGTCCAGGTTTGGATTTGGGTGGGACTCTCGGTTTCTCTTTCCCTTCCTCTGACCACCTTGTCCTGACTGCATCGTTGCTGCCTGTTGGTGCTGAGTTGATCCGAGATGACTTGACAGCAGTTGTGCAGGAGCCTGAACTTCACCTGCATAGTTTTGCCTCTGGGCAAAGTGTGGTTTCATCAGCTGATCTCAGATTCAGTCAGCATCATTGGTCTCCTCCCTTTCGTTGGTCCAGCGCTCTCACGGATGGTCTGTTCCAGTTTCATCCTGTCTCCATAGAGTGGACCATTAGTGCTGCCTCCTTCCTTTGGCTTTGTTCAACTTTCTCCTCAGCTCTTCATGTCTGGAATGTCTGACACACATCACCATCTCTATGATGATCAGGTGGCTACTTTTGATGATGTCTCACCTGTGGTCCTCCTCCAGGTGACAGTTTGAGGTTTCGTGGTGTGCATTCCACCACTTTGGCCCCTTGTTGTTGCACTTTTTGGTAGAAGCAGATGGTTCTGTCTTTTCTTTCTTGGCCTTTCCTTGATAAACATTTCATTCTGAATACTGTTGCTTTGTATTGTGCGGTGTTGGCACAGCCGCTCCAGCTTGCTATTGGGGTGGATACTACCTCGGCCCCATAAGGCGTTTTTTCCTTATTTCTCTTGCCTCAGGATGTCACGTGGGCGAGTTTCATGTTCCTTTTCGGCACTGGGGTTTTGTTCTTTTAGATTTGGGGGCCAGTTTGTTCATTTACAGTCAGCTCCTTTTTTGGTGAAGAATGAGTCGGTTGGCTTCCAGAGGGATCCGTTGGTTGTTGCTTGGTTGGTTCGGCTGGGGTTGCATCATGTATTGCCTGGTGGCGGCTCTTTGCCTCTATCTTTGTGCCACTGATTCTGCTTTGGTGGATTCATTGTAGGTTGATCCTGTTTTCCTGGTTCCTTGTTCCAAGGCTTGTGTTTGTCAGGTCGTCTGCAATGTTATCAAGTCTAGCCAGCCTGCAGCCTACCCTCGTGCCCATAATGTTTGTAAGTGTGCCACTTTCTCTGCTGTTTTTGCCAATATTTTATAGGCTGATATTCGGGTGCAGGGGTTTTGGCGGTTGAACAGGGTCCTGGCACCCAGGTATCTCGTTAATGTTCCAGGTCCTTGGCACCCTTGTGTGGCCTTGAGTCATATGTTGTAGCCAATGGTCTCGTTTTCATTGTGATAATTGCGGTGCTCCCTCCTCCTTGGTAAGTAGCAATTGTCTTCCTTCTCTGTGGGTACACAGCTTTAAGGAGACATAAGGGACCACTCCTAGAAAATCAGCATTGAATGTAATGAAAAGCCAATTTCTGGGTAAGCTGCAATGGCTCCCTGAATCCCTCCCTTACCCAGGGCATTGGGGGTGCGTATTTTTTTCATCGTGGAACTGAGAGTGGAGCAGCTGGCTGACCCCAGCTGCCTCCCTCGTCTCCCCCAGACAAGGAGGGGAGGTGGGACAAATAAGCTCATGCTAGTTTTGTCAATTATTTATCATTTGCTTATAGTGTTGGGAGAGTTCTTTAGGCAGTTTTAAGGCTGTGGTCTTACCTAAAACCAGCAGTGGTTCATTTTGTATCATTGACTTTTTGGGTGCCTTCCCTGGTGGTGGAAGACATGAATAAATTCATGGAAATTTTATCATAAATATGCATCTGTAGAGGGGCCAGGTTCTGGCTCATTGTAACCATTATGCCTAAAAGAACTCTGTGACTCATGACACCGAGTAGTTTGGCACAACATTAGCATAGTATCTTCAGGGAACCACTGAGGCTTGCCCAGAAATTACCATTTCATTACATTCAATTCTGGTAATAAAGGTGAAAGACACATCAGCATGTTAAGTGCTTGACTAGATGTTTTATAAACTTTTTCATATGTATTTAACAATTGAAGGCAGTGAACATATGAATGACTTTATTAGAGGTCATTCCCTTAATGATCGGAATTTCATATACGAGACAGGGCATAAAATAATGTACAGTAAATTATTTGTAAACTTCAGGCTGACAAAACTGAGTTCAACTGATTTGGATACATATGTTTAATTTTAATAGATACTTTTATTTCAGGTTTGTAAATACTGTAATTATGAAAATTATGGATTTTTACATTTATGACTGAAAACATTTTGAAAATTTAACATTTTGTAAGGTCATTACATGTCCTCCAACAGGGTCGGCACATTCTCCCTGATGATGTTACAGTGTGTTCATCATGCAAGTTTCCAGCCATTAGATCTGAGTTAATAAAGTGAGTGTGTTATGTTTTTGTGTACTTTGAATTTGTTTTTTCCCTCAATTAGAATAATTGGTTGTACTATTAGACTTTCAGTTGCTGAACCCTTAAAGAGTAGCTATCATATGATGATGCAAGGAGGTAATGCTGTTATCATTATATGTTGATTTAATCTACTATTGTCTGTTTTTATACATATGATGCAAATAAGGATATAACAGCTCTATGTGGATGTAATTGAGTTTACCTTGGCCCATGAAAAACATCCTGCTTTTGTTTCATGGTCATGTTAGTATGTGAATGTGGTTAACGTCATAAATGTTACTTGGCGAACGTGGTCATCGTCACATAAAATTCTATCATAATTACATGATATGTATACCAATGTTCATATGGTTTTCACCAATCCATATGGTTGTACTTGTGCTGGTGATGTGTTGCAAAGTTCTTGTGTGTAATTACCTACGTGTAATTACCTAAAAGTGTGTGTGTGTAATTACCTAAAGGTGTGTGTGTATGTATGTAATTACCTGAGTGTTGTTACAGGATGAAAGCTGCACTCATGGTGTCCCGTCTTCCCAGTACTCTTTGTCATTTAACACTTTGAAACTACTGATGGATTTGGCCTCCACCACCTTCTCACTTAGTTTGTTCCAACCGGTTAACATTTTGTTTGCATAATAAAATTTTCTAATATTTTTTCGGCACCTCTGTTTTCTTAGCCTGAATCTGCGTTCTCTTGTTCGTGAAGTTGCTGGTTGCAGGAATTCCTCTTTGTCAATTTGGTCTATTCCTGTTAGTATTTTGTAATTGGTGATTATATCATCTTTCTTCTATCTTCTGATTTTGACATGTTAACACCTCTAGTCTCTCCTCGTAACTCTTACTTTTCAGTTCCGGAAGCCATTTTGTAGCATGCCAGTGCACCTTTTCCAGTTTATGTGCTTCTTGAGATTTGGGCACCATACAACTGCTGCATATTCCAATTTTGGTTTCACAAAAGTCATGAACAGTTTCTTTAGTATTTCACTGTCCATATAATTTATTGGAAAGCGACGCGTATGCTCCTCTTGCAATGTTCTTTGCGTTCCTCTGGTGACAGCATACTATCCAAAACCACCCCAGGTCTCATTCTTTATTAGAGTTCTGTAATTTCTTTCGACATAATTTGTAAGTTGTGTGTGGTCTATTTTCTCCAATTCCACATTCCATAACATGGCATTTATTCACATTGAATTCCACTTTCTCTTAGGATTGCTGAGGATGGTGAGGATTGTCCCATGTGCAGCACAGCTTTGGAAGTTGATAAACTTTCCGTCGTTACAAACTGGAAAGCTATCGTACTAAATCCAGATGCACAAGAATAAATACAGGACACTATTCCCTCTTGCAAAGCAACAATAGTGATTGAACAGTGGATCATGTATGACTTGCCACATTGTTGCTAAGGAAATTAGTGTAATTACCTAAGTGTAAAAACCTACCACACTTGGACCATTGAGGCTCCTAATTGTTACCTAATTAAAGTGTTATGTTATATGGATGCTAGTCACTATGTATCAGGGTTTACAGTAAGTTTAATACCAGTATTGTTACACATGTGTTCTCTTTTGTACCACTATGTACTTTTCATGTTTGAAACTTATGTTTAATAATAATACTGTACTAATATTAAAACTATTAACAAGTAATATTTAACATTACAGTATTGTATTAGTACTGTATTAGGTATATTCTGTAGGAAGGATGGATTACCTACGATTTTGCATATTTTTTTTTTACAAATTTCCTTGTTTTTAGACTACAGCTGAAGAATACCTCTTCATATTTACATGAACCAGGGCTGGACTCAGGACCAGGCAGACTGGACAGTTGTCTAAGAGTCTCTATAATACAGTTTTGATGGAAGCCTCTAATAAACTGCTGTGTAACATTTTATGAATTGCAGTGTTAACAAGGCATATATATTCTGAACTAAAATTATTATTAGTATTATAAACAATACAAGTGTGTGTGTTGCTGTGAATCCAAATTAAAGTAGGGAGGAGTGAGATCTATTGTGATAGTATTACTAGTCAATCACAGTATATTTTCTGGAGGAGCCCCATTAGAGGCTTTCTGAAGCTATCATGCTAAGATTGCTCCATGCTACTAGGTCACATCTGTAAAGGGAGTTCAGTTTGGCTTACCAGGGACCAGAGCCATAACCTGACCCCTTCACAGAGGTCCAGAGAGGAAGTGACATTCCATCACTCCACCAAGAAAGTATCCAGAAACTCGGCAAAGCTTTACAGACAATGGCAAGGTTCATAGGAACTGAAGCCTTGAAAACTGCCAAACAATTGAAATGAAACAATCAAACTAGCTCGAACCTGTTAGTACCAACATCTGCCATTGGGGGGCTCAGAGCCCCTGGCCTTCCCCAACTCGCCCAAGTCAGTTCTGTTGCCGACATGATGTTAACACCACTGTTGTACTACTCTTGGGTCACCTTGTGTTGTGGTGGATTTCCCTGCTTCTAAGCTATGTGCCGGCCATCCTCTGGACCTCATCCTGTAGGGGAAACATTTGCTTGAGTATCATTCCTTTTTAGCATTTGCTTTATATGCATGTTTTATTTTTGGTTTCTTGTGTAGACTTTGCTTGTTTTGCACTTTGAGCAGTATGCATTCAGGGTAGTTTTCCCTGGAGACTCACTAGTAATGCCCCTGTAGTGACAGTGTTACATCTCTGGTGTGTTTTGAAATTTTCCCTTTTGAGGCCATACTACTGGGGTGGAGTGCCTTACCTTGGGTAATTCAAGGGTCTTTGGAGCTTCATGACTGTTTGTTTCCTGGCATCAGTGCCGTTCCTTCATGGATGTAGTATGATGTAAGAGTTTCCAGCTGTGTGCCATACCCTGAGGTGGATTTCAGCTTCCTACAGGTCCTGTGCTCTGGCTTCTTTCCGACTATTCCCTGGTGGTTCATTGTCTAAACCAAAAGCTTTGGTCTTCCTTCTTTGCAGCTGGACCCTACATGTAGTCTGGCTCCTTGATGGCAGGCTCTTCCTTAGTTTCTGGCATTTCTTGCTCGTAGATTGGCCTTGCAACATACATTGTCTGTTCAACCTTCTGCTTGGCTCTTTATATCTGGGGATTCTGATGTTTCTCCCGCGTTTATATGGAAAGCAGATGTCTGGGTGGTTGATGTCCTATCTGTGTCTGTCCAAACAGCGCCCAGAAAAGGCAGGCAAAGGTCAGGCTCCCACACAACCACTCAATCAATCGGCAAGTGACCTGAGACCAATCTAACACCAGACAGCAATGAAACTGCAGGTGGAGCAAAGCTGCCGGAGGCAGGGAAAGAGACACTGACTTAAGAGTTTAAAATGAGACCCAGCAGAATCCAAACCTGTGATGACACCAACTGGGATTTCTGTCAGTTCACCAGAAACCCAAACCTAGCAAGCTGGAAAACAACCAGATTTCTGGCCATTAGACATGTGGACCAGCTGAAAGCCCACACCAGCCAGTCGTCGAGGTAAGCCAACATACAAACGCTTAACAAATGCAGCTGGGCCACAACAACCTACATTAGTCTGGTAAATACATGGAAGCCAGGTTCAAGCTGAAGGAAAGGCCCTTGAATTGATAAGCACGACACCCTATGACTAAGCCTTTACAGTCCCTGAACCCTGAATGAATAGGGAAAGGTTATTACACACCCCGAGGTCCAAGGATACAGTCCATCCCCTGCCAGTAATAGCAGGCAAACCTGGGCCAAATTGGTCATGCAGAAAGTCTGGCAGTGGATGTCCGACTTTCATCATGACCATTTGGATCATGAGCAATTCAGATCCAAGAGATCAAGTATGTACCAGAGGTCCACCAAATCCCACTGTGGGACCAGGAACAACCAGGACACCTACTGAAGGGACAAGTTATCTGTAGACACAATCAATGCTCCTTTCTGTCAAGTTAGGGGGACTAATCATCCTATAGATTTGTCTTCTAAAATGAACTTTACTGTCTCTACTCTTCAGACACCATCTTGTTGAATCAGCTCTGATACATAATATGTCCAACATTAACCTTAGTCCTGCCTTTGTTGCGGTTGACTCTTCCCTTTCACAGTACATACTTAAATGCTCCAACCTTCTTAACAAACGTGATCGGGCTAAGCTTTGTCCCTATGAGACTCTCATTTCTCTCTCGTTCATTACTAGATTTTTTCTCTTTACCATTAGGCATCTTGCAGTTTTATTTTCTTACATTTTTACTTTTCTATTTTTCTAACTTTTTTTTTAATTCCTGTTTTCTTCCCTCACTTCTAACCTTTCCTTTACTTTACCCAATTCTCTTTATTTTTGCCTTTTCTCTTATTCATTCTTTTCATATTATTCCTACCTTTCATCCTAATTTTTTAAAAACTTCATCTTATTCTTACCTTTCATTCATCCACTATCTTCCCTCATATTATCTCTTCCACTTTTTTTCCATTACACAGCTTGATAATGGTCCAAGAGGAATCAAAATGTCAGTTTCTTCATTTTTGATTTGTTGTTTGGATCTCATATGTACTTTGTTGAGTCATTAATTGAAAATTCACATTTGTGTTCTTGTTATAACAAATATAAACTTGTAAATACATGCCTTCTATAGATACAGTGGTACCTCGGAATACGAGTGTCCCTGTATACGAGTTTTTCGGAATACGAGCAGGATTTCCTCGGAAAATGTGTCTCGGAAGGCGAGGGTTACCTCGGGACACGAGTTTGTTGATACGCGTACAGGCTGACCTAGCGCGTGGTGGCTGGGCGATCGTCGCCCCTCCGCCTGTCCGCCCCTCAGTTTACCATTGTCTCGCGCTCAGTGACGACCTCTCATCAATTCTTCTCGTGGCTTTTCAGTGTATTGTTGGATTTTTGGTGATTTGACTATGCAATTTGTTATTATATATCTCACCATGAGTCCCAAGAAAGCCAGTGGTAAGGATAAAGGCCAGAAAGCCCATGTGAGGATGACAATAGAGGAGAGCCTCAGCCAGGACCTAGTGGCACTCAGATAAAACGTCCTAGGGAGTGCACACCTGAAAGGTCCTCATTGCCTGATGTGATAATGGAAGGGGACTCCCCTTCCAAACAGTAACTCCTCTCCTCCTCCCCCCTCCTCACCATCTTCCATACGCCTACAGCATTCATCAGCAAGGTAAGTAATAACTTGAACATAGTTTTGTAGGTTTATTTAGATGAATTAGGTATAAAAAATTAGTTTGATATGGGGTTTCTGGGGTAGTCAGGAACGGATTAATTCATTTCCCATTATTTCTTATGGGGAAATTCGCTTCAGAATACGAGTTTTCGGAATACGAGGCGTCTCCAGGGACCAATTAAACTCTTAAACCAAGGTACCACTGTATTACAAACGTAAAACAATTTTCAGCCATGTTGACTTCTAATGTCAATTTTAATTTTGTTCTATATTTTTATTAAGGCTTGTTTATTTGTTATCAACAAAGTACTGTACAGTACTGTATTTCTAAAATGCGTGAGTGAAGCTGCATCGTAGTTGATATACAGGTGTATGTATACAATGGGCTACAGTGTGAGTGAATATACAAAATAAATTTTTAGCCTTCAGCCCATTTGTTAGAATTTTAAGAACTAATTATGTTTTATATTTTTGTATAGATGAAGTGTTACTTTTTCTTGAATATTATAAGGATTGTCTTAAAAATTACTTCATATATTATGATGCAAATGTCCTGTAATATTATAAAAAATTGCATAAATGTTCAGTGTTGTATCATTTATAACTAATTATTGCATATTAAAAAATTGATAGGACATTTGCTTTTGGATAATATCTCAATAGTGGCATTTGCTTTTGGATAATATCTCAATAGTGGCCTTACTAAATTGCTTGCTGCAAATTTAATATGTCAAATGATTATTCAGTCATCTGTTATTACAGAGATGCATTCCAAGATACTGTACTTGTAACTGCAGGCTGCTTAACTTTGTTAAGAATTTTGTAAGAATAAAATAAAATTATTTTTAGTGAAATACACTGTAAAAAATGCACAATAAAGTTGGCTGACTTAATCAGATGTTCGAGCTATAGTTTTATTTGTAATGATAATCATCAATGGAGTGTAACTGAAAGCTCTCTGGCTGTATTCTGCAGTAGATAATACCATGGCAACTTAGCTTGTTCAGAACTAAAGCACGTGGGTTTAGCTTTAGCCATTCATTCCAGGCAGCAAACCAGCCTTTAATATTAAAAAAAAAGGTTAGGAAATTAAATCCACCCAATACAATCAATGTCATCGCACATGGATGCTAATCGTTTTGTTATTTTGTTTGCTGCTTTACTCGCTAACTGATCCACACGGCAAGCATTTCAGTCTCTCTAACATAAATATCATCTCATATAGGTAATATTCAACATGATGATATAGACAAAGGCAGGTAATTTTAAGGAGAAATTGCTAAGCCAGTGCAACTATATAGCTGGAGACAAGGAAGCTAAAAGCTGCATTTAATGAACCTTGAAATTGTATTCTAATATTTGTCAAAACCACTGCTTTATGAAACAAGGACTGACAGAATAGCAATCAATGACACTCGAAGGGAAGAAAATACTAGTATCAAGAGCTATGATTTATTTAGAAACGAGAACTATACATTCGGACAGCATAAAACATCCACTAGACAGTAATTGCCAGAATTAGGCTGGGATATCATTACTTATCTCCCATCAGTGAACTCTCCAAATGTATACTGAACAAGAGCCATAACACACACACACATCAGCATTATATTAGTGAGTGCCCAGTTATTAATAATTTTAGACCAAATGGCATGAGATACACAAAGCTTTGTGAATATATAATTTGCTAATATAGGATGCTCCCATACTCTACCCAAAGTTTGCTAGTACTAGTTAATAGTATGACTTACCACTCAGTGAGATGGGGATATTAGGTCAACTTATAGCTAGCTTGTGATCTATACTTTCTAATCCCTCCTAACAAACAAGATAGCAGCTCACTACTGTGTTCTTAAGCTTGTTAGTAACAAAAATGTAAAAAAAAAAATTAAATTCCCTCACCACTGTCAACTAAGCTGTTTTTCCTTACTTTATAGTAATGAACTAGTGTTGATATTATTAGACATCTATTTTTATAACTATACATTCTCCCATAGTACTAGTAACACACAAGAAGTATATGAAAAATAATTCTCTCTGAATTAAAGCGTGGATCAAGTTCAATTGTACTTATGGACCCCCTAATCAAAATATGAGCCATCACTAATTGTCCCAACAACTGCACTCCTATAGCAGTTGTACTTTACTTGAAGGGGCTCTTTTCAGTGGCCAAAGTAAAATGATGCAAGGCAACAGTTTCTGGGGGGAGCCCCTTGTGGCTCCCTGATGCTACTATATAAATGTATCTTGAGATGATTTTCGTGGCTTAGCGTCCCCACGGCCCGGTCCTCGACCAGGCCTCCTTTTTGTTGCACACCCCCAGGAAGCAGCCTGTAGCAGCTACTCTGTACCTAGCAGCAGCTAGGTACTCCCAGGTACCTATTTACTGCTAGGTAACAGGGGCATCAGGGTGAAAGAACCTCTGCCCATTTGTTTCTGCCTCCATCGGGGATCAAACCTGGAACCTCAGGACTACGAATATGAAGCGCTGTCCACTCAGCTGTCAGGCCCCTAATATGGTACTATCTACTACATTGCTTTAGCCATGGAGTTCTATAGGTCTACCTGGGACCAGTGCCTGAACCCCAACCAAACTCCTGAACCTCTGTGCGGTCCATCTAATTATCACAAGCTACACAAGCTTCACTAAGCTTCCTGGCAATACGTTAGTAATGAATAAATATGATATATTTACTCATTATAATGTTTGGTGCTAAATGTACAACACGAAAAAACAATTTTAATCTGAAAAAGTATCTTTTTATAAAGAAATTAGACGAAAATAAAGAGCTGGTGACGCCAAATCAAGTCGACGATCCAAGCGTCGGTTTGGTTTGGTTTGGTTTGGTTTGGTTAGGTTGGTTAGGTTAGGTTAGGTTAGGTTCGGTTAACCTAACCTAACATATCATATTTATTCATTACTAACGTATTGCCAGGAAGCTTTGTGAAGCTTGTGTAGCTTGTGGTAGCTTGTGGTAATTAGACGAACCCGTTCCATGGACTTAAAACCCTGTGGGTGAAAAATCCCATGTTTTCCATCTTGTGTTTTGGTGCGCTTGAAAGTGTTGCTCCTTAATTCGTGATAACAATAATTCATTGTATCGGGAGAGAGGCAGCCAGCTTAAATTTTACCCCAAGGTGCGAGTTTACTGGGTAGCACCAAGTGGACACACTGCCATAGCAACATTTACAACACCCCCCAATAGGAAGAAAACCCACTGGGGGTGTTCATCCTGTCACTTGCTTATTACCTTCATCCTGTCACTTGCAGCTTGTTTATACATACAGTTGCTACATATAGTCGGCTATATATCCCCAGCTTGGCACCTTCTTTTGATAATTACTTATACTTAAGTTCAGTTATTCTCAACTGAACAACCGTATGCAATACAGTAGTTTCATGGCCAAAGACCACATTCACTCAAAAAAAATCTACCACTTATGGTCTACTCAGACCTGTGCCACCTCTTGGGTGGCTTAATCTTCATCAATCATCAATCCCAGTATGCAACTGGGAATTAAAAATTCAGTACAGTATCTTCGTCGCCAGATCACAGACGTTCCGTCATGCTAGCAATATATGCTTTGAGTCTGTAACTCGTTTTAAATATGTATTTTATGAAATGACAAATAAAAATTACAGTACCTGGGCAAGTTATTATATAAATAGTTATTAATAAGTCAATATTAACTGCTGTTCATTTAAACTAAGAGAAGCCAATAGCTAATGTGCTTTTTCGACATGCCAAATTTTTTTTTTACTAATGGAAATACTGTAGTTCACCCATAATAAAAATTTGAAAGTATGTTAGTAATTAAAGGCCTACATATTATATTATTCTTGGCAAATTAAACAATGAAGACTAAGCCAATGAATTTGAATCTGAATAAATTTTACGTAACTTTCTTAACTTTGCTGCATTCAAATACTGTTTTTACTGTACATTAGTTTAAAATCACTTACCCATATAATGTGTAAAAATATAAAACACTAAGTAATAAAGACTAAAACCTTATCTGACCACACCCAGACCAATATACTGGAGTACTATACAATGTAGATTTTAATGTGGTATTTACCTGAATTTGCTCCACGGGCCATTAACACTCCAGAGGCCTCGATGAAGACAGGAAGCTGGCAGCTTGTCAAAGATTATTTGCCCTGATGATTTTTCCAGCTCGATTTTAAAATTTAAGTGTTTTTGCATTTACAGATATGGCAGGTAGGTTGTTCCATGGATTTATAATCCTGTGGGTGAAAAAACATCTCCTGTTCTCAGCCTACATTGTGGCTTGTTAAGCTGGAAACCAATGCTCCTTGTTTGTGCTACATCTGACCTTTCGAAGAAATTGTTTGAATCAACATCCTCCAAAATGTTCAGTATTTTAAAAGTCTTAATGAGATCCATCCTATCATGCTTGGTTTGCAGTGTTGTTAGCCCTGTTGCCCTCAGCTGTTCCTGATATAGGAGTTGACTTCATTCTGCAATGATTTTCTTTGCCTGGTGTTGTGCTTTCTCCAGAACAGCTATGTCCTGAAGATGAGGTCTCCATTTCAGTATATATATTTTGACTCCCCTTGAAAATTAAATGTCATTAAAGTTGTTTAAATGCTTTAAGTGTTTTAGCCAATGTAGAAGTCCCTAGAATTTTCCATTCAGATACTGGAATGGTATAGTTGTAAGGATAATTCTAAAATATGTTCGGTGAGCAGGGTGGCGATTCTCTCTGACTGGAAGACTACATCACTCCCAGTCTTAGGGACGTTGTGATGTATGCAACGAATCTCTAGGTTTCAGAGGCATCAAAAATCATTGCTATTTGTAGTAGTATTTGACCAGAAACAGAGGAAATATTCTCGAAACGGCATGTACTGGAGTAATCAATGAGGAGGAACTTATTGGAAATAATACTTTCAGTAGTACTTTTCCTTTTTATTAACAAGCCAAGGAACACTATAGTGTGCTGCTATCCTATTCTATAGGAGGATTACAGAATATGGATCAACAGCTAGCTATAAGTTCATCTAATACCCCCATCTCACAGGATGGTTAGTTATACATAGAATCAAGGAAACCATGAGATGTGTGTTTAGTCTACTAACCATCGCTAGCCAACCTGTCCTCTTACTAAGAACGTCACACTTCAATCGTATGCATTACAAAAGACAAAAAATTGTCGTACTTGAAAATGGAAGTGGCTTGCGAAAGTGACGTACTGTCCCATTTCCGTTTTGGGTTCGCTGATAGGTTAGGAGAGGACACTTTAATTTGCCCATTTTCTTGACGTTGGGAAACCTTATGAGGTTACCAAACCTATCAGAATGCCTTAGTGGTTAATAATCTTCCATGAAAATGTACGTAGTTATATTGGAAGTGTGTATACAGTATAATAACACCAAAAATATAACGTATTGTTCCAAGCAAATATTATAGACACATCTTAATAACGAATATATTTGAGCATTCCGATGTGCCACACATTTATTGTATAAATTTCTCAAAAGACATACTACTAAATAACATTACTGCAAAAAAAGAAAAAAAAAAGAAACAAATATTAAAATACAGTATATAAATAGATTTGCAACAACTCTCACCTGACAGCTGGCTCAGGGCGACCAACTAGCAGCAATTACTCAATGAGTGCATGTGAACTGTGACGTCATCGCAAAATTTTCAGGCTTCACCATTGCCAAAGTAAGTCACATCCATGTTGTTATATTTTTTCCATGATCAGAGAATATATTTTAACAATATTAGAAGAAAGAAATTTTTAGATTTTTTGTTATTTTATGCACATCTGAGTGCTGCATGGTAAAATCAGTGGTGCAGCCTAGGGGGTTAAAATATTTTCTTACTGTATGTGCATAGTGGGCAGTAAAAGTTAATTATTTTTATTTTAAATTAGAGTAAGAGTTTTTCTGCCATGCTCTTTGCTCATGCTCGATGATTCTACGCAATATTTTCACTAAATAATAAATAAAAGTAAAATTTTAAATTTTTTAATAGTACCTGTACTGTATTATATCTGGAAAATAAATTGCCAGGTGTGTGGGTAAGCATCCTTTGTGATATATCTGACAACAGGCATTAAAGTCTTAACCACCATCTGTGTTTTGCAGACTTGTCTCGGCCAGTGGTGGAATTCTGAATCTTTGTGCTGACCGGTGAGGAGACGAACAGCAGATGCAGGGAACACGTCTGGACAGAAGAAAAGTTTTTCTGAATGACTCGGTTCCATGAGAAATGTAAATAATAATACCAGATAGGTATTCAAGTGTGTGTAGGTGTAATTGTTTTAATTTGTTGCATTCTAGTTTGATCCCATTATAATATTTTTTTTTTTAAGAGCTTATTGTTACCTAATTTTGTACAGAATTTTCACAATAAGGAATCTTTTTAAATTCTCACTTGTGAGTTACACCACACTGTTGCTGCCTGTGGCAAGATAGTACTGGTTCCCAGGGTATGGTATGGAACACAGAGGACAGGTCAACATTTCATACCAGCACACCAAGGATATATTCAAATGAACTTGCCAGGTCATACTGGTTAAGGAGACACCAGAGATGACTCATTCACTCACTCTTAATGGCCACCAGATGGCAATACCTACACCACAAGATCCCTTTACTTGAAATCTAGTTACATTCCTCCTGACTTATCTGCAATACAGTAAAGTGCAGGTAGAGACTTGAATTCAGTTAAGTGTTGTGATTATCGTTTGAGATTTTTTGTTTCTTTGTGCAGTGGGCCCCATGTTTCAAACAAACTCTTCAGATGTGCATGTTATTATGGAATCCCTTATCTTTATTTATTGTACAGTATTTCCTCTTCCCCTGTATAAAGGACTTTTTTATTAACTTGCCCACACTACCCAGTTTACCTCTTCCAGCCTGAATACCATAATCTA
>WNGS01109635.1:10851409-10911882 GCA_020271785.1 Procambarus virginalis | reverse complement strand
AAAAAACAATCAGAGACAGTGAAATAATTAAGTAATATCATCTTTGTGGCAACTCTCACTCCACAGTTTGACTGGATCAGACCGACCTGGACATGTACTCCTTGCCCTATCACGGCCAAAATATGTTGCATACTATTTTTTTCTGTGTTCAGGGAACGCCTTTAACAATATTAGAAGGAAAACTTTTTTGTTTTCTTGCGCAGTTGACTGTTGTCAGCTATTAATAGCTCTGCAGCGCAGGGGTTAAAATGAGGAAACTTGGAGCTGTGAGCACATATGAACACTATGAATTTGTACAGACTTTAAAGTAAAAAATTGAATACAGTATTGAAACTTTTACAATCATGTTCTGTACTTGTTAATTCTGAGCTGAATTTATTTGGATATTTACAAATTATTGCCCAATTCCATGATCCATATCCAAAGTCACTATTGAAACTTACTGTAGAGTACTGTACTACTGAATGTGATAGCTTAGTTTAATTGTAGATGGTTTCTTGTAATGTCAAGACTTTATAACATTCATGTCATGTCTCTGTTTTTGCATCTCTAAGTTAGAAAAACCTTGTATCTCATCTTTAACAGCAATATGCAGAGGCTGCTGTGCTGTATGAGAGTGGCAACTTCCATGAGAAAGCTGCAGCTCTCTACATTCGCCTTAAGAACTGGAATAAAGTTGGACAGCTCTTAGTTAATATAAATTCTCCAAAAATGCATCTTCAGGTTAGTGGTTAATTCTAAAGGTGGCTATTTTGGCCACTATATTTCTGAAGGAGATGAACAGTGGATTCCTAAACCTGTCTTGCTGAGGTGTGAATCAGTAGGTGAGAGCCATCAGTCATTAGACTCCTTTATGGCATACTATGGACTACACCCAGAACCTGGCTCCATCACAGAGGCACAGGGAGCAAAGGATTGTTACGATCGCCCTCACTGAGAAAACATTCATAAAGTAAGCGAAGCAATAAAGACAAGTTCAAGGTTAAAAGAAAATGAAAGAACAGGAAACAGCCAAAGAACTTGCTATATGATTCACTCATACCCTCCTACTTGCAACTGGCCACCAACAGGTGGAAGCGCCACCGGGAACTCTCAGCCTCTGCACCATTTTTGTCTCAGTCCTGTCATTGTCATTCATTTCAGACCTCCCCAAGTTATCAGCTGTAATAAGTCCACTTCTTTTTAAGATAAGTTAAGGCCATCCTTTAAGGGCCATTTGCTTGCATGTTGTTCCTGACTTTGGTATTTGCTTCACAAGCATGTTTTTCAAGCTTTCCATATTGCTTGGACTTTGTCTTTTCTTTGCTACGAGCTGCATGTGCTTAGGGTAGCCCTTTCCTAAGCACTTTTTTAACGTTGCTCCTGTTCTGACAGCTATTTTTCGGGTTAGTTCTGGAGTTCAACCTTTAGAGGCTGTACTACTGTGTAGGGTCCCTCATTTTGGGTAGATAAAGTCATTTGACTCCTCTGAGGCCCTGTATTAGGGGGCATTCAGGGTTTCTTGTTGTGGGAAGTGCTGTGATTCTCATGCTTGTCCGTCTATTCAATATGCTGCTGACACACTTCATAGCCATGTTTATCCAGATGCTGAGGTTGATGTTAGTTCTTTCGGCACTCATCCCAAATGCCTTAGTGTCCTGCTTGGTCTTTACCTGTAGGCCATGTCAATTCCCATGGGTCTTTGGTGTGTCTTGTTATGGTTCAACCTGTCAAGCCTGCATTTGTTGCTTGCAAGTTGAGGGTGTATATCAGTTTTGCTACAAACCAATGATCAGTTTTACTGTCTATTTCTGCTGTTAGTTGGATGCGTATTACCCATCTACTCAGTGTCCTTTGACATTTGGGATTGCTGGTTTACTATTTCGGTCAAGCCTATGTAATGTGGTTTCTATTTTTGTTTTTGTTTTATAACAATGAGGCTCAACAGGCAACCACTGCTTTGAGTTCGTTTATCCAATTTTGTGCACAGTGTGGTTCTCATTTGGTTGTCCTGGAGTCAGCACTGTTTCATTTTGGAGATTTTAGGGTTGGAATAACTGATATTTCTGCTTGGGCTCTTTATGACTCCTGGGGCCAGATTCACAAAAGTACTTACGCAAGCACTTACGAACCTGTACATCTTTTCTCAATCTTTGGTGGCTTTGTTTACAATTATTAAACAGTTAATGAGCTCCGAAGCACCTGGAGGCTGTTTATAACAATAACGACAGTTGATTGGGAAGTTTTCATGCTTGTAAACTGTTGAATAAATGTAACCAAAGCCATCAAAGAGTGAGGAAAGATGTACACATTCGTAAGTACTTGCGTAACTGCTTTGTGAATCTGGCCCCAGATGAACTAGGAACAAATAAACCAAGCCCTCACGTATGCTAGAAAAGGACAGTTTGATAATGCAAACTTAAACCAGTGCCTTGAGAAAATAGGCACAGTAGTACTAGAAATATGAGCACGTCACATACCACTAAGCAGAAAGAGGAAAAGATGCAAACTGGAACGAGAACAGTATTCCCTCCATTGGTGATGAAAACATATTGCAGAACATCTTGAACACCCAACACTATTGCAAGAACGACTAAAGAAGGCTGCATAGAGAAATAAAAATGATTGACCTAAGGTTGCAAGAATCATTTAAAATCCAGGAGAGGCAGGGCAAAAGACCATTAGCAAAATAGAGAGGAATCCAAAATACTTTTTTTCCTATGAAAAATTTAAAACAAAAACTACATCCTGCATTGGCCCCTTGCACAAAAGTGATGGAATTTCACAGACGACAGTAAAAACATGAGTGAAATACTGAGGTTGCAGTACAATTCTGTTTTCGATAAACCCCTGAACACATTGCAGATCAATGCAGGCGATGAGTCACAATAACGTGGCTAAAGTATGTTGACCAGACCACACACTAGAAGGTGAAGGAACGACGACGTTTCGGTCCATCCTGGACCATTCTCAAGTCGATTGAGTCGATTCTCAATTCTCTTCTCAACATTGCAGATCAATGACCCAAACAAATTCTTTATGAATGTGACACCACCATAGAACCATATATCAGATGTTACCCTAACCCCACTCAACTTTGAAGTAGCCATAGATAGCATATGCATGCACTCTGCACCAGGCCCAAACTCATGGAATTCTATATTCATCAAGAATTGCAACAAAAACTATCACAGGCCTTAAACACTGTTTGAAGACGGAACTTAGATACTGATGTTATTCCTGACATTCTTGAAACAGCAGAAATCATGCCACTTCACAAAGAAGGTAGTAAAGCTGATGCAAAACATTATAGAACAATAGCTCTGACATCACACATCATAAAAATGTTTGAAAGATTGCTAAGAAGTATGGTCACAAAACACACGGAATTAGTGTCTACATAACCCTGAGCAACATGGGCTCAGAAGTGCTAGACACCACCATGACATGGCCGTAGATGCCATAAAAGACAAACAAAATGCTGATGTAATATACACATTTTGCAAAGGTCTTCGACAATTGTGATCATGGTGTTATTACAGACGAAATATGCACTAAAGAAATTACTGGCAAAGTAGGGAGATGGATCTTTAACTTCCGAACAAACAGAACTCCGAGTTTAATAGTCAACAGAGTAAAATCTGAATCATCTACCGTGAAAAGCTCAGTTCCCCAAGGCACAGTGCTTGCTCCGGTACCTTTCTTCATCCTCATATCAGACATAGAAAGGGATACAAACTATAGTACTGTCGCATCTTTTGCAGATGACGCTTGATTTTCATGAGTCTTGATTAACATCTCCAATCTGATTTTAATCAAGTCTTTCTATTGGGCTGCAGAAAAATAAGCATTTCATTACATTCAGCATTGGTTTTTGTCTGTTAATACCATTATAATTAAATATATGAACTTAAGTACAGTACTTTACTGAAAAATAATTATTTTATTGGTACAGTACTTGTATGTTTTGTAAATCATTTAGCAAAAAAATGTTAAAGAAAGTATTTGGTGTTCATATTTCTTTATACCAAATAAAGTTATGTAGAGTTAAGCAGCCCACTGTACAGTATCATTTACAAGAGTTGAATTTTGGAAATCTGTTTCGTCTTATTTTTCAGTATGCAAAGGCTAAGGAAGCTGATGGTCAGTATCGAGAGGCAGCTACTTACTACGAGTCAGCAAGGGACTATGAATCTGTGATACGTCTTCTTTTACATAACCTCCATTCCCCAGAAGAGGCTGTCAGGATTGTTCGTGAAACCAAAAGTGTAGAAGGAGCAAAAATGGTTGCCAAGTAAGAATCTTATAGTGACTGGGAACACTTTGAGTAAGCTCTGAAATGCATATACTCTACAGTACTTTTCAAGAGTATATTGTATTAAATAAAATTCTAATTTATATGATAAACTGTACAGTATTTAAAATGCAGTAACTGAGAAGTAACTAATTCACAGAGCACTGTAACTGTGCTCTGTGAATTATTTTGATCACTGTCTATTACTCCATGAGATAAGACTGCTGTGTTATAGAACGGTTTCAGGAACAATCGGGTAGGATGTCATTTAAACACTGGTACCACAGGATATCTTCAAAGGTCCCTACAGAGTCATGTAAGATGCCAGGGAAACACTGGAGAAATGTTCATTCCAACTCAGATTCATTGTCAGAGGTACATTCATAAAGATTTAAATGCTAGCAAAACCTCTCTTGGTATCACAAATGAACATCAATGTAAGGGCACGTGCTTGTAAGCTGTACCCTAGAGTACAGACTATGAAACTCGTCCTTACTTTCTTATAAGTAACTAGCATTACCCGGCCACGCGTTGCTGTGGCTCAGCATCACATATGCGTTGCTGAGCCACAGCAACCTTTCCTGTCCCCCAGTCCTCCTCCACCATTCTCCCCTCAGCCGTCTCCTCGGCCTCCCAACCATGCCCCACTCCCCTGTCCCTTTGTCCTCCCCACCATTCTCCATTCCCCCATCCCCTTGTCCCCACCATCCCAAACTCCCCCATCCCCTCATCCTTCCCCACCATTACCCCCTCCCTTGTCCCCTCGTCCTCCCCACCGACTGTCACTTCCGTCCCCTCGTCATCCTCACCATTCCCCACTCCCTCGTCCAATGCCTTCCCAAATGGTCTGATGTTCCCATTACAAAATTGGGAACATCAAGTAAGCTGATGTTCCCATCACTGAAATATACGAAAAACAGTTAAAAATGAAATGAAAATGTGAAAAAATACAAAATAAATTACTGTATGCTCACAAAATGAACAGTATGGTAAAAACACAGCTCAATTCCAATGCAATTCACACAAAATAATTAAATCAAAATGAAAATAAATCAAAATCTATGAAAATGCAATTTATCAATGCAATTAAAAACATTGAAATGGAATTGTAACATATTTAGTATAGCATGTGTGTTGCTCTTACATGCAACAGATGCCACTGTTTTTCAAGAAAGGCATAGTTTTACCTGTCACAGGTTTGGCATTTATACTTATACTTACAAAATGAACAGTATGGTAAACAACACACCTCAATTCCAACACATTGTCACACAAAATAATTAGTTAAAAATCAAATAAATCAAAATCTATGAAAAAAAAATTATGAATGCAATCGGAAACATTGAAATGGAATTCGTGACATATTTAGTATAGCTTGCATGTTGGTATTATGTGCAACAGATGGCACTATGTTTCAAAAATGCATGTTTTTACCTATCACAAGGGTGGCATCTATATAGTAGTTATATAAAAAGACGCGCCTATTCGAATGCAACGTTGTGTCAAAATTTCATAGCAATCGGTAAAGAGGGTTTGAAGATTTCCCTCACGTGAAAAACATAGCTTTTCAGAAAAAGCATGTTTTTTTTTACCGTCACAGACGTGACATCTATATAGTATGTATATAAAACCTGGCCGGATGCGAATGAAACATTGTGTGAAAATTTCAAAGCAATCGGTGAAGAACTTTCGGAGATTAGCGGTTATGCACAAACGAACATTTCCATTTTTATTTATATAGATAGAAGAAAATATATGTTCCATATAAAATGAAACAGAATTCAAGTATTCTTAGTCATAGTTTGACAATAATCACACTTTGGGCTAAATTTCACACATGGTTTATTGGGTTACTGAAAGTTTAATTTGCGAGGATATACCTGGAATATACCATTAACTTTGAGGATTACTTAGATTGAGTGTTTACTTAGATAAGGCAGGATTACTTAGATAAGGCAGCTATTCATAAATAGTAGTGTAAACTCAAAACCTAGTTTTGTGTAATAATGATGGTGTTATTAATAAAAATTGTCTTTATCTTCAAGGGAAATTGTAAATGAACATGCATTATGTGAAATTTCTGGCCAGTTGTATTCAAGAGGAAATTTATGTTGATCACAATGCAGATAATTTTGCTCTTACTTACAGGTTCTTCCAGAAGTTAAATGACTACAATTCAGCTATTCAGTTCCTTGTTCTCTCCAAATGTATGGATGAAGCATTTCAACTGGCATGAACACATGGAAAAATGGAATTGTACGCTGAAATTCTTGGTTCTGATGCTACTCCAGAAGACTATAAAAGTGTTGCATTACACTTTGAAAATGAGCGAAATCACTTCCTTTCTGGAAAGTTCTATTACTTAGCTGGTATTTATCCTAAAGTAAGTAATATTTATATCATTCTATCTATCTAGTACCTTCATGCTCCACAATGCTATCTTTCCGTGTTTCTTTTGGGGGGGGGGGGACCCCTTGTAGCTCCGTGAAACTATCTCACTGAAATGGCCCCTAACTACAGATCACGTCAGCTGTAAAGATGGGTTCAGCCTACTGGGGAAAAGAGCTAGAACTCTTGGGCTTTCTGACAGAGGTGCAGGAAGCAGGTGACACTCCTCCACTTCATAAGGGAAGGCACCCAGAATGTCAGTGAACCAATACATACCACTGCTGGCTTCAAAAGAGATAGAAGCCTCACAACCCACCAAATGAACTCCCCCAACAATGTAAACAAACGGTCAACCAGGTATCAATCGGGTCGAAAATTTCTCAAAACAAGTGTGAACTTCTTTGTCCCACCCGCCCACTTATTTGGGAAGGGAAGGGGCAAGGGGGCACACTGCTCAACTGGCTCAAGCTTAGTTCCTCCACTGATGACACCTTCCTGACATCTGCAGTAGGGCCTCCGGGGCATCAGTAAGCTGGGCTGGCCCTGGTGCTTTTCAACTAAGTGCTTCTCTGAACTTTGTACAAAACAAAGCACACAGGACAATGTTGTGTAGCATAGTTTAGGCTTTTAGTGTGCTTAGAGCTGCATGATCTCAGGGTTCTCTTTCCTTCTAGTGCTGTCCCTGCACTGATAGTTTTTTCTCTGGTGTGTTAGGGAATTCGCTTCCTTAGAGGTCCTTCCTGCTTGGGGTGGCCCTGATCTCAGGTGTGTAAGGGGTCTCATTGTTCTTCTGTCTTGACCTGGGTTGGGAGCGAGCATTGCCTGATGGGACTCATTGGGGGCTCATGAGCCTTCACAGCCATGTAGCCCAGGCTGTATCGGCTTACTTTGCCTGGGTGTTGTACTTCTTTTACCCTTCAGGCCTTTACGGGTAGCTGACAGCCAAGTGGACAGAGCTCGGGATTCGTAGTCTTGAGGTTCTGGGTTCGATTCCCAGTGGACACAGAAGCAAATGGGCAGAGTTTCTTTCACCCTGATGTTCCTGTTCACCTACCATTAAATAGGTACCTGGGAGTTAGACAGCTGCTACAGGCTGCTTTCTGGGGGAGAAGGGGGGTGTGTAATAAAAAGGAGGCCTGGTCGAGGACGCTAAGCCCCAAAATCTTCTCAAGATAACCAGGCCCTGGAAATACCCAACAGGTTAGGTTGGTGTATGGATATTTCCTCTGCCTTCTCACGTAGCTCTGTTCCCTGATTGTGAGGCGCTCGCAGTGGATGCCTTTCAGCTGGACTGGTCAAGGTGGCGATTTCTGTACTTCTTTTTCTCGGTTTAGTTGTTGCTTTGGGCCCTGGCCAGGTTGGTGTCTTACCAGGGGAGGGTGAATCTTTTGGCTTCTTGGTGGCCAGCTTAGCCTTGGTTTAAGGCGCTGCTTACTCTGTGTCCCAACCTAGGCATTTTTCCGTGCTCTACCTCTGTTAGAAGGTTGGCCCAGTGATGTACTTTATTGGTTCAACCTTCTCATCTGCTTTTCGTGTCTGGTATTTTTGCTGCATATATATCACCATCTTTATGGTGAGCAGGTGGCTTCTTTGATGNTAGCAATTGCTGGGCATCTATGGAAGACAGAGTATTTCATTGCCTCTGTATGAGATACAGTGTTATAACACTGCCTACTTGCTAAAGCTGTAAATGCCAAAACTGTTAAGTTTTAAAATCTACCTGGAAGAGATCATAAAGGCAAAGCCGCCGGTTTCCTGTCCTCGTCGAGGCCACTTGAGTAGTGTCCCTCGGGTAAATCAGATAAATATTACACCTATAAATAAGGCTTTGAGTCAATAGGTTAGACTCCACTGTGTCAGAAACGAGATTCATGAACCTGTAGTACTGTTAATTCCACTGCTACCAGGAACATCCTGAGCTCCGAGATGAAGGTGCTCTGGAGTCAAATACCACAAAAAAGAAAACGGTTTGCTTCAGGCCAAATGGGGCATTTACCACATAGTCATTGCAGCAGCAAAAGAATACTTATGGGAAATAGAAAGTGTTCTCAGCCAGCCTTGGCTTAACGGGAACACCACACAGCTGAAAGCTTAACACCACCCTATCACCAGCTGGAGCTTGAATGCTCATCACAACAGGGTCAGTCAGGGTAGAGAAAGGGAGGGCCAGCTTGGCAATCCAGACCCTGAGAAGGCAACAACTGCAATATTTTCCAATTGATCAAAGTACCTAAGTAGGCCAATTGAAAAGATCCCCCCCCCCAAAAAAAAAAAAATTGTTACATTCAAGAAACCTCCAAAAGTCCACTTTTTATTTATTAAAACACAACCATATTTTAACATTAATATTTAGTGATCACTTTCCAACCACAATTTTAGCACATAATGAAGTCTAGACTGCTTGGAAGGTGCAAGTGTGCATAAATATATAGCAAACCAGAAACGTTAAAAGCACAAGAATATATGATATGTGGTAGCCAGAGTTACTGCTGAGAATGTTGTTAAACAGAAGGTGTACGAGTAGTCTCCATGTTAATAGAAGTTAATCGGTTCCCATCCCATGTAACTCCAAAATTCACCTATTGTTTTCGATGCTTGGCCTCAATCAAGCTTGAATGTAATAAAATATCCCTTTCATGATGGTCCTGTAGTTGCTTCCGTGAACTTAGACACTGGACCTGCAGAGCCTTGCACTTCATATCAGGCTTCTGAGGATTATGTAGAACTAGATTCTGGTGTGCTCAATGAGGTGAAGTGGGGAATAAGGATCAGAGGCTGACCTAAACATGCAAGAAAACTGTTCAGATGGTCCAGGTGAAGCAAAACAATTCTACTTTAAATAAAATAAGGAAAACAAAGTAAGCAATTGTTGGCAAAAGGTGATCCCTCCTTACCCCTGCTCACCCAGCTGCTACTAGATGGTAGCTCAGGTAAGCTATGTTTATTCATCGCCTTCCTCACTCACAAGCCAGCAATGTGAAAACCCCAAATCTCACAGGAAAAGGAGAAAAGCGGAAATGGGAAGCTACTGAAGAAAGGCCCAGAATGAGGCATTTCCTAGCATTCATTGCTTGATTTCTAGGTTGACTGTATCAGTAGCTCCCTGTACTTGCTTACAGTGACCCTCTGAGAGAAGGCTTTCCTGAAAAGGAACAGATGATTAGAATAACAGACAAAGACAGGCAGGAGTTAAAAAGTTTTCTAGGAAGCACCCCTTTTGGCTATCTGAACCCATCTTGCTCAGATACCCCCCATCTATTAGATCACATCAGTTGTGGAAATCACTTCAAGAAACCAGAAACCCCTGGTCAAAGACCTGGCCATGGGCTGTTGATCCCTAGAAGCTACACAAGGTAGGTAGGTAGCCACTTTAGCCTACCAGGAAGCAGAGCCAGAACCTGGCCAACTGACTGAGGAAACAGGTGACACTCTGCCACCTCATTTTGGAAGGCACCCTGAAAGTTGGGAAATAAATACAGATCACTGCTGGGTTCAAGAGAGACTGAAGTCTCACAACCTGCCAAATGAATTCTCCAAACAATGTAATAAATTTAAAATCTCGCAAAACAATCATGAGCTTATTCACCCTATTCCTCTCTCTGTTTGGGGAAGGATGAGGAGGCCGGGGCTCACACTGTCCAACGACTTGAGCATTCAGTTTCTACTGATGCAGCTCGTGCTACACATTTCCAGTAGGGTCCCTGAGTCATCAGTAAGCTGTGGTTGGGCCTAGTGCCTCTCAGCAAAGTGGCTCATTGGACTTCTTCTTGTGTGTTTATGAATTGTACACTGTTGGTGTAGTGGTTTGTGGGCATCTTACAGCTCTGTGTCCAAGGGCATTTGCTGTCAGCAGCCCTCGTGGTGGAAGACTTTCAGGCTCGCTCACATTTAGTTTTGGTCATGTGGTTTCTGGCATTTGAGGAACTCCACTCTGGCTCCGTGAGGACGTTGGGTCACTCGACTCTAGGTCTGTCAACAGGCTATGTTGGCCCAGTACTTGGATTCAGCTTGGGCCCTGACCCTCTTTTTTTACACCTCCCCTTTTCTTTGCCTCTTCTCTTTCCAGAGGATGTAGTAAGTCAGCTTTTTGTCTTCAGTCGCCGCATCTTGTCAACCAATTTTGGATTTGCTTTATTTTCGTGGTTTTCAGTCTTCCTACTGGAGTAGGTCGTGTAGGGCTTCGGCGTCACCTGCTGTTGGTTGAGGTAGGTTCTCGGTGGTGTCGAATTATGGGTCATATGCTCCTCTTGTGGCCAGTTAGTCCTTTGCCAGTCAGTGCTATGCTCACACTTTGTGTAAGACTTATGCTTCTCATGGTTCACACCAACCCTTTTGCAGTTTGCCCCTTTGATTGGGCAGTGGGGGCCATCTAGCCCAATTTGGCAGCCCCTAGTCATACAGTTTGTTGGCTTTTGGGTCGTTTTGAGTGGCCTTCAGTGGAGTTGATTAGTCCCTCCCACTTTCTAAGGGCTCTGGGCATTTGGGACAGGCCTTCTTTCCCTTGATAGTATCGGGTCATTTTGGGGTGGGTTGCTTATGATCAGGTTAAAACGACCACATCTGTTCGGTGGGTGTCAAATACTGTTACCTCTTATCGTGTGGTGCTGGCAAAGCCACTCTTGCTTGCATTTGATGGCAATACATCCTTTGCACCATTTACTAAGCTTTCTCATGCATTCTTGAGTCTGTTCTTTGTACTGCATTCTTGCTTTTCTTTCGTGTTCTAGGTTTATGGTGTAATAAGGTTAACGCTACTCATAAGGGGCATAACTGTTCGGCTTCTTATGCTGTTCAAGAGAGAACTCGACAAACACCTCCAAAGAATATCTGATCAACCAGGCTGTGATTCATATGTCAGGCTGTGAGCAGCTGTGTCCAACAGCCTGACCAACTGGAAGGCTTCGTTGGAGACCGGGCCATTAATCCTCAGAACCTCCACATGGTAGCCACAAGGTAGGTTGGCTCCCTGATTTCCCCCTCCCTTCCAGGTTGTTGATTGTGGGTGTTTTGTGTGCATCTGCTCCAGAACTAACTGCTTCAAGCCAGTGGACAGCACGAGACCCAGAGCCCCCTCCTTACCCAAGCAAGTGGGAGGGGTGGGGCAAATGAATGCACACTTACCTCGAGAGAATTTTGATCGTTGTTTACATTGTTGCAGGAGTTCATTTGGTGGACTGTGAAGCTTGTCTCTTTTGAACCCAGCAGTGGTCTGTATTAGTTTGATGACTTTCTGGGTGCCTTCCCTGGTTAGGTGAAAGGAGTGTCACTTGGTTCTTGTACCGGTGAGGGGAGGGTCAGGTTCTAGCTTCTAGTTCCAGCTCTAGGAAGCTTCTAGCTTCCCCAGTAGGCCAAATTGAACTCTATAGCCGTTTTGATTTATTTGGGGCCACCTCGGCAAAATGGCTTCAGGGAGCCACCATGGCTCGCCCTGAAATTGGCAGTTCATTATATTCAATGTTGGTTTTATTGGTGATCTCATTTTTGTATCGCAGAATGGATTTTCACAAATGTAATCATTTCTAAATTTTTTCTTGACATCTTATTTCATCACAATAATGAATTTTTAATATATAACATTTACCTAATTATCACTTGAATAATGATTTGTGTGTCCTTTTCTTAACAGGTTCAAAGATGCCAGTGCTATCTGTCAAGTACTTAATAGTAAGCAGGATTGGGAATTCCTGGGAAAAGCTTGTATGTGGTGTATGAATCTTGAATTAGGTTAGTGGTATAAAGTATCTTCCCTTTGTAAAAGATGCTCTTTGCTTTCATTTTTTAATTTAATGTGTTATTTCTGGGGGGAGCTTCGTATGGCTCCCTGAAGCTACTGTCACTGATAGTGTACTGTCTATTAAGTCACATCAGCTGAGGAGTTGTATAGGCCTACCGAGGCCCCGCACGAGAACCTGGTCCCCTCACAGAGGTGCCGGGAGCAGTGGCATTTATGTATTTGTTATGCCACTGGGAAAGCAACCAGAAAGTCATTGAGACAAAATGACCACTGCTGTCTTGAATAGACTGCAGCCTCTAAAGTCACTGAAAGAACTCTCCTTGACTATGTAAACAAATGATCAAAATGTCTCCAAATTAGCACAAACTGAATAAAAAAGTACAAGCTCATTTGCTTCACAATCCACATTCATTTGGGGGTAAAGGAAAAGGGGAAGGGGAAGGGGGGAGATAGCTCACAGTCAGCCAGCTACACCACCCTCAGTTCTGTGATGATGTTAGTATATACCTGGTCACTTGTCTGCCGCTCAAGCTCCAGTGTCTTGCTGCTTCAGCTAATAGGTGGTCTTTGTACAGGTTGGCATTTCTGTACATTGTAAAGTGCAGCAAGAACCTGGATTTGAAAGAGTGCTTGGAGCTGCATGTGTACAGGGTTATCCTCACTGTGTGCTTCCTAGTGCTACTCTTGGGCTTCAGGGTTCTCTTCCCTGGGGTGTTTGGGGATTGCTCCCTTGGGGGTCCTTCTCAGTTATGGTGGTCCTTGTCCAGGGTGAGTCAGGTTTATTGCTATTTTCTTTCCGTTACACAGATTGAGCGTGACATTGGCTGGCATGGGGTGTGCTGGCTATTCACATGCCAGTATAACGCATATATAACGCACTAGGGTCAGCCTTCACAGCCATATGGACAACTGCTGTGCTGGCTTACTATCTTGTCTTTCTATAGTATATTAGTCATATGACTATGTAGATTTGCATGATAGCCTTCACCTTAGGTTCAGGCATAGCGTGCCAGTGCCAGGGTATCCTGCTTGATACATTTCTTCGGGTCCTAAAAAGACCCCCCCTGCAGATTTGGTTGATACCATGGATTTTTCCCCTGAACCTGCTCTCACTTGTGCGAGTTTGAGGGTTGTGAGAGAGATAGCTTCTGAGAACCATTCTAAAAGTTGTTTCATTTCTTTGGTTTTTTAGTGCCTTCTTTGAACCAAACTCCGACTTCCACTGAAAAATGCAAAATCTCAAGAGTAAAAATTTTGAAAAAAATTAAGCGGCTACAAATGACTTTACTTAAATATCCAAATTTTATCATTGCCCCTCCGAAATTTAGCTTTTTCTTTGACTAGTCCCAATTTTGGAAGGGGGCCATTATATAAAATAATCTGCTATATGTTGGCCTGCATTTGTTCCACAGTGTAGCTTTCTGATTTTTTGCCTGTATTGTTATTATTATTTGTATATTGGTGACATATGATACTGTATTCTTTATTGACCTTAAGTACATGGACACAGGTATGCGTGTGTACCGTCAGCTGGGAGATGTGGGAATGGTGTGGTCCTTACAAAACTTAGTAGATCATGAAGATCCGCTGCTGCTTGGTGGCCACTTGGCAATGTACCTCAGTGATTTCAATTTGGCTCAGGTAAGGTATAGAATTTGACTTTTATGGTACCATTGATTGCATCTGTGAACCATTCCAATGTGAAAAGTGAGAATTTTTTCCCATGTGGACTATGGTTCAACATAATTTTGTCACTGACAATGAATGATTCACCAAATCAAAGCAATGAGACTGTGTCATTTAACTAATTGTATCGTGGATAAGTCACAAAATTTCCATGATTGAAATTAAATCACTGTTAAACCTTCTCATTCTCATCTGTTTGCATAAAGTCTTAAATTGATGCAAGTCACTCATTTGTTAAGTGCTGGTATTTATGGGTGCCTACATAGTCATTTTCTGGGGAAGCCCCCCTCCCTGGTGTCTCCATGAAGATATCTTGCATAGATTGCTCCAGGTTAATGGGCCACACCAGTTGTGGAAGTTCTGTTTTGCCTACAAGGGACCCAATCCAGAACCTGGCTCTCTCACAGAGGCACAGGGAGCAAGTGACAATTTGCCACCCCCCACTGGGAAAGCATCCAGAAGGGCTGCAAAGCTTTACAGACAACTAGAGGGCTCACAGAAAATGAAGCTTTGAAACTGCCATATAACTCTTCAAACGATTTGCACTGAACAAGAAATTCACTCAAACTAGCTTGAAAATATTTTCTTAACTCGTCCAGGACTCCTGGACGAGTTAAGAGTGACAAGCCTTAGAACAAAATATGGGGAATCAACACAGATTGATCTTCCATTGCTCATTAGGTTTTGTTAGTTGTACTCTAAAGTATGGCTTCCAATCTTGTGCTCTTACAACACCCATAACTTGCAGACTGGAGTATTACTGATAGAATACTGTACACCATAACATCAGCAACTGAAATGACTTTGGTAGCCAGCTGTCACTGCTAAACTGTTAAACAGTTAAACAGTAAACAAACCACTTCTGGACCAGGAGTGGTTTCAGTTGGCTGGCCAGTTGTTTATATTTGCTCTCATGATGTATTGAAATTTGCACCTTTTCCAGCTTTCCTTGTCCTTTTGTCCATAGCAAATATATGGCCTTGAGGATTCTGAAGATAATATGCTCATCAAGTTATTAACATTTTCATTACGTACTGTATAGGAAGAAAAAATTATAAAATAATTATTTAAGTATAGTATATAAACAGTACCATAAGTATTTTACCTATCATGCAAGCATGACTTGAATAACTTGGAATTCCTAACCACCAGGACTTGTACCTGAGATCTAGTATGCCAGTTGCTGCTCTAGAAATGCGACGAGATTTGCTACACTGGGACCAGGCACTTCACCTTGCTAAGAAGTTGGCTCCTGACCAGATACCTTACATATCAAGGGAATATGCTCAGCAACTGGAATTCACGTACGTTGCTACTGATAATGTCTGGTATTTTGTAAGGTGATGAATATTTAAATTTATTTATTTTCTTATAGGGGGCCTAGTGCTGGTAGAAGGCCTTCAGTAGCTTCCTGTAGAGTGCACTCTGGTGAACAAATGTCTTGAAAAGTGCACCAGGCCTCTGAAATCTATACTAACCTATTGGGAATCGGGGCCAGAATCTGATGCTCTATATGGCGTGAGAGTAGCTTAACGCTTGGAGAATGACCCAAAATTGAGAAAACCCACTAGGAGGATAGACCAAACAAACAACCGTTTGTGTTTGCATTGCCCATCTCTCTGTTCTTTCCCCACATACTACAATAATCATTCACTGGTCATTGTGCTGTGCATTTTTCATTGGTGGGCATATCTTTGGGAATGTCTGAATTTGCTGAGCTTGGCTTGAGGTTGGGTTGATGACTGAGAATAGCAGGACCAATGGAAGATAGGGGCTTACTTTCTTTGTTTGCCTCCTTTGTATTTTGGGATAGTCAAAGTTTTCTACTTTTCAAGGTTTCGAGGTTTCTCTGGTTGTCACTTTGTTCTCCCTGTTAAGGCTCAGGTTTTGTGTGGACTGTAGGCTCTCTCCTTCATCCTTCCTCCTCTGCAGCATGAAAGGTCAGGGTGCATTAGGGTTGCCATTTGACCCTTTTGGAGCACCTGATCCTGATGCTCTGTACAAGTTTGCTTTATTTTTTTTTCCCCATTCTAGTACAGAATGATACCTCCATTGCTTCCTCACATGTTCATTGTCTTTTCTGGCTCCTTGCTCATTGCCTGGTTTCCATTTTCTTCTTTAGATGTGGATTGACTGGATTCANTATGTAGTTCAGTCTCATATCACCTGCTTTATAAAGATGAGGGGCTTGAGTTGGTGACCCATTTTCCAAAATTACTTTTCACTGAAGTTCAAAATAGTCTTGGATCTGGGGCCCAAACATGCCCAGACCCCAGAAAGCAAAAGCAGGTTGCTGGTAAAATGAAGGTGGCCGTGGAGTACCTGTGCAGTAAGCTCTTGGGGGAGCTAGAAATTGGAAACACTCTTGGAGAGAGGTAAGAAAGTGTTGAATGGAGACTGGTGGACAGGTAAAGGGGGAATATTAAAGATGTTCATGGAGAAAAAAAACTTGAAGAGGAGATTAAAAACAGATTGAATTGAGATAATAATTTGAGACTTTAATGGACAGAATTGATGAAAGTGGTGCTATTGTGAATGTGATTGAATGCATTGGTGGGAGGAAAATGCAGGAGTGCATGATGGCTGATATGGTTATAGACAGGTGAGTATATAAGTGAAAAAGCTGAAATGTGGAACATTGTTGGTGTTGATGAGGTACTATATATGCAGAAATTACTAAATTATACAGAGAACAATGGAATGATTGTTTTGAATTTACCATTTACCAGGAGGCAATGGAATTGTGATAATGTATGGATGATTGAAAATGATTAATTACACAGTAATTAATTATAATAATTATATTTAATTATAAGTACAGTAAATAAGCACAGTAATTATACTTTTGTATATAAAAAAAATGAGCGAATGTAAGAATTACATGTGTAGCAGGCAAAATATTCAGAGTTCAGGTAATTAATCAGTTTTGAACAATATGGGTACAAAATGATAAGAGGATGTGCATATCAGATATTTACATTGAAACCGTTTATAGGGAAGGCACACGAGATAGTATATAAGGTGTACATGTCATTTATGGATTAGGAAAAAGCATATAGGAGACTAATAGTGAAGAACTTTGGGGAGGAATAAGCATACAGTGACACCTCGGCTTACAAATGCCCCTACAGTATTTACAAACTTTTTGAGTTAAGAGGTCAATATCTACGTAAAATATGAATTGGCTTACGAGCATTGCCTCGAGTAACGTAGTTTGTTGATACGCCTATGGGCGACCTGGCATGTGGTTCCTGGTGGCACGGTCACCTGCACTTCAGTTTACCAGTGCCTCCCGCTTAGAGATGATTGCGCATGAATTCTTTGTAAAGACTTTCATTGTTTTTCGTTTTTTGGGGGTTTTGAACATAAAAGTAACTATTATAGATCATGCCATGGGCCTCAAGAAAGTCGATGGTAAGGTTCAATCTAAGAAAACACACATGAGGATGACCATAGAGGAAAAACAAGAGATCATTCCTAAACATGAAAGTGGTACATGGGTTGTTGAACTAGCTAGGCAGTACAACAAATCTTCAGGGGAGGAGGAAGCAGTAGAGGATGTCCCTTCCTCATTAATGTAAGAAAATGTGTGCAGTATGGGAAGAACTGCAAAGTTTTACTGAAAAGACTCACCCAGATGAAGCTTTATCAGGCCATTGCATTGGCCCTATTAATGACAATGTGTCTCACTACAAACAAGTGTTAAAATGTCGGGAAAACAAATGTCTTTAGACAGATTCATAGTAAGACAAGCAAGCAGTGAGCCACAACCAGGTCCTAGTGGCATGCCTGCAAAATGTAGGAGAGAGTACACCCCAGAGAAGTCATCAGTGTCTGATGTTATAATGGAAGGATACTCCCCTTCCAAACACTAGCACCTCTCCTCCTCCCACCCTCCTCACTGTCTTCCATACATCAACAAGAGTCATCATTAAAGCTAAGCTATAAATTGTACATTCTATAGTACTAAATATTTGTGTACTTAATATAATTTTGAAGTTAAAATTTTTGGGAGTGGAATGGATTAATTGAATTTACATTATTTCTTATGGGAAAATTAATTTTGGGTTGCAAATTTTCAGTTTATGAGCCATCTCTGGGAATGGATTAAATTTGAAAACCAAGGTGTCACTGTATTTCCTGTAATCTGTGGTGTAGCATGAGCCTAGATTGAGAATACTTAAGAGCTGCATGTGCACATAATTATCTTCCCTGTGTGTTCCCTAGTGCCTGCCCTTGCATTGCCAGGTGTATTTTCCCTGGGATGTTCAGAAATCACTCTCTTAGAGGTCCTCCTCTAAGGTGAGTCAGGTGTCTTGAGACTTTCCTGTCTTGTGCCTTGGATCTTGCTGGAGAGTGGGGGGGGGGGAGATAAGAGAGATGGGAAAAGAAAGTCAAGAAGGGGGGGAGACACCTGGGTACACCCAGATGCCCTCTCAAGTACAGTATAATATATGAATAAGTACTATATTTAATGTTATATTATTTAATATCTTTAACCTTCTTTTAATATTTTACATGCCATATTTTTTTCTGCAGGCTGGTTCCTCTACATCCCATGAAACTGGGAAAGTGCAATGCTAATATATGTAAATTATTTTAACAGGAGCATCCATTGACTGTAAGTGTGGATGTTGAGCCAAATTTCTTGGGTGTGGGTCCATTTCATCTGGTGGTGGGGATGAACAATCGGGCTTGGATATACACCCTTGGAGAGGATTCTGCAATGCTGCTTAGAGATCGCGAGTATTTAGGGACCATCACATCTGTTCGAGTGAATGCTGATTATGCTTCAGTCTTGTATGAGGGCAAGATACAGTTTCATTTGGTAAGTAAGCAGGTTCTGTTTTGGGGGCATTGTGTGCTTTCTTTTGTTTACTTTTGTGAGTGTTTTACTTCCTCTCCCTGATTACTTGTGTGAATATTGTACTGCCTCTCCCTAATTACTTGTGTGAGTGTTGTACTTCCTTTTCCTTGATTACTTGTGTGAGTGAGATAGCTTGGCACTCTTTCTGCCACTATTTTTCTCTTTGTCGCATGTCTTCATTTTTGGTTCATTCTGTTCTTTAATAATTGTCTTGGTTATTTCTCAATCAGCATCTTATGCTGAATACTGTCACCTCTTATCGCTCTGCTTTGGCGGAGTCGCTGTTCTTCATGTTCAGTGTTCACACCTCTGTGGCATCATTCTGCAAGTTGCCTTGTGTGTTGTTCCACCTGCAACCTGCTCATGCACTTCCTGAGCTGTCCTCGTCCCTTGACTGTGTTTTGGCTTTCTTTTCCATGCCTTGGTGTATGCTCGTGATGTTTTTCTTTAGGCAGTTTTCCTGTTAGTTCTCTACTCTGGCTGTTGGGTTGAGGAGCTTCAGGCTCCTTTCTGGAAGCAAAGGTTTTGTTCTTTTTGCTCTGGCAGGGGATTTGTTCATTTGCAGCCATCTCTTTCTTGTCTAGTGAAGAATGAGTCAGCAGTCTTCTGGAGGTGTCCTTTGGTGATTGATGCTTGGGTGGTTTAGCTGTGGGTGCATTATTGGTTGTGTCCCTGTGGCGGCTCTTCTCATTATTTGCTGATCCAATTTCCTTGGTTCTCTGTTCCAAGGCTCGCTTTTCCCAGGTTGTCAGCAGTCATCAAGTCTAGCCAGGCTATGGTCCACCCTTGGGCCCATGATGTTCACATGTATATGGCTTTGGTTGCCGTCTTCTTTAATATGTCCTGAGTCGATATTTGGGCTCAGGGACATATACACAATGAAATCACATTAATGTGATGTATCAATGAGAAAATCAGTAGATTTAAAACCCTGATTGGGCTTCAATTGTAAGCCTCAAGAATCCTAGAGGGTTCAATGAAATTCCTGGTTGCATTGCTTTTGGTCATGTCATGGCATGGTGGTCTAGGATGTTAGCTTAGGAGTACCAAATGAGTGAGTCGGAATCCTCCTCATGGCTCATACTGAATTTATCTTTGGGTTCAGGGGTTTTGGCATTCTAATAAGGTGATGGCGGTCCAGTATTTGGTTAGTGTTCCTGGGCCGTGTCGCCTGCCTGGTTTCTCTTTATCATAATTGCTTGCTACCTCGGCTCCTTCTGGTATGTTCCGTGTTCTCTGTTGGTGGATTAGTTTCAGAATAGAAACTCAATGTTAAATGTAATGAAATGCCAATTTCTGGAGAATGCCCCTGTGGCTCCCTGCCTCCCACTCCCTCCCTCCAGGTTCATCGATTTTTCGTGGGTTTGTTCATCAGGGGCAGAATTTACTTGGGGAGCCGACTAGGAGACAGGGTTAGGCTGCATGGTGGTGGTAATTGGTTCCAACATGGTTTGAGCTCATTGTAGTTAATCCATTGTTCTGTGAGACTTGTTTGCAGTAGCTGTTTGGAGGTTTTTTGAGGCTTCATTTTGTCTGAACCCTTCTGTTGTCTGTAAAGCTGCACTGACTTTCTGGAGGCTCATATCTGGGGAGGTGGTGGATTGTCACCTACCCTCTGCTCCTCTGAGAGGGAGGGGGTGGCTAGTTTTTGGCTTCGGTCTCTGGTAGGGCAAACAGAACTAGCCACGACTGATGTGACCTTTAAGCATGAACCAATCACAGGAAGATAGATTCAGAGAACCACCATGGCTCATCCGGAAATTGGCATTTCATTAGCTAATGCTGTTTTTTTTTTTTTTTTTTTTTTTTTTTTTTTTTTTTTTTTTTTTTTTTTTTTTTTTTTTTTTTTGCTGGCTCTTTCCTCTGGTTGTTGGGTTGGTGAGCTTCATGCTCTTATCTGGAAGTGGAGGGCTCTGCTTTGGCCCTGGAGGTTTCTTTGTGTGTAGCCATCTTCTTTTCTGGTAAGGAACGAGTCAGTGGGCTTCCGGAAAGGTCATTGGTTATTGATTCTTGATTGATTTGGCCTGGAGTGCATCATTTATTGTGTTTGCTTGTGGCCGTTCTTCAATACCTGTGTGCCACCTACTCCACTTTAGTGGACTCTCTGTAGGTTATCCTCTCTCCTTGGTCCCCAGTTCCATGGTTCATGTATCTTGGGTTGTTTGCAGTCTTATCAGGTCTAACTAGCCCTGCAGTCTAACCCCATGATGTTTGCAAATATGCTTCTCTCATGGCAGTATTTTCTAACATGTCTTGGGATGGATATACGAGCTTGGGGGTTTTGGCGGTCAAACAGGGTCATGGCAGCTAATTTAGTCAGCGTCACCGGTCCTTGTCGGTCCTGTGTTGCCCTGGGATGTTTCCCAGCTGATGGTCTCTCTTTCAAATTAATACCTGCCACTTTTCCTTAGTTTTAAGTTCCTGGTAAGTTCCTTAGTTTTTCTGTGGTTATTTAGCTACAGGGAGCCACCAAGAGGCTTCCCCAGAAATCCAGCATTTAATATAATGAAAAGTCTCTTTCTGGATGAGCCAGTGGTTCACTGTCTCCCTCCCTGCCTCCCAGGTTTGTTAACTTGATGGTGTGGTTTTTACCTGCTCCAGAAGTGGATGGCGAGAGGTTTGGCAATTTTGAGACTTCGAGTCTTGTTAACTCAGCAGTTGTCTATAAAGCATCAGTGACTTTCTTGATGCTTTTCCAGTGAAATGGTGGAATGTCATTTGCTCTCTGCCCTTCTGTGAGGGGTCCCAGGTTCTGGCTCTGGTCTCCAATAGGCCAAACAGAGCTCTAATGACTGATGCAACTTGTAGTATGGAGAAATCTCAACAAGATAGCTACAGGGAGCCACTGAGGCTCTACCAGACTGAGACATTTTATTATTCAACAATGTTTTTACACTCATATAGTTAACAAATATGCCTTTAGCTCATGTGATATAGAAAATTCTTCATGAACTGTTCAAACTGTGAAGGAATTTGTGTTATTACCTGTGGTTTTTAAAATTTGTACAATATAGTGTTCTACCTAAATTTTACCTGAATTTACCTGAGGGCCCCTAACACTCTAGTTTAAAATTGCTGTACATCATTAATAAATGGCTAGGGATTTATTTTGTAAAATAAATATTCTACTGAACAGTATAGTCTTTATATTACAGTTAGAGGGGGAGACAGGAGAGGATGAAGAGAGAGAGTCAAGACTGTTCCCTAGTCCAGACCAAGCAGACATGAACATCACAGACCATGCCGTCACTGCAGACTTCCTCATATACTCTACTGATGTATGTAAACACATTCTGTTATGCTTACTCGTTGAAAATCTTAGTGTAGCCTTGCTCATAACACTGTAACAACTTTTGTATTTTGTTCCTAGGGAGTAAATGTTATTTCCTAATTGATCATATGGAGTTGATCAACTCCAACGTATAGAAAATGGCTATTAGTCCACACAAACTTTTCTTTAGCGATCAGGACAACCAGGCATCCAAATGTCAAACGGGCATGAATGCAAGTGTTGTGTATCTGTACCTTCTTCTATTGCCTTGGTGCCATACTGCTCAGGGCTCCCAATACCCACTCTTCAAGAGAGGGAGAGAGAGAAAGAGAGAAAAAAGAGTGAGAGAGTGAGTGTGAGTGAGTGAGTGAGTGCCAAATCTGATGTGTAGCCCCTAGCAACCCAGCCAATAACTCATAAAAGACAAATAAATTCCATGAGTATAAGGGGCACTAGCTACTTACACTGTCTTGTATAAAGATAGGCTAGCAAGGCACAAGAGAAGTGTCTCGTGTAACAAATGCTGACCCAATGCAAGGTAATACCTGGCAAATTGAGTAAGGTTGGATTTAAACACACGTTACAGTATCTAGAACATTAAAACATAAGCAAAAATTATTTCCAAGCATGTCAGTAAAGTGAAAATTTGTGTTGGACCACTTTAGTGTATACAATACTTAGACATAAGAAGAGGTTTCCTGTATGTCAATTTCATTCAATTTGTGTCTTCCATTCTGGGTTTAGGATATTATGCATTTGATGTTGAAAGTACTTAGATGACCAGAGGAAAATCAAGAATATAAGCAAACATGGTGAATGAATTTGAGAAAACATTGTGTGTGTTAGTGATGCATTAGAAGCCACCTTGGGTAAAGCTAAGTGGAAGCAATTTGTTTGAAGGGAATGAATAGTTGACTTTTGCCTTCGGAAACCATGAGGATTTCTTTATAGATAATCTGTAAAGCAGTTGAACTTGACTTTAAAATGTGCAGGAATGATGGTACTAGTTTTGTGTGATGCTACTGAGTGTGTAGTGTTATTGACAAGTTCATATTGAACAAAGGGCTGGTTTCCATGGTAGCAAGGATTGTGTACTTCTATGACTAGTGGGGTAGTTAAGCATAGCTTGTGATACTCTTCTTTTGGAGAAAGGATATGAGGCACACTAAGAAAATTTCATCTTCTAGGGGATAAACCTTGTTGTTCTCTGAGGACACAGCCTGGGCCCCACTGATTTGACTCTTCCCACTGGGAAGCAGAACCATGAACCTAACCTAGTCAAGTTAGCTCTAAGCATAACAAATATTTATCTCATTAGGATAACATGTGTTTCATAAAATTACTGTATTATATTTTAATATTTCAAACTTCTCAACTGGTGAATAAATATTACAGACTGGTGGGTTGTATTTCTTCTTTATTGAAGACTGGCAGACAGTGAGTGATTATCGGCATACAAATGGTGTCAACAATATCTATGCTGAGCCATCTGGTCGCCGTCTGGTATTTGTTGATTCTAAAGGCGAAGGTTATGTATACAATCCGGTGAGTGTAGAATTGAGTGTGAGTGTGGACTACTTTGATACTATAATGCAGCTCCCTTCTAATTAATGGAGAAAACTTCAATTAATTAGAAAGGAGATGTATTACAGTATAGGTTTGGTCAAATTATTATTTATAGTTATTATATATATTCCTACACTGTTGGTTAATTAATTAAAATGATTTTATTGCCTCCCAAATCCAAAAAAGTTTGTGTTTGAGGTTTACTTGTCATTAGCTTTAAAGTTTATTATGTTATTGGGTAAACTTTTGAACAAAATTATTTATAGAAAATAACCACTGATAAATGTGGTTTGCATAAAAACTTCAGTGAAATAAGACCAAGAGATTTGGTAGTCAGTGTTTTCTGGGCAGAGCCCCTTGTGGCTTACTGAAGCTATTTCACTAAGATGGTTCCCAACTAATGGGTTACATCAGCAGTGGAGTTCTGTTTGGCCTACTGGGTCCAGAGCCAGAACCTTAGCTTTCTCACGGAGGTGCAGAGAGCAGATGACACTCCGCCACCCAAATGGGAAAACATCCAGAAACTTAGAGAACTAATACAGACCACAGCTGGGTTCAAAAAGACCAGACATCAAAACTGCCAAATGAACTTCCCAAATAAAAATAATCATAATTCATTGTGTTGGGGACAGGCAGCCAGAGTCTATTCATACACATTAGGCTTATACCGAGGTCTTTTCCCTTTTCCCAGGTTGAGTTACTGACCCCACAACAAGCTGACTAACTCCTGGGTACCTATTTACTACTAGGTGGACAGGGGGCCCCCATTAGGTGATTAAAGAATGTGCTCAACCATTTCTGTCCCACCCAGGATTCGAACTCTGAATTCTTGATTATGGAGTCGAGAACGAACCCTGGGACCCTTGACTCTTACTGTTACAATATTCACATAAAAGGAAGCATCCTTAAACTGGTGATGTAGAAAATAATAATTTGGAGAGTTCCTGCTATGTACTCTGTGGCACTGATGATTGGTAGTACAGTACATAAAATGTTCTTACTCTAAGGTGAATGATGATGTCTTGGAGATTCCCGAGTTCCCAGGCTCGTGCAAAGGCTGTCTTTGGGAGAATTCTCCAAGTGATCGACATGTGTTTGCGCTGTTTGATGAGAAACAACTCTACACCTACATTTTTCATCAGGAGCATATTAAAGGTGAGCTGAGTTATATGTACATGCATCTTAATTCTCCTCACCACTTGAGGAGCAGGGAATACAATATCTGGGTTTCTATATTCACAGCTGTGTGCTTCTTCTTCATTAACTCGTTAACCCAGTTCTCATAGCATTACCCAGGACAGGGTTGACCGAAGAGGAGTCTGCCATTCTAGGAAATCGAAACCCTCTGAGTAGTAGTTAAACTTAGTATGTTGATGGCCTTAGCTGACAGCATCAAGGAAAGTAACCCAGAAATAAAAGTTGAATTGGATAAGGCAGTAGAAGAGGCTTAAGTTGACTAGCACACATGCCTGTGAAATGTATAAAGCATGTCCCCCAAATCCATAGACAAATCCAAAAGGAAAGTTAGCCAACTTACCTTATATGTAGATAAACAGTAGTCCCACCTGGTGGTATTTAGGGAAGTTGAGTAGATAGGTGTTTGGCTGTTTAGAGTTTTGTTTAGTAGTTTGGGGATTTCCAAACATTTCTTGGAGAGTGTTGACCAAACCACACATTAGAAATTGAAGAAATGACGATGTTTCGGTCCGTCCTGGACCATCATCAAGTCGATAGTGGAGAGACAATCTTTCTCCAAAACATCCTTGGAGAGCTGCTGTGTGTTTTTTAACTGAGTTCTAATGACAGTTGAACTGAGTGGTTTGTTGATCTTTGTCCTTGTCATTTTCTCCTTGTCCTCAGACGGTATTTGGAACGATACTGGTTCCTGGTTGGGATAAAGCCATTGGAGATTTGGCCCTTGAGTATCAGTGCCATAAGCTCAGGTGCCACTGAGTGAGCCAGCTTAGAAAGAGAACATTACAGTTTAACATCATATATTTCATAGTGTTGCTTCAAGACTCTTGAAATTCTTGAATGACAATGAATGCATGTTCAGTTTGCTAATACTTTTTCTGTCACAGGTCACCATGTTGAACTTATCGGCACTACAAAGATTCCACCCAGCCAGGTACCACTCCTTCTTTATAATGGAGAGGTAAGGAGGACTATCTGCCAATCTTTTTTTTTCTGAGGGAAGCCCCTTGAGTCTCCCTGAAGCTATTATCACTGATTCAATGTAATACTACTAGGTGTCATCTGTTGCAGAGTTCTTATTAGCCTACTGGGAACCATGAGCCAGAACCTGGCCTCCTCAGAGGAGCAGGGAGTGGTGGCAATATGAACATCTTACATTGAAACTGAATCATGTCTGCCACCATCGGGGAAGCCCTCTATAAAGTCAGCAAAACTTGCATGGTTTGAACGAGACTGCAGCCTCAAAAAATGCCAAAAGAACTCCCCTAACAATGAAAATAACAAATTTTGTGAAACTAGCACGAGCTAGTTTGCCACACCTTCCTCCCTCGTTAGGGGGAAGTAGAGAGGCGGACCAGATCATCCAGCCAACTCCACCCTCAGTTTTTGCTGATGGTGCCTGGTCGCTGTCCTAGACACTCTGGCTCCAGTCTCCTGGTTTTCAAGTGGTGTTTTGCTTTTGAGGCTGTTCTTATACATGTTTGTGTAGCATGAGCCAGCAGTGTAGTGTGCTTGGAGCTACATGTGCTTAGGGTTCTCTTCCCTGTGTGCTGCTCCTTAAGTGCCACCTTTGCACAGTCAGTGTTATCTTCCCTGGGGTGTTTGGGACACACTTCCCATAGGGGGTCTCCTCGCTTAGGGTGGTCCTCACCCTTCAAGTAAGCTGGTGGTCTTTGACTGTCTGTCTTCCCTCAGGTTAGGAGTGTTTTTGCTTGGTGGGTGCACTTAGGTTTGCATGTCCAGTTACTCAGCTAACACATAGGCGCACTGACATTTCTTCCTGGTTGCTCGTTCTCTGCAGTTTGATCTTGGGTGTTTTGAGAATTTGTTTTTTTAATTTGTCACTGCCCTTTTTAGGCTTGGGAGTTCTTCTTTTTTACCTTATTAGGCTTGTCCTAGGGCTATGTGTGGTTGAATCATCCCCTTGTTGCCTCCTTGGCTTTTCTGTTGGCTTTGAGTAGCCATGGTTGCCTGTTCCATTCAGGGGTTACTGGTGTAGCATTCAAAGTGCCTGGGCTTCCTGCAGGGCTAATTCACCCTGCAGTCCCTGGAAAATCCCCACATGCTCAATTATACTATGGATATCTCTTCTGAGCCTGCTCTCACTTTATACAAATTTGAGGGTTGATCGTACCATCTGGTGATGTTCATATCTTCTGCCTCTGCCATGCTGCCTGTTGGTGACATAAATGAATAATTTAATATATAAATGTCACTGCTCCCTATACCTCTGTGGTTCTAGCCAGGTTCTAGCTATGGGTCCCTGGTAAGCCATGAAACTCCATAACTGATGGGATTTTGTAGTATGGCACACTATCGGAGATAATAACTTCAGGGAAGTACCATGGATCACCCAGAAATTGGTGTTTCATTACATTCAATGCTGTTTTTTATTTTGTTATCTGGCTGTCTTGCAATTTCTGTTGAGCCAGTTTCGGTATAAATTTTTGTTGTTTCTTTATCATATATCTCAAAATTTGGCATACATTTCATTTACAGTACTTCCCTGCCTAACAACATATCTTTCTAATCATATTCATTAAAAAACTTGCTAAGTTCACCATAGTTTCTCTTGAAATGAAGTTTTTCAACTGTTCTGTGAAGCTAGTGAGTATCTGTACTATGTTTATGTGATATAACTGTTGTCAGTCATTCTGTGCTTAACTGAATGTTGTCATGTTGCTCCCTAGCCCATTTATGACCTTGTGAGAACCACTTGAAAAGTTTCTATTGGCACAAGTGCCATTACTGTGTCATCATGCCTAACTGCATAATTCTGTTTTATGGGAATAACAGGTCTTACCTTATGAGATATTAAATAAGACTGCTCAGAAATTATAGTAGAATCTCCATAGCATTTACCATATCTCAGCATAAAAGAAATTGAATTTTCGATTCATATAAACTTAATTGTAAGAAGAAATAATAATAATACTTTGTGTTTTTGCAGATAACCCTTCAAACTGCCTCTGGTAAAACTGCTCCACTTATTCTTTCCTCCCATGAAATGGAAGCCAACATTCACGACTACTCACATGAACAACGAAGATTAGCACTAAAAAATGTATAGCTCTCAGAAGGTAAGCCATACTGAACAGTTTTTGTATGTGGTGGCAAGTAGTGTGCAGCCAGGCATTACTTTTTTAATAGTTTGCCCTAATGTACTTTCCTGTTAATTTGATTAAAAGCATTTTAGAACCTCAAACTAAACAGTGTTTACAATTAAAACACTATGCTGAGAATGGAATGAATGATAAAAACTGTTAGTTACAAAAAACACTTAGATGTAAATACACTCCCAACTGCTGTTCTCTTCTAACACCTAAATTAACTCTGCATACAACAGACATCATGAGACCCTAAATCACTGATACGTAGCAATTGCTGGGCATCTATGGAAGACAGAGTATTTCATTGCCTCTGTATGAGATACAGTGTTATAACACTGCCTACTTGCTAAAGCTGTAAATGCCAAAACTGTTAAGTTTTAAAATCTACCTGGAAGAGATCATAAAGGCAAAGCCGCCGGTTTCCTGTCCTCGTCGAGGCCACTTGAGTAGTGTCCCTCGGGTAAATCAGATAAATATTACACCTATAAATAAGGCTTTGAGTCAATAGGTTAGACTCCACTGTGTCAGAAACGAGATTCATGAACCTGTAGTACTGTTAATTCCACTGCTACCAGGAACATCCTGAGCTCCGAGATGAAGGTGCTCTGGAGTCAAATACCACAAAAAAGAAAACGGTTTGCTTCAGGCCAAATGGGGCATTTACCACATAGTCATTGCAGCAGCAAAAGAATACTTATGGGAAATAGAAAGTGTTCTCAGCCAGCCTTGGCTTAACGGGAACACCACACAGCTGAAAGCTTAACACCACCCTATCACCAGCTGGAGCTTGAATGCTCATCACAACAGGGTCAGTCAGGGTAGAGAAAGGGAGGGCCAGCTTGGCAATCCAGACCCTGAGAAGGCAACAACTGCAATATTTTCCAATTGATCAAAGTACCTAAGTAGGCCAATTGAAAAAGATCCCCCCCCCCAAAAAAAAAAAAATTGTTACATTCAAGAAACCTCCAAAAGTCCACTTTTTATTTATTAAAACACAACCATATTTTAACATTAATATTTAGTGATCACTTTCCAACCACAATTTTAGCACATAATGAAGTCTAGACTGCTTGGAAGGTGCAAGTGTGCATAAATATATAGCAAACCAGAAACGTTAAAAGCACAAGAATATATGATATGTGGTAGCCAGAGTTACTGCTGAGAATGTTGTTAAACAGAAGGTGTACGAGTAGTCTCCATGTTAATAGAAGTTAATCGGTTCCCATCCCATGTAACTCCAAAATTCACCTATTGTTTTCGATGCTTGGCCTCAATCAAGCTTGAATGTAATAAAATATCCCTTTCATGATGGTCCTGTAGTTGCTTCCGTGAACTTAGACACTGGACCTGCAGAGCCTTGCACTTCATATCAGGCTTCTGAGGATTATGTAGAACTAGATTCTGGTGTGCTCAATGAGGTGAAGTGGGGAATAAGGATCAGAGGCTGACCTAAACATGCAAGAAAACTGTTCAGATGGTCCAGGTGAAGCAAAACAATTCTACTTTAAATAAAATAAGGAAAACAAAGTAAGCAATTGTTGGCAAAAGGTGATCCCTCCTTACCCCTGCTCACCCAGCTGCTACTAGATGGTAGCTCAGGTAAGCTATGTTTATTCATCGCCTTCCTCACTCACAAGCCAGCAATGTGAAAACCCCAAATCTCACAGGAAAAGGAGAAAAGCGGAAATGGGAAGCTACTGAAGAAAGGCCCAGAATGAGGCATTTCCTAGCATTCATTGCTTGATTTCTAGGTTGACTGTATCAGTAGCTCCCTGTACTTGCTTACAGTGACCCTCTGAGAGAAGGCTTTCCTGAAAAGGAACAGATGATTAGAATAACAGACAAAGACAGGCAGGAGTTAAAAAGTTTTCTAGGAAGCACCCCTTTTGGCTATCTGAACCCATCTTGCTCAGATACCCCCCATCTATTAGATCACATCAGTTGTGGAAATCACTTCAAGAAACCAGAAACCCCTGGTCAAAGACCTGGCCATGGGCTGTTGATCCCTAGAAGCTACACAAGGTAGGTAGGTAGCCACTTTAGCCTACCAGGAAGCAGAGCCAGAACCTGGCCAACTGACTGAGGAAACAGGTGACACTCTGCCACCTCATTTTGGAAGGCACCCTGAAAGTTGGGAAATAAATACAGATCACTGCTGGGTTCAAGAGAGACTGAAGTCTCACAACCTGCCAAATGAATTCTCCAAACAATGTAATAAATTTAAAATCTCGCAAAACAATCATGAGCTTATTCACCCTATTCCTCTCTCTTGTTTGGGGAAGGATGAGGAGGCCGGGGCTCACACTGTCCAACGACTTGAGCATTCAGTTTCTACTGATGCAGCTCGTGCTACACATTTCCAGTAGGGTCCCTGAGTCATCAGTAAGCTGTGGTTGGGCCTAGTGCCTCTCAGCAAAGTGGCTCATTGGACTTCTTCTTGTGTGTTTATGATTTGTACACTGTTGGTGTAGTGGTTTGTGGGCATCTTACAGCTCTGTGTCCAAGGGCATTTGCTGTCAGCAGCCCTCGTGGTGGAAGACTTTCAGGCTCGCTCACATTTAGTTTTGGTCATGTGGTTTCTGGCATTTGAGGAACTCCACTCTGGCTCCGTGAGGACGTTGGGTCACTCGACTCTAGGTCTGTCAACAGGCTATGTTGGCCCAGTACTTGGATTCAGCTTGGGCCCTGACCCTCTTTTTTTTACACCTCCCCTTTTCTTTGCCTCTTCTCTTTCCAGAGGATGTAGTAAGTCAGCTTTTTGTCTTCAGTCGCCGCATCTTGTCAACCAATTTTGGATTTGCTTTATTTTCGTGGTTTTCAGTCTTCCTACTGGAGTAGGTCGTGTAGGGCTTCGGCGTCACCTGCTGTTGGTTGAGGTAGGTTCTCGGTGGTGTCGAATTATGGGTCATATGCTCCTCTTGTGGCCAGTTAGTCCTTTGCCAGTCAGTGCTATGCTCACACTTTGTGTAAGACTTATGCTTCTCATGGTTCACACCAACCCTTTTGCAGTTTGCCCCTTTGATTGGGCAGTGGGGGCCATCTAGCCCAATTTGGCAGCCCCTAGTCATACAGTTTGTTGGCTTTTGGGTCGTTTTGAGTGGCCTTCAGTGGAGTTGATTAGTCCCTCCCACTTTCTAAGGGCTCTGGGCATTTGGGACAGGCCTTCTTTCCCTTGATAGTATCGGGTCATTTTGGGGTGGGTTGCTTATGATCAGGTTAAAACGACCACATCTGTTCGGTGGGTGTCAAATACTGTTACCTCTTATCGTGTGGTGCTGGCAAAGCCACTCTTGCTTGCATTTGATGGCAATACATCCTTTGCACCATTTACTAAGCTTTCTCATGCATTCTTGAGTCTGTTCTTTGTACTGCATTCTTGCTTTTCTTTCGTGTTCTAGGTTTATGGTGTAATAAGGTTAACGCTACTCATAAGGGGCATAACTGTTCGGCTTCTTATGCTGTTCAAGAGAGAACTCGACAAACACCTCCAAAGAATATCTGATCAACCAGGCTGTGATTCATATGTCAGGCTGTGAGCAGCTGTGTCCAACAGCCTGACCAACTGGAAGGCTTCGTTGGAGACCGGGCCATTAATCCTCAGAACCTCCACATGGTAGCCACAAGGTAGGTTGGCTCCCTGATTTCCCCCTCCCTTCCAGGTTGTTGATTGTGGGTGTTTTGTGTGCATCTGCTCCAGAACTAACTGCTTCAAGCCAGTGGACAGCACGAGACCCAGAGCCCCCTCCTTACCCAAGCAAGTGGGAGGGGTGGGGCAAATGAATGCACACTTACCTCGAGAGAATTTTGATCGTTGTTTACATTGTTGCAGGAGTTCATTTGGTGGACTGTGAAGCTTGTCTCTTTTGAACCCAGCAGTGGTCTGTATTAGTTTGATGACTTTCTGGGTGCCTTCCCTGGTTAGGTGAAAGGAGTGTCACTTGGTTCTTGTACCGGTGAGGGGAGGGTCAGGTTCTAGCTTCTAGTTCCAGCTCTAGGAAGCTTCTAGCTTCCCCAGTAGGCCAAATTGAACTCTATAGCCGTTTTGATTTATTTGGGGCCACCTCGGCAAGATGGCTTCAGGGAGCCACCATGGCTCGCCCTGAAATTGGCAGTTCATTATATTCAATGTTGGTTTTATTGGTGATCTCATTTTTGTATCGCAGAATGGATTTTCACAAATGTAATCATTTCTAAATTTTTTCTTGACATCTTATTTCATCACAATAATGAATTTTTAATATATAACATTTACCTAATTATCACTTGAATAATGATTTGTGTGTCCTTTTCTTAACAGGTTCAAAGATGCCAGTGCTATCTGTCAAGTACTTAATAGTAAGCAGGATTGGGAATTCCTGGGAAAAGCTTGTATGTGGTGTATGAATCTTGAATTAGGTTAGTGGTATAAAGTATCTTCCCTTTGTAAAAGATGCTCTTTGCTTTCATTTTTTAATTTAATGTGTTATTTCTGGGGGGAGCTCCTTATGGCTCCCTGAAGCTACTGTCACTGATAGTGTACTGTCTATTAAGTCACATCAGCTGAGGAGTTGTATAGGCCTACCGAGGCCCCGCACGAGAACCTGGTCCCCTCACAGAGGTGCCGGGAGCAGTGGCATTTATGTATTTGTTATGCCACTGGGAAAGCAACCAGAAAGTCATTGAGACAAAATGACCACTGCTGTCTTGAATAGACTGCAGCCTCTAAAGTCACTGAAAGAACTCTCCTTGACTATGTAAACAAATGATCAAAATGTCTCCAAATTAGCACAAACTGAATAAAAAAGTACAAGCTCATTTGCTTCACAATCCACATTCATTTGGGGGAAAAGGGGAAGGGGAAGGGGGGAGATAGCTCACAGTCAGCCAGCTACACCACCCTCAGTTCTGTGATGATGTTAGTATATACCTGGTCACTTGTCTGCCGCTCAAGCTCCAGTGTCTTGCTGCTTCAGCTAATAGGTGGTCTTTGTACAGGTTGGCATTTCTGTACATTGTAAAGTGCAGCAAGAACCTGGATTTGAAAGAGTGCTTGGAGCTGCATGTGTACAGGGTTATCCTCGCTGTGTGCTTCCTAGTGCTACTCTTGGGCTTCAGGGTTCTCTTCCCTGGGGTGTTTGGGGATTGCTCCCTTGGGGGTCCTTCTCAGTTATGGTGGTCCTTGTCCAGGGTGAGTCGGGTTTATTGCTATTTTCTTTCCGTTACACAGATTGAGCGTGACATTGGCTGGCATGGGGTGCGCTGGCTATTCACATGCCAGTATAACGCATATATAACGCACTAATAGGAAGGATAAGAAATTTAGATGATTGTCATGCCCTTCAAGAAGACCTGGATAAAATAAGTATATGGAGCACCACTTGGCAAATGGAATTTAATGTTAATAAATGTCATGTTATGGAATGTGGAATAGGAGAACATAGACCCCACACAACCTATATATTATGTGAGAAATCTTTAAAGAACTCTGATAAAGAAAGAGATCTAGGAGTGGTTCTAGATAGAAAACTATCACCTGAAGACCACATAAAGAATATTGTGCAAGGAGCCTATGCTATGCTTTCTAACTTCAGAATTGCTTTTAAATACATGGATGGGGATATACTAAAGAAATTGTTCATGACGTTTGTTAGGCCAAAGCTAGAATATGCAGCTGTTGTTTGGTGCCCATATCTTAAGAAGCACATCAACAAACTGGAAAAGGTGCAAAGACATGCTACTAAGTGGCTCCCAGAACTGAAGGGTAAGAGCTACGAGGAAAGGTTAGAAGCATTAAATATGCCAAAACTAGAAGACAGAAGAAAAAGAGGTGATATGATCACTACATACAAAATAGTAACAGGAATTGATAAAATCGACAGGAAAGATTTCCTGAGACCTGGAACTTCAAGAACAAGAGGTCATAGATATAAACTGGCTAAACACAGATGCCGAAGAAATATAAGAAAATTCACTTTCGCAAACAGAGTGGTAGACGGTTGGAACAAGTTGGGGGAGAAGGTGGTGGAGGCCAAGACCATCAGTAGTTTCAAAGCGTTATATGACAAAGAGTGCTGGGAAGACGGGACACCACGAGCGTAGCTCTCATCCTGTAACTACACTTAGGTAATTACACTTAGGTAATTACTAGGGTCAGCCTTCACAGCCATATGGACAACTGCTGTGCTGGCTTACTATCTTGTCTTTCTATAGTATATTAGTCATATGACTATGTAGATTTGTATGATAGCCTTCACCTTAGGTTCAGGCATAGCGTGCCAGTGCCAGGGTATCCTGCTTGATACATTTCTTCGGGTCCTGAAAAGACCCCCCTGCAGATTTGGTTGATACCATGGATTTTTCCCCTGAACCTGCTCTCACTTGTGCGAGTTTGAGGGTTGTGAGAGAGATAGCTTCTGAGAACCATTCTAAAAGTTGTTTCATTTCTTTGGTTTTTTAGTGCCTTCTTTGAACCAAACTCCGACTTCCACTGAAAAATGCAAAATCTCAAGAGTAAAAATTTTGAAAAAAATTAAGCGGCTACAAATGACTTTACTTAAATATCCAAATTTTATCATTGCCCCTCCGAAATTTAGCTTTTTCTTTGACTAGTCCCAATTTTGGAAGGGGGCCATTATATAAAATAATCTGCTATATGTTGGCCTGCATTTGTTCCACAGTGTAGCTTTCTGATTTTTTGCCTGTATTGTTATTATTATTTGTATATTGGTGACATATGATACTGTATTCTTTATTGACCTTAAGTACATGGACACACAGGTATGCGTGTGTACCGTCAGCTAGGAGATGTGGGAATGGTGTGGTCCTTACAAAACTTAGTAGATCATGAGGATCCGCTGCTGCTTGGTGGCCACTTGGCAATGTACCTCAGTGATTTCAATTTGGCTCAGGTAAGGTATAGAATTTGACTTTTATGGTACCATTCCAATGTGAAAAGTGAGAATTTTTTCCCATGTGGGCTATAGTTCAACATAATTTTGTCACTGACAATGAATGATTCACCAAATCAAAGCAATGAGACTGTGTCATTTAACTAATTGTATCGTGGATAAGTCACAAAATTTCCATGATTGAAATTAAATCACTGTTAAACCTTCTCATTCTCATCTGTTTGCATAAAGTCTTAAATTGATGCAAGTCACTCATTTGTTAAGTGCTGGTATTTATGGATGCCTACATAGTCATTTTCTGGGGAAGCCCCCCTCCCTGGTGTCTCCATGAAGATATCTTGCTTAGATTGCTCCAGGTTAATGGGCCACACCAGTTGTGGAAGTTCTGTTTTGCCTACAAGGGACCCAATCCAGAACCTGGCTCTCTCACAGAGGCACAGGGAGCAAGTGACAATTTGCCACCCCCCACTGGGAAAGCATCCAGAAGGGCTGCAAAGCTTTACAGACAACTAGAGGGCTCACAGAAAATGAAGCTTTGAAACTGCCAAATAACTCTTCAAACGATTTGCACTGAACAAGAAATTCACTCAAACTAGCTTGAAAATATTTTCTTAACTCGTCCAGGACTCCTGGACGAGTTAAGAGTGACAAGCCTTAGAACAAAATATGGGGAATCAACACAGATTGATCTTCCATTGCTCATTAGGTTTTGTTAGTTGTACTCTAAAGTATGGCTTCCAATCTTGTGCCCTTACAACACCCATAACTTGCAGACTGGAGTATTACTGATAGAATACTGTACACCATAACATCAGCAACTGAAATGACTTTGGTAGCCAGCTGTCACTGCTAAACTGTTAAACAGTTAAACAGTAAACAAACCACTTCTGGACCAGGAGTGGTTTCAGTTGGCTGGCCAGTTGTTTATATTTGCTCTCATGATGTATTGAAATTTGCACCTTTTCCAGCTTTCCTTGTCCTTTTGTCCATAGCAAATATATGGCCTTGAGGATTCTGAAGATAATATGCTCATCAAGTTATTAACATTTTCATTACGTACTGTATAGGAAGAAAAAATTATAAAATAATTATTTAAGTATAGTATATAAACAGTACCATAAGTATTTTACCTATCATGCAAGCATGACTTGAATAACTTGGAATTCCTAACCACCAGGACTTGTACCTGAGATCTAGTATGCCAGTTGCTGCTCTAGAAATGCGACGAGATTTGCTACACTGGGACCAGGCACTTCACCTTGCTAAGAAGTTGGCTCCTGACCAGATACCTTACATATCAAGGGAATATGCTCAGCAACTGGAATTCACGTACGTTGCTACTGATAATGTCTGGTATTTTGTAAGGTGATGAATATTTAAATTTATTTATTTTCTTATAGGGGGCCTAGTGCTGGTAGAAGGCCTTCAGTAGCTTCCTGTAGAGTGCACTCTGGTGAACAAATGTCTTGAAAAGTGCACCAGGCCTCTGAAATCTATACTAACCTATTGGGAATCGGGGCCAGAATCTGATGCTCTATATGGCGTGAGAGTAGCTTAACGCTTGGAGAATGACCCAAAATTGAGAAAACCCACTAGGAGGATAGACCAAACAAACAACCGTTTGTGTTTGCGTTGCCCATCTCTCTGTTCTTTCCCCACATACTACAATAATCATTCACTGGTCATTGTGCTGTGCATTTTTCATTGGTGGGCATATCTTTGGGAATGTCTTGAATTTGCTGAGCTTGGCTTGAGGTTGGGTTGATGACTGAGAATAGCAGGACCAATGGAAGATAGGGGCTTACTTTCTTTGTTTGCCTCCTTTGTATTTTGGGATAGTCAAAGTTTTCTACTTTTCAAGGTTTCGAGGTTTCTCTGGTTGTCACTTTGTTCTCCCTGTTAAGGCTCAGGGTTTTGTGTGGACTGTAGGCTCTCTCCTTCATCCTTCCTCCTCTGCAGCATGAAAGGTCAGGGTGCATTAGGGTTGCCATTTGACCCTTTTTGGAGCACCTGATCCTGATGCTCTGTACAAGTTTGCTTTATTTTTTTTCCCCATTCTAGTACAGAATGGATACCTCCATTGCTTCCTCACATGTTCATTGTCTTTTCTGGCTCCTTGCTCATTGCCTGGTTTCCATTATCTTCTTTAGATGTGGATTGACTGGATTCAGTCAGTATCAGCTGATCAGTACCAATTCAACCATCAAAGACACTCATCTGCACAGAGCTGCTAAACACCATAAATGATATGGTGGAAGTGCTGGTACTGAGCATAGAAATTCTAAATGTGGTGATTGTCTTTGTATATAAATCACCAGATGCAATGATCTCTCTTTTTTCATCTATCGTCATCCTCACAATTATTTTCTTGGGTTGAATTTCACCACTGACTTTCTGGTGTAATATATAATAATTACTTTTATGTTCAGAAACTATAAAAGGCTAAAAAACAATGAAATTTTTCACAAAGAATTAAAGCGCTGCAGTCACCTCGGTAGGATGCTGGTAAACTGAGGCGCGCCTTGCTGTGACGCCACTTACTCGGTGGACCCGTATGTGTATAAACAAACTCCGAACACCGAGGTCAACAACGAGTACCGAATCAAATTTTTCTAAGAAATTGAGCTCGAGTACCGAAAAATTTGAAAACGTGGGCATTCAAAAAACAGGTTTTACTGTAGATTCAAAGCATCATATGACAGAGTACCGGAGAGATCTGATGCCATTAATGTAGTTCTCATCCTGTAACTACACTTGGATAATTACCACAAAGTAATTCATGATTCTCAGGTCTTTGCTGTACCATTTCCTATGGTGTGTGTACCTAGCTGTCATATGATTCAACTTGCCCTCCTTTCTGGTGGCTTTTCCTGGTTAGCGATTCTCAATCCCCGGCTCCTTGCATCTCATAGACCAGGCCAGGTTCTCGGTAGGCTTATATATGACTTGTTTAGTGTAGATTGCATTGGGTGAAGTTTGCCAGGTAGCAAACACCAAGGAGCCACAGGAGCCAGGAGAAAGAGCCATTTTATTAGTTAACCCTGGAGTTTTGGTCTTGGTAATTACAATATTGGAACCCATGTCCAACAGGACTATGGCCCTTTATACCATTGATTCAGCTAAAACTCTTGTTTACAGGAATACATTCCCAGCATTAAATGAGGTTTTACATGTATTCATTGTTTCAAGGTGCAGATTTTGGAGGTCCATTGTATAAAAAAAATTGGTGAATGGCAAAATCTTAGATCTCTTAATTTCTTTGTAGTTAAACCCATTAGTACAGTAATTAATATAATGAAGAAATATGACTTATTTGATACTTATATATAGATACTGTAAATAGAAAAGTCAAAATATTTTAATAAAAGTTTTGTGTGAAATATTGACTTCCTCAGAGGAGACTACCCTGGTGCCCTTACCCACTATGAACGTGGAGTGGTCAACACTGGAGGGTCTGAGGAACATAATGCAGCATGTAAAGCTGGTATTGCTCGTACAGCCATTCGCTGTGGTGACATCAGGCGAGGTGTTAACATAGCTGCAGAGATGAACAACCGCATGCTCAAAAGGGAATGTGCAGAGATATTAGAGAACAAAAAGGTGAGGGCATAGAGATAAATGGTAGCCATAGTTATATATATACATGTATACAGTATATATTAGTATATTTTGGTACCAGTCTTTCTTGTAAACTTATGTTTTTGAATATGACCAAAGGGTAAGATTAATGATTCTAACACGAATCTTCTCTGTTTCTTATGTTTTTCTTTTATATATATAGATAGAGATAGTGATAAATGGTAGCCATAGTATAAATAGTGTACAGTATATGCAATAGAATATAATTATATTATCACTAATATTCAGACCAGATTTTTAAGAATAGTGATGGTCATACATTTTATTATATAAATTTATCACTATTAAATAATATTGCTGCAAAAAAAGCAGAGAAAAAACAATCAGAGACAGTGAAATAATTAAGTAATATCATCTTTGTGGCAACTCTCACTCCACAGTTTGACTGGATCAGACCGACCTGGACATGTACTCCTTGCCCTATCACGGCCAAAATATGTTGCATACTATTTTTTTCTGTGTTCAGGGAACGCCTTTTAACAATATTAGAAGGAAAACTTTTTTGTTTTCTTGCGCAGTTGACTGTTGTCAGCTATTAATAGCTCTGCAGCGCAGGGGTTAAAATGAGGAAACTTGGAGCTGTGAGCACATATGAACACTATGAATTTGTACAGACTTTAAAGTAAAAAATTGAATACAGTATTGAAACTTTTACAATCATGTTCTGTACTTGTTAATTCTGAGCTGAATTTATTTGGATATTTACAAATTATTGCCCAATTCCATGATCCATATCCAAAGTCACTATTGAAACTTACTGTAGAGTACTGTACTACTGAATGTGATAGCTTAGTTTAATTGTAGATGGTTTCTTGTAATGTCAAGACTTTATAACATTCATGTCATGTCTCTGTTTTTGCATCTCTAAGTTAGAAAAACCTTGTATCTCATCTTTAACAGCAATATGCAGAGGCTGCTGTGCTGTATGAGAGTGGCAACTTCCATGAGAAAGCTGCAGCTCTCTACATTCGCCTTAAGAACTGGAATAAAGTTGGACAGCTCTTAGTTAATATAAATTCTCCAAAAATGCATCTTCAGGTTAGTGGTTAATTCTAAAGGTGGCTATTTTGGCCACTATATTTCTGAAGGAGATGAACAGTGGATTCCTAAACCTGTCTTGCTGAGGTGTGAATCAGTAGGTGAGAGCCATCAGTCATTAGACTCCTTTATGGCATACTATGGACTACACCCAGAACCTGGCTCCATCACAGAGGCACAGGGAGCAAAGGATTGTTACGATCGCCCTCACTGAGAAAACATTCATAAAGTAAGCGAAGCAATAAAGACAAGTTCAAGGTTAAAAGAAAATGAAAGAACAGGAAACAGCCAAAGAACTTGCTATATGATTCACTCATACCCTCCTACTTGCAACTGGCCACCAACAGGTGGAAGCGCCACCGGGAACTCTCAGCCTCTGCACCATTTTTGTCTCAGTCCTGTCATTGTCATTCATTTCAGACCTCCCCAAGTTATCAGCTGTAATAAGTCCACTTCTTTTTAAGATAAGTTAAGGCCATCCTTTAAGGGCCATTTGCTTGCATGTTGTTCCTGACTTTGGTATTTGCTTCACAAGCATGTTTTTCAAGCTTTCCATATTGCTTGGACTTTGTCTTTTCTTTGCTACGAGCTGCATGTGCTTAGGGTAGCCCTTTCCTAAGCACTTTTTTAACGTTGCTCCTGTTCTGACAGCTATTTTTCGGGTTAGTTCTGGAGTTCAACCTTTAGAGGCTGTACTACTGTGTAGGGTCCCTCATTTTGGGTAGATAAAGTCATTTGACTCCTCTGAGGCCCTGTATTAGGGGGCATTCAGGGTTTCTTGTTGTGGGAAGTGCTGTGATTCTCATGCTTGTCCGTCTATTCAATATGCTGCTGACACACTTCATAGCCATGTTTATCCAGATGCTGAGGTTGATGTTAGTTCTTTCGGCACTCATCCCAAATGCCTTAGTGTCCTGCTTGGTCTTTACCTGTAGGCCATGTCAATTCCCATGGGTCTTTGGTGTGTCTTGTTATGGTTCAACCTGTCAAGCCTGCATTTGTTGCTTGCAAGTTTGAGGGTTGTATATCAGTTTTGCTACAAACCAATGGTCAGTTTTACTGTCTATTTCTGCTGTTAGTTGGATGCGTATTACCCATCTACTCAGTGTCCTTTGACATTTGGGATTGCTGGTTTACTATTTCGGTCAAGCCTATGTAATGTGGTTTCTATTTTTGTTTTTGTTTTTATAACAATGAGGCTCAACAGGCAACCACTGCTTTGAGTTCGTTTATCCAATTTTGTGCACAGTGTGGTTCTCATTTGGTTGTCCTGGAGTCAGCACTGTTTCATTTTGGAGATTTTAGGGTTGGAATAACTGATATTTCTGCTTGGGCTCTTTATGACTCCTGGGGCCAGATTCACAAAAGTACTTACGCAAGCACTTACGAACCTGTACATCTTTTCTCAATCTTTGGTGGCTTTGTTTACAATTATTAAACAAGTAATGAGCTCCGAAGCACCAGGATGCTGTTTATAACAATAACAACAGTTGATTGAGAAGTTTTCATGCTTGTAAACTGTTTAATAAATGTAACCAAAGCCGTCAAAGATTGAGGAAAGATGTACACGTTCATAAGTATTTGCATAAGTGCTTTCGTGAATCTGGCCCCTGCTGCACCTTCCATTGTCTGTTTGGCTTCATTGTATGGATTCCTTGTATGCTTCCTTTGCTCCAGGTTTTGAGACGTCTGAAGGCTTCAGAGTCTGGTCTGCATTTTGTTCTGGGTGCAGCCTGGCCTTCTCTGGGGGTTGCCCTTTTCACTTTGAAACTGGAGATAGTCGAGCCATTGCTTCATGCCAGGGATCTGGGCCATGTCTTTGGCTTGAATCTTTTTAGTTTTGGGATGCCGTCTTGTCTGTTAGGTCATCAGGCACAGCGCTTAGCTCTGGCTCATGGTCTTCATTACAGAATTCTGGAAGTTCCGAGGCTTGGGGGTGGGGAGGCATTGAAGGTCCCCAGGAACACTCTAACCCTTCCTGGTCTTGGTTTCCATATGAGGAAGTTTTTTACTTCCCTCTGCTTGTGTTTGACCTAGATTCCTCGGAAGCTTCCCGAGGGGTGCATTGTCTATTAGTTTCCCATTGTCCCATTAGTTTCTATGGACGTATCTTTCGAGGGGTTTCTGTCATCCTGCCTTACACCTTCTCAAGCTCGGTTGGGCATTTCTGCAGAGTGAGAACATTGTTTCTTTTCTGAGCCTGGCCTCCTTTGCATTCTTGTTGACTTTGTTGTGAGATTCCTGGTTCATTCAGGCTTCCTGGCATCATGACTTTTGCCACACCCAGATGTTTGAGTGTTGGGAAGTGTTCTTCCAACATCATTGGAAGTGTTCCAATGATGTTGGCAGGTGTTACCTTCATGTCCTGTCACCTTTGCTCTCTGTTGTCCTTGCTGCTGGGTCACAGAGCATGTGCTTACTTGGCAGCTATTTTAAGTGTATGGGTGATTGTTGGATTTTTCTTTGATCAGCACAATGGTGGCCTGGATGTTCTGGTATATGTGCCTGATGTGGCTACCATGTAGCCTGTGGTGGCTCTACCCTGCCCTACCCATCCAAGAGAAGGAGAATTCAGCAAATTCAATTTCAATAAAGAACAGGGGCCAGATTCACGAAGCAGTTACGCAAGCACTTGAACCTGTACATCTTTCTCAATTTTTGGCGGCTTTGTTTACAATTATAAACAGTAATGAGCTCCGAAGCACCTGGAGGCTGTTTATAACAATAACGACAGTTGATTGGGAAGTTTTCATGCTTGTAAACTGTTGAATAAATGTAACCAAAGCCATCAAAGAGTGAGGAAGATGTACACATTCGTAAGTACTTGCGTAACTGCTTTGTGAATCTGCCCCCAGATGAACTAGGAACAAATAAACCAAGCCCTCACGTATGCTAGAAAAGGACATTTGATAATGCAAACTTAACCAGTGCCTTGAGAAAAGGCCAGTAGTACTAGAATATGGGCCGTCACATACCACTAAGCAGAAAGAGAAAAGATGCAAACTGGAACGAGAACAGTGGTTCCCTCCCATTGGTGATGAAAACATATTGCAGAACATCTTGAACACTCACCCTATTGCAAGAACGACTAAAGAAGGCTGCATAGAGAAATAAAAATGATTGACCTAAGGTTGCAAGAATCATTTAAAATCCAGGAGAGGCAGGGCAAAAGACCATTAGCAAATAGAGAGGAATCCAAAATACTTTTTTTCCTATTAATTAACACTTTGATGCACTGGGCCCGGGACCTCCCCACTACCTCAGGTGGGCTTGAGCGTTCCGCGGGAGCGCGAGGGAGAGCGCGGTAAATTCTGAAAGTGTATAATCTTTTCCACTTTGTCAGCTCAATTCTCGTCCTAAGATATTCAATTTGGTATCAATGTGTTCGCAATAGAATTCCCTACAGGACTAAATGCATATAAACTCCAAAGCCCAGCTTACCATCCGCAACTAACAGAGAAAGTGAGAGAAAGTTACCCGGGAGCGCACAAGAGTGATAAAATGTTTACACTCTTTTCAGTTTTGTCAACTCAATTCTCGTCCTAGGTCTTTCATTTTGGTATCAATGTGTTCGTAATAGAATTCCCAACAGGCCTATATGCATATAATATAAAAAACAGCAGCGATCTCCACCCGCCGACATGATGAAAACAGGTCGCGGTTAAAAGAGAGCGCTGCGCCACCCCAAGGTGCTTCTCATTCTGAAAAGTGTATATTCTTTTGAACTTTGTCATCTCAATTCTCATTCTAGGTTTTTCAATTTGGTATCAATGTGTTCGCAATAGAATTCTCTACAACACTAAATGCATATAAAGCCCAGAAGTCCGGCGAGAAAGTGAGAAGTGAGAGCGTGTACCCGGGAGCGAGCCAAAGCAATAAAATGTGTACACTCTTCACTTTGGACATCTCAATTCTCGTCTTAAGTCTTTCATTTTGGTATCATTGTGTTCGCAATAGAATTCCCTACAGGAGTATGCAAATATAAAGCCCAAAAGCCCTGCGTACCATCCACAACAAGCACGGAAAGTGACTGAGAGTTACCCCCTTGAGAGCTAATAAAGACCAATAAAATGGGTATTCTGTTTTCAACTTTGTTACCTCAATTCTGGTCCTAGGACTTTCATTTGGGTATCAATGTATTCGCAATGAAATTCCCTACAAGAGTATATGCATATAATGTCCAAAACCACAGCAAGACCGTCCCGAAAACGCCACTACAGTTGCCGCACGGAGGACTCAATGCCGAGTCCTCGCCGGACTTGCCCCTGTTTTGCGGAGGACTCAATGCTGAGTCCTCGCCGGGCGAAAGTGTTAAAAATTTAAAACAAAAAATAGATCCTGCATTGGCCCCTTGCACAAAAGTGATGGAACTTCACAGACGACAGTAAAAACATGAGTGAAATACTGAAGTTGCAGTACAATTCTGTTTTCGATAAACCCCTGAACACATTGCAGATCAATGACCCAAACAAATTCTTTATGAATGTGACACCACCATAGAACCATATATCAGATGTTACCCTAACCCCACTCAACTTTGAAGTAGCCATAGATAGCATATGCATGCACTCTGCACCAGGCCCAAACTCATGGAATTCTATATTCATCAAGAACTGCAACAAAAACTATCACAGGCCTTAAACACTGTTTGAAGACGGAGCTTAGATACTGATGTTATTCCTGACATTCTTGAAACAGCAGAAATCATGCCACTTCACAAAGAAAGTAATAAAGCTGATGCAAAACGTTATAGAACAATAGCTCTGACATCACACATCATAAAAATGTTTGAAAGATTGCTAAGAAGTATGGTCACAAAACACACGGAATCAGTGTCTACATAACCCTGAGCAACATGGGTTCAGAAGTGCTAGACACCACCATGACATGGCCTTAGATGCCATGAAAGACAAACAAAATGCTGATGTAGTATACACATTTTGCAAAGGTCTTCGACAAATGTGACCATGGTCTTATTACGGACGAAATATGCACTAAAGAAATTACTGGCAAAGTAGGGAGATGGATCTTTAACTTCCTAACAAACAGAACTCCGAGTTTAATAGTCAACAGAGTAAAATCTGAATCATCTACCATGAAAAGCTCAGTTCCCCAAGGCACAGTGCTTGCTCCGGTACCTTTCTTCATCCTCATATCAGACATAGAAAGGGATACAAACTATAGTACTGTATCATCTTTTGCAGATGACGCTTGAATTTTCATGAGTCTTGATTAACATCTCCAATCTGATTTTAATCAAGTCTTTCTATTGGGCTGCAGAAAAATGAGCATTTCATTACATTCAGCATTGGTTTTTGTCTGTTAATACCTTTATAATTAAATATATGAACTTAAGTACAGTACTTTACTGAAAAATAATTATTTTATTGGTACAGTACTTGTATGTTTTGTAAATCATTTAGCAAAAAATGTTAAAGAAAGTATTTGGTGTTCATATTTCTTTATACCAAATAAAGTTATATAGAGTTAAGCAGCCCACTGTACAGTATCATTTACAAGAGTTGAATTTTGGAAATCTGTTTCATCTTATTTTTCAGTATGCAAAGGCTAAGGAAGCTGATGGTCAGTATCGAGAGGCAGCTACTTACTACGAGTCAGCAAGGGACTATGAATCTGTGATACGTCTTCTTTTACATAACCTCCATTCCCCAGAAGAGGCTGTCAGGATTGTTCGTGAAACCAAAAGTGTAGAAGGAGCAAAAATGGTTGCCAAGTAAGAATCTTATAGTGACTGGGAACACTTTGAGTAAGCTCTGAAATGCATATACTCTACAGTACTTTTCAAGAGTATATTGTATTAAATAAAATTCTAATTTATGTGATAAACTGTACAGTATTTAAAATGCAGTAACTGAGAAGTAACTAATTCACAGAGCACAGTAACTGTGCCCTGTGAATTATTTTTGATCACTGTCTATTACTCCATGAGATAAGACTGCTGTGTTAAAGAACGGTTTCAGGAACAATCGGGTAGGATGTCATTTAAACACTGGTACCACAGGATATCTTCAAAGGTCCCTACAGAGTCATGTAAGATGCCAGGGAGACACTGGAGAAATGTTCATTCCAACTCAGATTCATTGTCAGAGGTACATTCATAAAGATTTAAATGCTAGCAAAACCTCTCTTGGTATCACAAATGAACATCAATGTAAGGGCACGTGCTTGTAAGCTGTACCCTAGAGTACAGACTATGAAACTCGTCCTTACTTTCTTATAAGTAACTAGCATTACCCGGCCACGCATTGCTGTGGCTCAGCATCACATATGCGTTGCTGAGCCACAGCAACCTTTCCTGTCCCCCAGTCCTCCTCCACCATTCTCCCCTCAGCCGTCTCCTCGGCCTCCCAACCATGCCCCACTCCCCTGTCCCTTTGTCCTCCCCACCATTCTCCATTCCCCCATCCCCTTGTCCCCACCATCCCAAACTCCCCCATCCCCTCATCCTTCCCCACCATTACCCCCTCCCTTGTCCCCTCGTCCTCCCCACCGACTGTCACTTCCGTCCCCTCGTCATCCTCACCATTCCCCACTCCCTCGTCCAATGCCTTCCCAAATGGTCTGATGTTCCCATCACAAATTGGGAACATCAAGTAAGCTGATGTTCCCATCACTGAAATATACGAAAAACAGTTAAAAAATGAAATGAAAATGTGAAAAAATACAAAATAAATTACTGTATGCTCACAAATGAACAGTATGGTAAAAACACAGCTCAATTCCAATGCAATTCACACAAAATAATTAAATCAAAATGAAAATAAATCAAAATCTATGAAAATGCAATTTATCAATGCAATTAAAAACATTGGAATGGAATTGTAACATATTTAGTATAGCATGTGTGTTGCTCTTACATGCAACAGATGCCACTGTTTTTCAAGAAAGGCATAGTTTTACCTGTCACAGGTTTGGCATTTATACTTATACTTACAAAATGAACAGTATGGTAAACAACACACCTCAATTCCAACACATTGTCACACAAAATAATTAGTTAAAAAATCAAATAAATCAAAATCTATGAAAATAAAATTTATGAATGCAATCGGAAACATTGAAATGGAATTCGTGACATATTTAGTATAGCTTGCATGTTGGTATTATGTGCAACAGATGGCACTATGTTTCAAAAATGCATGTTTTTACCTATCACAAGGGTGGCATCTATATAGTAGTTATATAAAAAGACGCGCCTATTCGAATGCAACGTTGTGTCAAAATTTCATAGCAATCGGTAAAGAGGGTTTGAAGATTTCCCTCACGTGAAAAACATAGCTTTTCAGAAAAAGCATGTTTTTTTTTACCGTCACAGACGTGACATCTATATAGTATGTATATAAAACCTGGCCGGATGCGAATGAAACATTGTGTGAAAATTTCAAAGCAATCGGTGAAGAACTTTCGGAGATTAGCGGTTATGCACAAACGAACATTTCCATTTTTATTTATATAGATAGAAGAAAATATATGTTCCATATAAAATGAAACAGAATTCAAGTATTCTTAGTCATAGTTTGACAATAATCACACTTTGGGCTAAATTTCACACATGGGTTTATTGGGTTACTGAAAGTTTAATTTGCGAGGATATACCTGGAATATACCATTAACTTTGAGGATTACTTAGATTGAGTGTTTACTTAGATAAGGCAGGATTACTTAGATAAGGCAGCTATTCATAAATAGTAGTGTAAACTCAAAACCTAGTTTTGTGTAATAATGATGGTGTTATTAATAAAAATTGTCTTTATCTTCAAGGGAAATTGTAAATGAACATGCATTATGTGAAATTTCTGGCCAGTTGTATTCAAGAGGGAAATTTATGTTGATTACAATGCAGATAATTTTGCTCTTACTTACAGGTTCTTCCAGAAGTTAAATGACTACAATTCAGCTATTCAGTTCCTTGTTCTCTCCAAATGTATGGATGAAGCATTTCAACTGGCACGAACACATGGAAAAATGGAATTGTACGCTGAAATTCTTGGTTCTGATGCTACTCCAGAAGACTATAAAAGTGTTGCATTGCACTTTGAAAATGAGCGAAATCACTTCCTTTCTGGAAAGTTCTATTACTTAGCTGGTATTTATCCTAAAGTAAGTAATATTTATATCATTCTATCTATCTAGTACCTTCATGCTCCACAATGCTATCTTTCCGTGTTTCTTTTGGGGGGGGGGGGACCCCTTGTAGCTCCGTGAAACTATCTCACTGAAATGGCCCCTAACTACAGATCACGTCAGCTGTAAAGATGGGTTCAGCCTACTGGGGAAAAGAGCTAGAACTCTTGGGCTTTCTGACAGAGGTGCAGGAAGCAGGTGACACTCCTCCACTTCATAAGGGAAGGCACCCAGAATGTCAGTGAACCAATACATACCACTGCTGGCTTCAAAAGAGATAGAAGCCTCACAACCCACCAAATGAACTCCCCCAACAATGTAAACAAACGGTCAACCAGGTATCAATCGGGTCGAAAATTTCTCAAAACAAGTGTGAACTTCTTTGTCCCACCCGCCCACTTATTTGGGAGGGAAGGGGCAAGGGGGCACACTGCTCAACTGGCTCAAGCTTAGTTCCTCCACTGATGACACCTTCCTGACATCTGCAGTAGGGCCTCGGGGCATCAGTAAGCTGGGCTGGCCCTGGTGCTTTTCAACTAAGTGCTTCTCTGAACTTTGTACAAAACAAAGCACACAGGACAATGTTGTGTAGCATAGTTTAGGCTTTTAGTGTGCTTAGAGCTGCATGATCTCAGGGTTCTCTTTCCTTCTAGTGCTGTCCCTGCACTGATAGTTTTTTCTCTGGTGTGTTAGGGAATTCGCTTCCTTAGAGGTCCTTCCTGCTTGGGGTGGCCCTGATCTCAGGTGTGTAAGGGGTCTCGTTGTTCTTCTGTCTTGACCTGGGTTGGGAGCGAGCATTGCCTGATGGGACTCATTGGGGGCTCATGATCCTTCACAGCCATGTAGCCCAGGCTGTATCGGCTTACTTTGCCTGGGTGTTGTACTTCTTTTACCCTTCAGGCCTTTACGGGTAGCTGACAGCCAAGTGGACAGAGCTCGGGATTCGTAGTCTTGAGGTTCTGGGTTCGATTCCCAGTGGACGCAGAAGCAAATGGGCAGAGTTTCTTTCACCCTGATGTTCCTGTTCACCTACCATTAAATAGGTACCTGGGAGTTAGACAGCTGCTACAGGCTGCTTTCTGGGGGAGAAGGGGGGTGTGTAATAAAAAGGAGGCCTGGTCGAGGACGCTAAGCCCCAAAATCTTCTCAAGATAACCAGGCCCTGGAAATACCCAACAGGTTAGGTTGGTGTATGGATATTTCCTCTGCCTTCTCACGTAGCTCTGTTCCCTGATTGTGAGGCGCTCGCAGTGGATGCCTTTCAGCTGGACTGGTCAAGGTGGCGATTTCTGTACTTCTTTTTCTCGGTTCAGTTGTTGCTTTGGGCCCTGGCCAGGTTGGTGTCTTACCAGGGGAGGGTGATTCTTTTGGCTTCTTGGTGGCCAGCTTAGCCTTGGTTTAAGGCGCTGCTTACTCTGTGTCCCAACCTAGGCATTTTTCCGTGGCTCTACCTCTGTTAGAAGGTTGGCCCAGTGATGTACTTTATTGGTTCAACCTTCTCATCTGCTTTTCGTGTCTGGTATTTTTGCTGCATATATATCACCATCTTTATGGTGAGCAGGTGGCTTCTTTGATGGTGTCCTACTTGCATTCCTCTTCTCAGCGACAATATGAGGTTTCGTGGTGCTCCTTTTGCCACTTCTTTCCCTTTTGTTGCTTTTCTTTGATTTCTGTTTGTATGATGCTCTCCTTTCTTTCTTGGCTTTTTCTTGATCAGTATATCATTTAGAGTACTGTTGCCCTGTATTGTATGGCATTGACGGTGCCACTGCAGGTTGCATTTGGGGTTAGTACTATCTCGGCTCCATTTTGCAAGCTGTCTCGCACATTGTTTCACCTCTAGCCTGGTCATGTGCCACCTGAGCCTGGCACATGAGCAGGTGTTCTTGTGTTTCTTTTCCCCTCTTACAGTGCCCCTTTGGTCTGTGATTGTTTCTCTTAAGTCTTTGTGGTTTCTCTCTTGCTTCCTGCTGAAGGGCTGGAGAGTTTCATGCTCTCCTCCGGAGGTGGGTTTTTTGCTCTTTTGGCCCCGGTGGGCATTTTGTTTGCCTGCTCCTCCTTGTCTTTTGAAGAACTAGTTGGTTGGCTCTCAGAGGTGTCCTTTGGTCATTAATGCTTGGTGTTCGGTCAGGAGTGCATCATGTGCTGTGTCAGGTGGTGGCTCTCTGCTGTTACCTTTGAGCCATCAAACCTACATCACTGGATGTCTTACTGGTTTATTTTCTTTCCTTGGCCCCCCATTTCCAAGGCTTGTCTACCTCAGTTGGGTGTCTTGTCTTCATCTTGAATCCTGTGGTGCTTCTTTCTCCTCCCTGGGGAAGTTGTTTTCCTTCTGTGTGGGTAGTTAGCTTCAGGGAGCCATAAGGGACTTTCCCCAGGAAACCAGTGTTGAATGTAATGAAATTTCTGGGTGAACTCCAGTGGCTCCCTGATCCTCTCCCTCTCTTCCATATTGTCCAATGGATGCCTACATCTCTCCTAGAACTGAGGGCTGAGATGTTGGCTGATAGTGAGCTACCTCCCGCTTCCCCAAATGAGTGTGGGAGGTTAGGAAAAGAAGCTCACTCTAGTTTTGATCATTTGTTTTCATAGTTGGGGGGTTCAGTGAGTGGGCCAGATTCTGACACTGGTTCAACCCTCACCAGTTCTATAAGGTAGGCCTTGATAAGTTCTATAGGTAGGCCTATAGAACTCCACGGCTGATGTGACCTAGTAGATGGTACCATATTAGTATATAGTAGCTACAGGGAGCAACCAGGGCTTGCCTAGAAATTGTTCAAAATATTAAAATTCAAAGACCTGGGTAAATACTGGTTTGGAAACAGGGTCGTTGATTTGTGTAACAGATTACTGGGTAATGTAATAGACGCAGGATTACTTGATAGTTTGTCATAGGTTAGGCATAAATATGAAAGAATTTGGGTGGATATACAGTATATATATATGTGTATGTGTGTGTGTGTGTGGGTGTATATATATATATATATATATATATATATATATATATATATATATATATATATATATAGATAGAGATATATATATATATATAAATATATATATATAATATATAATATATATATATATATATATATATATAATATTATATATATATATTATATATATATATAATATATATATATATAAATAGGTAGGCCTATAGAACTACCTACCTAGAGAGTTCTATAGGCCTACCTATAATTTGTTATATATTTGTGTGTGTGTGTGTGTGTGTGTTCTCTGTAAACTGTAGCATTGCAATAAAATAAAACAAAACATACAAAAAAATAATAGGGGTGGTAGGAGAAGAAAAGAATTAAGTATTCGGTGAGAATCCACAAGATCTTCTCTGAATGCTCTTTGTTTNAAAGCCACTATTACGCAATGCGTTTCGGGCAAGAAAACATTAATATCTAAAACTTAATACTAATTGGACAAAAAGAATAAAATGTTTTGAGAATAGATACAATTAAAGGTACAAAAAAAAGGGGGAACATGACTGAAAAGCAGCACAAATACAATATGTAGACAACAGCGTTGAATAAAAAAAAAAAAAAAATAAGACATGGTTGACAATAGAGGGGTAAGGTAGGTTACAGGGAGTTTATCAGGTAGTGTTTAGTTTTAATCTTAAACTGGTTGAGAGAGGTACAGTCTTTAACATGGTTGGGAAGGTCATTCCACATTCTGGGTCCCTTGATTTGTAGAGCATTTCTAGTTTGGTTAAGTCGTACTCTTGGAATATCAAAACTGTATTTATTTCTGGTGTGGTGCTCATGGGTTCTGTTACAGCTTTCAATGAAGCTTTTGAGGTCAGGATTGGCATTACAGTTCAACGTTTTATATATGTATAATACACATGAGAGAATGTGCAGTGACTTAATATCTAACATATTGAGAGATTTGAGTAGGGGTACCGAGTGATGTCTGGGGCCAGAGTTGGATATTGTCCTAATAGCAGCTTTGTGTTGAGTAATTAGAGGACGTAAATGATTTTGGGTAGTAGAACCCCAAGCACAAATACCATAGTTGAGATATGGATAGATGAGGGAGTAATAGAGAGTCACCAGGGCAGGGCGGGGTACATAATATCTGAGTGTTGGTGTGTTAAGTGTGTTAGTGGCCCTCGGGTAAAGTGGGCCTGGTTGGCTGGTGGCCGGAGCCGGTGACGCAATCCTCCCCTGCCAGGATACGAACCCAGGCCAAAGCGCGCGTTAAGCGCCAGGCGAGTGTTTCCCACTGCGCCACGGAGATTACTGCTCGTTTTCTGTTTGTTAAAACCGCGTATATTGTTATGCTAGGATGTATTACCTTAGGTTAAGCTGTATTTGGCTCCTTTTTGTTAGGTTAGGGTGAGCTAGGTGTAATGTAGTGTAGGTTTAGTTAGGTGTCAAAATCAGTGCGCGAATCATCCTGTGTACGATGTGACTTGTATCCCTTGTTAATTACAAAAAAAAAAACAGCCACGAGAAACTAAATACTGTATACTGTGATCAATAGATGTACCAAATGGCTGCTACATACGAAAACAAAAACCCGGACGCCATACAATGGGATAAATAGCGTAGAGGGGACGGAGCCCCCCCCCCCCACACCAACATTCCAGGCCGGGCCGCCTGGTCAACTGTCCCGCGGGTGTACGCTCGCTCTCCTCAACATATTAACCATTAAACACCGCCTTTCTTCATGATCTGAATATATATACGTGTAATATGGCTTCAGATAAGGTAGCGCCATGAATATGTGTTCATGTTACATTGGTAGGAAGTGTTGGTGGGAGCAGACTAGTAGGGATAGGCAAGGTTGAACTTGCTCAGTATACTAACTCTTGTTAAAGTGTAAGTTATTTTTGTTTTAATACATGAGTAAAAGCCATACCGACAATGCATAGAAAAAATAGATTAAGATAACTAGATTTGGGTTCGTAAAATATTTAATGCTTAGATACATTTTTTTGTATGCATATTAGAGTTAATTCTTTACTAAGCACAGTGCTACAGTCTTCCTGGCCTAGTGTAATGTTTTGATACAGTAATTGCCTACGAGGCACACTCTTTTTGGTTCATCTTCAGCCTAATATATATATTGAAATAATAAAAGGTAATGATTATCAACTAGTATCTCGTTGGCTTCATTCTTGACTAGGATCCTGAGTTTGATTCTTGGGCATGACAGACATGATTGGGCACACTTCCTTTCACCAATAATAATAATAATTGGTGAAAGGAACTGTTCAGTCATTGTCAACTAGAGTGAAATGCTTATGTTCTGTAGCCTTTACAAGCTTTTAATATTACATGCAGGTACTTAGAAATATATTATTGTATGCCTGAAGCACTGTGTGTGCTAGTGGCTGTACAAGAATGTAAGAACTCTTGTATATATATAAAATAAAAATAAATAAATATAGGTATAATATTCTTATGAACCGTATAATTATTTAAATATTTGTTCGTCCTCGTAGCGTGTATTCAGTCTAGAAGGTCCTCATGGCCCAGGGGGTGTGTTCTTCACATGGCAGAAGGCTTCAGGAGGATATTTGGCTTCTACAGGGTACAACCAGGTTGTCAACATCTATGACCGCCACGGCGTTCTTCGCGAGCAGATGCACTTGCCAGGGTAGGTCAAGTTTCTTACATCCTGAAAGCTCTAAGGTATTAAATTTATTAAATATAGGTGGCACAGATTTGGTAATAATCAAACTTATTACCCTGAACTTCACCCCTGTTTATAGCCAACATTGCTGCTGTTAACAAGACAATATCAAGAATTTTTTGTCGTATTGTTAAATGCCTGATCATGGGGAAAATAATAGTAAAACAATACTACTTACCATGGCTATGAGCAAGTGAAATATCTCGCAATGATGCCACCAATTCATGCTCGCTCCTGCAACAAGAATCCTGCTGTGAGAGAAGGATCTCTTAGCACAAGCTCATGTCTGCTCATATGTTGAGATGTGCTTGCATGATGCAACTTCCTAGTCTTGGACAGAGATAGGGCATGTTTGATGTCTAAGATTTCTCTCAGTCTAAGGACGTTGTCCCATGTTGTCCTATGTCATCTCATTGAACCGGAATCAATTGAGTAGTTGGTTGCTTCCAAGGGGTAGGGGCCCTAGGCTAAGGAGGAGAAGTTGGTGTGTAGTGGTATATGAGGGGTCAACACGGTGGAAACCATTAGGCCAAACCCCCAAATTCCTTACCTCACTCTGCCTACTTCAGTAGTAACATTCTTAATACAGTTGTAACATACATACTACAGTTGTACAGTAGTAACATCCATATAAGTAGGGATTGTAGAGGTATTGAGAGCAAAGAGAAAGTATGCCTTCCCAGTGGCTTGAATCTGGTGCTGCTACTAATGAAAATGTGAGCAGGCAGGACTTAATGTTCTGATTGGCTGACATGATTATGGGGGTCAGAGTACCTCGAGGTAACCAGCTGGAGCCCACGAGGGTCATTCGGGACTGCAGACTTGTAAAGGGAGGTTGTCATGGTATCAGCTAACAAAGACAACCCTTTTCCCTCGAGTTTCAGTTATTTCATCACCAGGACACCTGCCAGCACCAGGGACTAAATAAATGCTGGTTTTAAAAATTTTGGTATGTGGTCTTACTTCAATGGAACAATCTGCCAAGTACAGTTGCATATTTGAGGTAAATATTACACCTTGGAATTTATTAAAAATAACTTTGATATTATAATAATAATAATAATATAAATAATTATTTGATATTAAAAATAACTTTGATTTGATATGAATATTTATAATACATTTAATTTCTTAATTTTGCATACCCATTGAGACTACACATGTTCCTCCATACATGTAATGATTTCGTTTGTAAAGATAATCAAACTTTTCTTGCATACAGTGTGTGCTCAGGATTTGGATGGGACAAAGATGGGGCACTCTTATCAATCATCAATGATAGATCTCCTCTTGTCCATGTCTGGGATGCTAACTCAGGTGAGTAATTATTCTGTTCAGTCTTCAAAAGCTCAATCAAGGTAAATAAAACTGAACGTTATGTTTACTCTACATTATTTTTATTTAAATTGTTTTTAAATATGCCAGTTTAAGGTGCTTTGGGAACCTATATCCTATTTGCAGCATTGTGCTTATGGAAAATCATGTTCCAATCGCTGCCAATCAACTTAAGGCAGAAATTTGGAATGTGTCCTAATTGTAAGTTGGGGACACCTGTACTGGGATTAGTACAGCTTTGTAACCTGAAATTTTGGCCTGAAACATCCCACATTTAGCTCTTAGTCATATAGCAATTATATTATATCAGTAATATACTTGCTCCATATTCTCATTAGCTTAGGTTATCTCTTTTAGCTTAGGTTTTTAATACCTCTTAGGAAACAAGAGGTATCAAATAAAATATATATGGAAGATATTGGAAGTCCAGGTTCCAAATTTGTTTTTAAAAAACCTTGCTGAAGCAAAAGGTTCGGAAGGAATTGCAGAATAAAGCAAAGTAAAGGTATCATGCACAATCAGAGTGCACTGTATGAACATCAGAGGTTCACAGCTGGTAAGTAGTCTCACAGCAAGCATAAGAATTATTGCTAGAAGCAATTAGATAAGTTTCTGCAAGAAATATCAAGCCAACAGATTTGCAGTGGATTTGTGGGGCCTGCAGGACACTTCAAGCAACAGCCTGTTGGACCAAGTTATCCCAAATTGAGCCTGACCCCAGGCCAGGTTTGGGGAGTAGAACTCCTGGAACCCCCTCTGGGTGAACTCCAAGTAAAATCCTAAAAACACATGATCCAAGGAGCACACATACTGTTTTGAACATCCTTGTTGTCAGGAACAAGAAATCTGTTAGGCTTACTCAAGGTCAATGGCTGACCTTCCCCAGTTGCAAAGGCTTACCCAAGGCTAATAGCTGTCCTTTTCAGGTTGCAAAAGGCTTACCCAAGGTTAATAGCTGAACTTCCCAGGTTGCAAAGCTTATCCGAGGTCAATGGCTGACCTTCCCATGTTGCAAGGCTTACCCAAGGTCAATGGCTGACCTTCCCAGGTTGCAAAAGGCCTACCCAAGATCAATGGCTGACCTTCCCAGGTTGCAAGGCTTACCCGAGGTCAATGGCTGACGTTCCCAGGTTGCAACCCACAACAGTTGCTTAACTCTTGGATACCTTTTTACTGTATTGGTACATGAGCACAAGTATCGAATGTAAAAAAAAAAAGTGCCTAAACATATTGTTCTGCCTGGAAATCGATCCTGGCAACCACCGGTTGTGAACCAAGTGCAGTGACAACTGCCCTATAGTATATGTGACCTGCTAAAAACTTTTGAGAGAATAAAGAGAGGATGTAGAATGTTATGTTTGTCTAAGCTTGTGCTCGATACTTAATTTTAGATAATGCAACTCAGTCCTATTTAATTTAATGCTCATCATTTTATCAGCATGACAAAGAAGAAAATTTCTCAGTACAGTATGAAAAAATATACAGAACTTTATATTGTTACTGTGACATGATGTCATGCAAGTGAATCAACATGATTACCTATCATAAGAAACAAATCTAGTTTCTTTCCATTTATTATCAAAATATTTACTACTTACTATATTATATATTATTTTATTCAGTATTAATATTTTTCTTCTTATATTCAGGACGAGTACAGCATCTGGACTCTGGGCTCCGCGACACGTTAACATTTTTAGCATGGTCACGTACAGCTCCTCTTTTGGCTGTAGGCACTGCCAAGGGCAACCTTATGATCTACAACCATCAAACATCAAGGTGCATTTTATTATTTTAATAATTGTATCTTATTAACATAAATTTATGTAAAATATTTGACTTTGCTAGTAGACAGTTCAGTATTACAAGAAAAGAGTTCAGTTCATATAGGCTCCCAAATTTATTACTTATTGAAAAGTAAAATATTTACAATTGACAATTAGAATAGTTGCTAAAATGGTAAATAATTTGTGTGTTTGAATTAACATCACTATTGTATGGCCTCAGGTGTCAGTCCAAAAATTTGTTTTACCCTAGATGATTTAACATTTCCTTTCCTGCATCCTTTTCTGTTGTGAACTTTACAACCATTGTTGATTAGCAAAATCTTACCGTTTAGGATTAGTTATATCGGCTCTTTCTTTGTATAAATTGGATGTATTCCTTGGGGGGGAGCCCCTTCAGTTCCCTGGAGCTATCGGAGCTGATATGACTATATTAGACCCTGGCATCAGTCAAGGCGAATGGAGTTCTTAGGCCTACTGGGGACCACGAGCCAGAACCTGGCCTCCTCAGAGAGGCAAGAGGAGCAATGGCCTATAGGAAACCCCTGTGTGGTTGGAAGCATTCTATGTCTGCCATCAACCAGGTCATTCACCCAGAAAGGTAGGCGCCCCAAAACAAGCCCTATCTGATTAAAATATTGCTAATGAAAGCCGAACTGTTGGACAGAACGTCCCCAAACGAAAAACAAACAAACGAGCATTACATCACAACTGTCTCCGTGCCGCTGTCTGCACAGCTCCTTTCTCTTTGTGTGGGGGAATGGGGAGCCATCCCATCTTCCCAGTACTCTTAGTCATATATTGTGTGTGGGGGAAAATAATTTACTAGAAGTAAAAGTAATTTTTTATTTCAGACGCATTCCTGTAGTAGGCAAACATAGCCGAAAAATTCAGAGTGGCTGTTGGTCCTCTGGGAATCTCTTAGCCCTAGGAGGAGAAGACAAAATTCTTACCATCAGCAGCAGTGAAGGGGATACACTTCGTACCACGCCTCTGCGGGGTGAACCTTCTGATATACAGTTTTCAGAAATGAAGCAGGATGAGAGAGCTATGGCTGAAAATACGGTTGGTAATCTTGTAATTTAGCGATTTACATTTATCAGTTACTGTACTGTACATGGAAAATGCAGAAACCGAATAAATATAGACTCCTGTTGGGTTCAAAGAGGCTAAAACCTTGAACTGCCAAATGAACTCTCCAAAATATGTAAACAAATGATTGAATATCTTGAAACTATTGTGAGCGTGGCTAACCCTTCCTGATCCTCCCACCCACTCCACTTCCAGCCTGGAAGCATCTGAGGGTTTCAAGGTTGGGGCAGAGTTTGTCTCGGGATGTGGCTTGGTCAACTCTGGGAGTTACTCCTTCTGAATCTGAGGCAGTTGGGCTGGCAGATCCTGCTGAGAATACTGTGTCTTCCTTTCTGCCAGCCTCACATTCCTTTGAAGCCTCTCCCTTGGACTTTGCTTTTCTATCCTGAGTGGTGGGTGCAGGATAGAAAATCAGGAGCTCAGACTGGAAGCTGAGGCACCAGCAGGCAGTGAGCTACCTACCCCCACTCTCTCCAAATGAGTGTGGGAGGTGGGGCAAATGAGCTCACTCTAGTTCTGAGCAAATTTTATCATTTGTTTACATAGTGGGGGAGGAGTTCTTTCAGCCAGTTTTGAGGCTTCAGTCTCTCTCACAAATCCAGGAGTATAAATGTCACCACTTCTTATGCCTGTATGATGGGGGGGGGGTTTGGGAACTGGGGTCTTGTTCTGTTCCACACAGGCCTCTAGAGGTCTGTGGTGGGTATGTGGGCCTGCAGGCCGCTCCAAGCAACAGCCTAGTGGACCAAACTCTCACAAGTCAAGCCTGGTGGACCAAATTCTCAAGCTTGGGGAGTAGAAGAACTCCCAGAACCCCATCAACCAGGTATCAACCAGGTCTATGGATGATGTGACTCAGTAGATGGTAACCCTCTCAGTGTATAGCTTCAGGGAGCCACCAAGGCTCACCCAGAAATTGCAATTTCATCACATTTAATGCTGGTTTTTGTGGTGTTAGTATTAGTGATATGAACTTTCAAGGATATTTTCAATTCAATAGTTTGAGTTTTGATGATTGTTGGCATAGGGGAATATAAATACATCTTTTGATTGTTCAGTTAAAGTAGTACTGTACTTTGATGAGCATCAGTGATTTATTAACTATATTTACCAGTAATCAGAAACAGCAAAATTTTATATATATTGTGATGCCTTAATCATAAAACTCTCTCATGTGGAAGTGAAAGTTGGATTATTTTATGGTGAAAATTTAAAAAAAACAGTTGATTTGTATAATGTAAGTTATCGCACCTATGATATAATTTGCAGTGATTCTGTTAGCTGCTACAAAAAACATTCAGCAGGAACATTATGCCTAATTGAAGCTATTACAATTTAGGAAATAAATTTCAATTATGCACCCTCTTCAATATTACTGTTACCTGGTTGATACCTGGTTGATGGGGTTCTGGGAGTTCTTCTACTCCCCAGCCCGGCCCGAGGCCAGGCTTGACTTGTGAGAGTTTGGTCCACTATGTTGCTTGGAGCGGCCCGCAGGCCCACATACCCACCACAGCACCGGCTGGTCCGGAACTCCTTGGAGGAATTAATACAGTACACCTGTATATACAGCCTCTGGTTTAGTATTGCTTCTGTTCAGTAATTATGACATATTTAGATTCTAATTATTCTAAAACTTAAAATATTGTATCAATATTGTCCTGTATATGAAAAAATCATATGCTTGCAATTTTTCAGGTGAGCCTTGTTGTTGCCAAGAAAACTCTCTTCCTATACAATCTTAATGATCCTGAAAATCCCATTGAGCTGGCTTTTCAGAGCCGATATGGCAACATTGTCTCCTATAAGTGGTGAGCTTTGAATGTGTACTTTTACATTTAGAATTAAGGAAGAGCTGGTGTGGGTCACTCCCCAACCTACTTGGCTCTCTAGGGGGTAACAATTTTGGACAAATCAGGTTGGGCTGTATTACATTTTGAAGTCTTTTTATCTAGGCTATAACTGATCTTATATTAGGTTGTTATATATCAAACATTTTAAGCAACATTAATAAAAGAAGAAAAGAATTTGCCTGGCAAGTAGGAAAATTAATATGTCAATACGTGTGCATTTGTTTGCTTACTCTGTATGTTGTTTCGCCCCTAAATAATGTCAATAAAAATTATGTATAATATATGCTTGATTTGTTAACATCAGATTTTTGTATTTTAAAATGTAGACCAGCAGAAAGTAATGAATATATATTGTAAAAGATTTCATGCAATTTGTTAAAATTGTTACAGATTATCACAATAAAAATTAAATTTAGTTATAGGTATATTATATATATTTGCACCGAATTGTAAAATCCAATTCAATAAGAGATATATTTGAAGGCATAATATTTGTATACATAAAATTGCTGTGTTGAAAGTCACAAAACGCCTCTTTCTGATAGGGCCTCATTCGCTTCCTGAAGCTAGCTTGCTGAGTAGCTCCACAATGAGTTGCATCAGCCCTAGGCATCCTGTATGGCTTACAGGGACCAGAGCCAGAACCTGGCCCCCTAATGTGGCACAGGAAGCTTATGGATTGTTGAGATCACCTTACACAGAAAGCATCCTGAAAGAAGCGCCAAATAATTTCAAATAAATTCCCACAGAACTAGGGTGGACCCCACCTAGTTATGGCTGGGTATCAATCAGGTGGCAGCAACACTAGGAGCTCCTGGCTTTCATGTCATCATAACTTCATTTTGGAGCTGAATGATTACAAACAGATGTACCTAGTAGTTGGTGGTGGGAATAGGGAACCAATGAGGTCCTACAAAAAAAAAAAGAGGACATTTATTATGTTCAATGCTGATTTT
>WNGS01109635.1:10836274-10850409 GCA_020271785.1 Procambarus virginalis | reverse complement strand
GTCATATTCAATGAGACATGTTTAAAAGAAAACCTGCTGCCAGTATACACCAATATATATATATATATATATATATATATATATATATATATATATATATATATATATATATATATATATATATATATATATATATATATATATATATATATATATATATATATATATATATATATATATATATATATTATATATATATATGACAATGTCAGACCACGGAGGAAAAATGAAACAGGAATTTCCTTAAGTACTTTCGTATATTAATACATCTTCAGAAGGAGTGCATTCACTCCTTCTGAAGATGTATTAATATACGAAAGTACTTAAGGAAATTCCTGTTTCATTTTTCCTCCATGGTCTGACATTGTCACATTGTTAATCACGTGTTTATTTTCGTGATATACACACACACACACACACATATATATATATATATATATATATATATATATATATATATATATATATATATATATATATATATATATATATATATATATATATATATTGAGACAAGTTACGAGACACGCTTCTCGAGCCTCGTTAGTATGCAAACCACCAGCCCCCCCCCCTCCGGTAGTATACACCACCAGGTAGGGCCCCCGGCCAGCACACATGTACCATATCTACACACATCACAGGTCTCTCACACCTGTTGTACATATTTATCCCGATGGGGACCACTTTCGTCAGTGGTACACGTGTGTGGATACCTCTCACCTTATTTACCTGCCGCTGTGTTGTACAGGTGGCGGTAGTTTGCCGTAGGAACAACCACCTCACAATAATGATTGGAAACGTAGACAAACAATAATTTGATCGAGCGTTCATATCCCTATAATCATCACGTACAGTTGTGTGTTCATATTATAGGTATAAATAAATAAGGAAAACGGTGTTTGCACACTGTTTATTTTAGATTGGCTCAAATATTAGTTGTTCAAGTATTTCAAGCCATTCAATGTGCTTTTATCTGTCTTGTGCAATAATTAAACGCGTCGTTATTTTTATTAACCATAAAGCAGGCATTATAAAAATGTGTATCAGTTATTTTTATTATCATTGTCGTTTCACAAGATATCGTAAATGATCGTTACTCCAGCATTTTTGACAGATATAAAATAAGGTTAGTTGTGAGTCCTGTGATGTTCCTGTGAAAGCTTTACTTATTGTGTCACAAACTACAGTAACGTCGTTAACTGGGGCAGTGTAATGACCAGCAGGCACTCGTGGTGGAGCCTGGCACCCCATGAAGGGGGCACGGACCAAGTACTCCCCTGGTAGTGTGGAGTGAGACACAGGTGAAGGGACAGGGGACCAAGTACTCCCCTGGTAGTGTAGAGTGAGACACAGGTGAAGGGACAGGGACCAAGTACTCCCCTGCTAGTGTGGAGTGAGACACAACATTAATGTAATGCACATATGTATTCAATATGATGGAATATTATAATTATTTTTTGTATAAAATTAATTTTGCTTATATTTTTTGCAAGAGCTATTCCGTGTTGTTGGGTTCTTTATTATGATGACATTTCTGACTTATGATTGAGTTTGTGTCGGGACAAATGCCAGGTGTTGCAACAATTTGTCTCTTAGTTGAGTTGTAAACACAGGACTCTTGGGTATGTGTTGTGTCCAGGACCAGCAGGACTCTTCAAATGTCCATGTAACCACTCACGAAACCTGTACATCTTGCCTTAATCATGGCGACTTTGTTTACATTTATTACACAGTTTATAAGCTCCAATGCAGTTCAAGGCTGTGAATATCAATACTAACCTTGGGTTGTGACGTTTCGAAGCTTGTAAACAGTTTAATAAGAAAGATCCGAAGGAGCTGTGATGAGGATTCGAACGTATGCGGTGGGTGTTCCCACATACACGCCCTAGTCGGCTCTTAGGGATATTCTCATTGATATATCATGTTACTGTGATTCCTCTCTGTGTATTGAAACAGTTTAATGATTGTAAACCAAATCGCCATAATTAAGGAAAGATATACAGGTTTCGTAAGTGGTGGCGCAAATGCTAGACTAGTCTTGATCTTGGTTCACTATCAAGCCAATCCAGTTAGCAAAGACTTTGCCTTGGGACATAAGAAAGGGGCGAAAGGTTGGCCAGCGAATTTGTTTCGTGTATTGATGATGGCTTCATTGTCATTTTTGAGCGAAGGCATATTGTGCATATTCAGATATGCAAGTGTTGCGTTCACATTATATATAAATATGTGACTAGATAATTGATTCTGTTTACATTGCTTACACGTACTTATTGTATTGTTACTTTGAATATGATCATATATATTTATTTCAACCCATCCTACTGAAATGATAATACATATGGTAACTATTTGATCTGGTTGTGGTCCGGGAGTGCTGCCTCTAATGGTTCTCTTTTAATACACAGAGAAATCGCATTAACGTCGTGATGTATCAATGAGAAAAATCAGTATGAGCCATGATGAGGATTCGAAGCTGCACACTGGGTACTCTCAAACAAGCCCCAAGCACAGAAGCCTCAGGACCCGTGAAGGATATAGTTGAATTCAAATGAATTTAGTTGTCGGGGCCGAATTGTTTAGGGCGCATGCTTGGAAGTACCAAATGCGCAGGTTCGAATCTCCATCATGGCTTCTACTGATTTTCTCATTATAATGATCTCAAATATAAGATAGTATTGAGTTAAGAGTGTTAAACTAATTAGTCAACGAGACGAGGTTTGTTTACCAGATAATGCTCAATAGCCAAGAGCAGTTACAGGGGTTAGCTATTAAATGAGAGTCTAATAATATACAGGTTTTGTTAGGGAGATTTTATACTTTAGTAACGATAATTATTGTATGCATTTTTAATTAATGCTATGTTTGTATAATTATTTCATTTGGAAAGTTTACACACGTTTTGTATTATCCTCTCTACCTATTGACATTCTGTTAGAGCTCAGATTAAAATTCCCTTGTAGACTATAAGTGGAACTACATTAAAGGATAATGAGAACAGAATCGGTTGATTGGAAGAGCCGGTGCAGATGTAATGGAATAGGGTGCACATACCTGACTTCGGGCAAATCGACTGCAAATAAAAATTACGATGCACTCGCCTATATTTCTCCCAAGATTGCAGAAATTTTAAGAAGAGCGGCAGTGGATCTTCAAATAGATAGTTTCGAGACAGTAAGTTGTTATAGCAACAGGTCTTGTAGTAACTGACCCGTGGTGAGAGTAGCAACCATGCCAGCTATTTTTCAATGTACTGTACAATTTGTTTATCCTCGTTTAGAAAGCGATGTTGGAGAAATATGCATTGAATGTTTACGATGATATGAAATAATTTTTTTCCACCAAACTCTGCTTGGAATTACTTGAGACATCCAAACTACTTTTTTACCAATTGAGCTTGGATTGTTCCCTCTGAAATCGAAATATCTGTTGAACTTCAGTCTTTTGATACCGGCCTCTTTAGCCAGAAGACCAGTAATATAGGTATCGTCCACCCACAGGAAGGGGACGACTTCAGAGGCTTTCAGTAACCGTGGGATGAGCTTTGTTAGTAGGAACCACATCGCGCCCGCACAGTAGGGAGGATAGGTGTTAGCCGGATACTCCTCGTAACTGACATTCCATTTACCTGATCTCTGAGGTCCTCCAGTTAACTGGAAACACACAAACCTATGGCTGTGGTCGTCGTCGAGTTCCTGGAGGGCCCTGTAGAAGACGAAGATGTCGATGTGCGTGTCGTCGTCAGCGTGTAGGGTCCAGGGAACGTGGGAACAGTGTTTGTTGATCCAGTACAGGCTGGCCAGACCCTTGTAGGTCAACAAGCGGTAGTGGTCGCCGTAGTCACCCTGTAAACAACAAATGGAACGCGAGAACAGTGCTTGTAGATCCAATACAGGCTGGCCAGACCCTTGTATCTCAACAAGCGGAAGTGGTCGCTGTCGTCACCCTGCTCAGCCAAACTAAATCAACAGCGCGTGTTTTTCTTTGCTGTACTGAAAAATTTAAAAGTGAACAGGGGTGCCTCTTTTGGCACTCCATTCGCTGTAATACTCTCAACCTTCATATTGTCTTTTCAGTGACGTTCCATTTTATTTAGGTTTATTTTCAGATTTATTTTTTCCCTACCATGTGATCTATAATTGTCCAAAAATTTACTATTTACATTCTGGCTTGTGTTATGACCACGGTGTCTTGGATAGTGGAATATGATACATTGCAAACAGATAAAGAATACATATTGAGTCTAGGAGACGTTGAACCTACAATGCTGTCAGACGTATGACATTAATACCATGTAAGCACCTGACTGGTTTTAAGCTCCTGGCCACCAGTCTCATTTAATAACTGTTATTATTGTGTGCAACTCTAGTCTTGCCCAATTGTTATTGTGTTTTGTGGGAGTAAAACTAGAGAAGATTTTCTCGTGTACTATGGGGGTTAAGAGACATTCCAGGCGTACCTCCTCCAGAGGTTTCAGGCCTGCCTAAGTATCTTGTTTGTGGGCCTTTATTCCTGTTCTAGGGGAATACTGAGCATAAAGTAAATTTCAATAGGCAGTGCCAGGGGTTTTGTTAGGGAGGAAGCACTGTGATTAATAAACCTGTAAAATTACTCCAATTTCATTGTGACCATTGTGGGGGGTATGTAATATATCTTTAATGACAGAACAGTTGATGGGGGATAATCTCCCTGGGGGCCAGGCCAACATGCACCCTGCCTGGTGGGCTGTAACTGTTAACCTTTCCATGTATTATAGCAGCTCAGGAATACTGTAGAGTGGTAAGTGTAACCACAAATCTATCACAGCTCCGTTGCAACTTGTTTGGCAGCTGAGCAAGCAAGTGACGTCAGCACCATTTCCGTGGAGGCCAAGCTAGTAAGTGATGTTAGCTTCAATTATATGGCAGTCAAGCCAGTGAGTGACATCAGATTCACTTGCGTGGCTGCCAAGCCAATGAGTGACGGCAGTTTTACTTGTGATGAAGCCAAGCCAGCATATGTATTTCTTCACCAAGTGTTTACATTAAAGTGCTCGTCGGTGGGGTAAAATTCACGTTTAAGAGTTAACATCATTTTTCCCCTACAGAATGGTAAATGCAGAAATATAATATGTTGTATTTTATTTCCTCGCAATTGTTAATGTTTTATCGGAGAACTACACGTGGCAAAACTTCTTTTTCATCTCCCTACATCCAAATTACTTTAACTAGATTTTTCCGTGTTAAATACATTTCATGTGATGGCTCTAAGCTTTAGATGATTCTGCGAGTTCTACTTCAGCAGCCCGAGCTGTGGCCAGCTTCCCCTGGGTGACTGCCTGGCCTGTGAGGCTGCTTGTCGTCGCAGACGCTAAGAAAAACTATTTTTTGAATATTTAAAATATTTTGTTCGTCATAAGATATATCCCGTTTACTTACCCCATCCACACTTATTCTCGTATTGTTCTCCAACTTACTATGTGTTTATGCATGCATAATGAATTACCTGTTAATCATGTATATATTTTAACCTGTGCTCAAAACAAGTTAATGACAATTAACCTTATTTATGGTAGTAACAATATTGACTCATCTGAACATTGTAGATGTATGAACACATCTGGACAATGTTCTCTTACGTTGACTCGATCGTGGAAGCCTTGACACTGGACAATGTGTCGGTATCATTGGCTTAACTGAACGGTATAACGGTATCGTGCACTTACCTGAACGATGTCATGGTAGTGCTGACTCTCCCTCTGAACTATTTGTCGCTCCAAGTCATTCTGAGCTCGTCCCACCATAAAGACGACGCCGACCTTAACGCTGATGTCGCCCAGGTCGTAGGCCGAGGCGTTGGCCCAGGTGGCGCGGATGTTGTCCCTTTGTTTGACGCGCAGGATGGCGGAGTGCACGTAGGTGATGACCTGTAGGCCGGGCCGCTTCTGGCAGTAGTCCGCCTCTTCGATCATGAACCGCGTGGGAATACTGGCCGGCTGCCTTACTGGAGACATGCCTGGCTTGTCGGGGATGAATGCCGGGGGTTTCTGTTGGCAAATTATGCAAGTTATCACAAATTTGTATCCTAGCAGGGATATATTGTTGGCGATAGCTTCGCCTTCAGTCAATCTGTGTGAAAATAACTTTCAAGATCATTTGATTAGAGAGTTAAATCCTAATTAAAGAAAAGAAAATATACATTACACATACCTGGGTGGAGCGTTCGTATATGTCTCAATACCATTTACAAGGGTTTTTAATTTTAATTAGAAAAAATAATATATTTGTTATGCACTACATGTTCCTTAAATGTTTTCATTGCGCTATTAGAGCGATATTACCCACCCTGTACTTGTTATGAGCCAGGTGGGCTAAAGATAAACAACGGGCTGTGCTAAACAGATACAGTAAAGTAGGTAGACAGGGGCCGTTGAAAACAAAATGTAGCCATCTGTATGACGAGTTGAAGAGATGTAAACTCGTAGCTGGTTTAAGAAAAGTTAGTAAGAAGTTTATTTAAGGAACGCCAGCTATAAGGATATATTTTACAGTATGAAATTGACGATCACTAAACACTGATCATTTGTATGCGGAAAAACCACAAAGAAATGGAGAAAAGAGATGAACGTTTCGACTCGTGAAAGCCGTTCTGATGTTGACAACGGCTTTCACGAGTCGAAACGTTCATCTCTCTTCTCCATTTCTTTGTGGTTTTTCCGCATTTTACAGTATGTATGTTAAAATACTTAAGAGATTAGTGGTGGTTAAATGTTTGTAAAAGGAGCAGTTAAAGTATGAGATTTGGGCAGCTGATGCATTGTGGGAAAGTCAGAGGAGTGCTGCTTTGAAATTCCTCGAGGCCGAGTGTAGCCTGAGGTCATCTGTGATTTATTTCAAATAAGTACCTGTTTCCCTCGTTAACTTTTTGAGGGCCACCCATCTCTTTTTTATTATTTATGTTTTATAAAGCAACTCTGGCCCTTACCCACTTTTATTGTGTTGTATTGGGTAAAGGTAAGTGTTAAGAAATTTGGTTCAGTAAATTTGATAAGATGAATATTTGACAATCGGGTTCACAAGGAAGTATTTGTATACAATAAGAAATTACAAGGAAAAACTTTAATTACCATCACTAACGCAAGTTCCAGAACGAGCTGAAGAAATTTGTACTCTTGAAATTCGAGAGAAACTGTAAGGTAATTATTAGGAGAAACTGTTTAGCCATTCCGACCATATAGCACTGGAACGGGGCATGAGGATACGGATTAGGGATGGGACGGAGGGAAGGAATGGTAGCCAATCATAATCATAAGGATGGTACTATCATAAGGAGAAAGTTGCCAAGAAGGATGAACAAGATGACTTTTAAGGGTACAAATAAGTCTTGTACCACCAGTGCCTCCTCGACCTGCGTCATCTTCATCCACGATGCAGGTACAAGAAGAGAATGGAACAAGGGAGAGAACAGTGGAGTGATAGGCATCTTGTTCTCTGTTTCGGGAACAGTCCGCAGGAGAGAGAACCAAAACGTGGAACAAGATCTACCCAACAGAGCTAATCCATCCCACTGGAACCAGCACGAGTTGCCAAGTAGATAACAACCCGAGATAAGACAATCTAAAATATAAATTAATAATAATAATAATAATAATAATAATAATAATAATAATAATAATAAATTATTTCTATAATCCATGATATAATAGAATATTCGTAGGTGCAAAATGTACATAAGATACCAATCCATCTACCTGTTTAGATAGTACGTTTTGCAACTATGTACACCATAGTACAAATATTGATATATAAGGCAGATAGATAATAGAATTTGGTATTATTCACTTTATAGTCCGAAATAAATAAAGCTAAACAAACTTAAATACTACTAGGCTTAATATAGCACATATGTGTAATATATAAGACCTCAGATAGCGTGTATTAGGCCTAGGAAGGTTAGGTTAGTTTAGGTTGTCTGTGCAACAGAAATACAAAACCTTTTCCAAATTCAAAAGTAACATTTTATACTTTGTAATTGTCCAATATGTCATGTATGTACTATGGTCGATTATAAGTACTTATTAAGTAGAAGGATGGGCTGAATATAAAGTCACTAATCCACAGAGCGTTTCGGCCGTAACTTGACGCTATTAGGTACTTTCTAAGTTAAATGGGGTAGCAATTTAATGCTAAACGAGAAGCAAGTTAACGTTACTGCATTGTTAAAGAGATTTAATATATGATTTACAAATTTTGGATGGTATTTAGAAACTGTCGTTTTAGCAACACTACAGATATAGTCTTTAATATACACAATAACGACAAAACACAAGTCGACGGGTAGGACAAGCAAATTTAAGTTAATTAAATCTTCACAAAGAAATCACATAAACTTGATGTATCAATGAGAAAATCAGTAGGAGCCGATATGAGGATTCGAACCTGTGCTCTGGGTACTATAAAGCACACGCCTTAGATAACTAGGTCACGACATGGTCAAAAGGTTAGTAACCTGGGATTCTACTTTTTTTTATTTATTTATTTATTTATTTATTTATTTATTTATTTATTTATACAAGAGTTCTTACATTCTTGTACTGCCACTAGCAAACATAGCGTTTCGGGCAAGTCCTTAATACGAATGTTCACACACACACACACACACACACACACACACACACACACACACACACACACACACACACACACACACACACACACACACACAAGAGTCAAATAGAGAGAAAGATCTCGTGGTTGATATCACACCGAACCTGTCCCCAGAAGCCCACATCAAAAGGATATCATCAGCGGCATATGCTAGACTGGCCAACATAAGAACTGCCTTTAGAAATTTGTGTTAGGAATCTTTCAGAACCCTGTATACCACTTATGTAAGACCAATCCTGGAGTATGCAGCTCCAGCCTGGAGTCCATACCTAGTTAAACACAAGACAAAGTTAGAGAAGATTCAGCGGTATGCCACCAGGCTCGTCCCGGAACTGAGAGGATTGAGCTACGAGGAAAGGCTACAGGAGCTGAACCTCACATCCCTGGAAAACAGAAGAGTAAGGAGAGACATGATAACCACCTACAAAATTCTCAGGGGAATTGACAGGGCGGACAAAGACAAACTCTTCACCACGGGTGGGACACGAACAAGGGGACACAGGTGGAAACTTAGTACCCAGAAGAGCCACAGAGACGTTAGAAAGAATTTTTTCAGTGTCAGAGTAGTTAATAAATGGAATGCACTAGGAAGTGATGTGGTGGAGGCTGACTCCATACACAGTTTCAAATGTAGATATGATAGAGCCCAGTAGGCTCAGGAATCTGTACACCTGTTGATTGACAGTTGAGAGGCGGGACCAAAGAGTCAAAGCTCAACCCCCGCAAGCACAATTAGGTGAGTACAATTAGGTGAGTACACACACACACACACACCACACCACACACACACACACACACACACACACACACACACACACACACACACACACACACACATTCCCAAAAAGCAGCCCGTAGCAGCTGTCTAACTCCCAGGTATTTATTTACTGCTAGGCAACAGGGGCATCAGGGTGAAAGAAACTGCCCATTTGTTTCCGCCTCCGCCGGGGATCGAACCCGAACCTTTAGGACTACGAACCCCAAACGCTGTCCACTCAGCCGTCAGGCCTACTGAATCCACGAGGATTCCTGAGGTTTCCACTGAAGCCGAACGAGAGTTTCACACAGAGTCCCGTCCCCCCATACACTTTTGTTCTGTAGTCCAGGAATGCTGCCTCTAACGCTCCATCTTTCAAAGCACAGAGAAATAACATTAACTTGATATATCTATGAGAAAATCAGCTAATTATGAGAAAAAATCTTAATTAAATCTGTTAAATAATGTTTATTAGGTAATTCTCTTTTAAACTGGTTGAGAGAAGTGCAGTTTTTCAACTCACTTGAAAGGTCATTACATCATACATCATCAGAGGTCATACGAAATTTGCATGGAATTTCTAGTTTGGTTAGGTTACACTCGTGGTATATCAAATAGATGTTTGTTTCTAGTGCGGTGGCCATGGGTTCTGTTACAGCCCTCTAGGAAGGATTTAAGGTCGAGATTAGTGGTGCAGTTCAAAGTATTATAGATACAGTTAACTTCTGCAGCTCTTATTACTATTACTATCCCCTCTACTACACCTTACTTTGCTCCTCAGCTCTCTCTTGCCTATTTATTGCCTGTCTCTCTACTTCCTCATCACAATCGACTTGAGAATGGTCCAGGACGGACCGAAACGTCGTCGTCCCTTCACCTTCTAGTGTGTGGCCTGGTCAACATACTTTAGCCACGTTATTGTGACTCATCGCCTGCATATATATACAGAGTACACTTGGGAGTGTGTGTGTAGTGACGATACTTAACATTCAAGGTCTTTCTGGGACTGAAACTTGTTACTGCTGATTTATGTTTAATAATTAATACTTATCATCAATACGTTTAATAGTTCGTAGTTTAATCATTACGGGTCGAAGATACTTTTGGGTTGTAGATCCTCGGACACAGGCGCTATAGGTATGATAATAACATTATTATAAGCGAAGAATAAAGTGTTACTAAGGCAGAGCGAGATATGCACTATCGGATATTAGAGAGAATGCCTACAATTTTGAAGCCTCTTGGATTATACAGCAATGAAAATCAGTTTGTTGAGAGTGTGAGCACCAATGAATTTCCCATGTACTCTGCTCTCAATTTGGTGTATTGTTAATTCTGAGCTCACTTTGGCTGGTGGAATTATTTCCAAACAATGTAATACGTTTCTTTTATATTTATACAAATGTTTAAATTCTTCGTATGAATGTTAACTTCATTAATTGAACCTCCCTACAATTCACCTTGATTGATACATTTAATAAACTTCAAAATCATTATCTATAAAGAGAATATGTTTGTTCGAGGGTTTAAGCCAGGTGTTTTTTTAGGGGGGGGGGTAGCCTCACCAGACTTTGCAGGATGACTGGTGGGTGTGGGCAGGTCGGGGTTTACTCTCTGTGCCTACCCTCCACTCTGTGCATGACATTACAAATGATACCAATTTCTACTCTTACCACGCTCCACCTAGTAAGATTCGTCAAACATTTTTTTTTTCTACATGATAATTAAATGTTAATTTATCTTATGTAAACAGTATGTAGTATAGATTATTATAATAATAATGAAAAGGATGTGTTCCAGAGTAGAGAAGGTGGTGAGGGACATGGAAGGTAATGATGACTGTAGACGAGGTAACCGGCGGTGCTCGGGTAATAATGAAAATGGATACAGTAATGAAGGTGGTTACAGTAATGATGGTCGTGTGTAGTGTAGAAGATTGCAGGGTTGATAATTTTATGCAGTTCAGATGGTTAGAGTGATGAAGAGTGTGTAGTAAAAACAGTGATGAAGTGATGAAGACGGTGATGAAGACAGTGATGAAGACGGTGATGAAGACAGTGATGAAGACGGTGATGAAGACAGTGATGAAGACAGTGATGAAGACGGTGATGAAGACGGTGTGTACTGAAACTGTGACCTCCGTCACCCGAGCAATGCCAGGTACCCCCTTCAATATAAACACACACACACATATAATAAGATACACCCATTACTCTTTAGCTACAATTACGTAAAAAAATCATAATAACCTGTGGCTCCCAGGTAAACAGCTGCCCTTGGGTCGGAGTTTGGTTGGAGACGAGGCTTGACCCCACCTTGTGGCCGGTCTGGGAGGCATAGGCCGTACTGTTGCCGCCTCTCTGGCGGTGGGGAGGCAGGTACCGACTGTGTGCGGGAGGTAGAGGCAGGCGAGTCACTTTCCAGTATAGGGACTGCATCAATATCAACACCAGGAGCAGAATCACCGCATATGCTGCCAGCGCTACGAAATGTGTCAGCACTGTCAAAGATAAACAATTATCTGCTACCCTCTCTAACCGTTTCAGTCTTATTCAATATAATATATATATATATATATATATATATATATATATATATATATATATATATATATATATATATATATATATTATACATACAGGTATATTCTTACCTTTCATTTTATGAATTAATCCCCGATTGTAATCTGCAACAATTTAGGAGTAAGTATGTCAACTTCTGTTCTTCATACGTAACTAAAGATTGAGGTCAAGCTGCACAGTTCACATCCTGAAATTGGAAAATACACTTTCAACGTCCATAAAATGATGTTATCAATAGAATAATATGTAGTACCGGACTGCAACAGTTACGCCAAATCCAGTTATGAAGCCTCACTCTCATGCCTATTTAAGCTATGCATTTAACAAGTAATCTGGCTTGTCTTCCTTGTAAGCAACAGGCTTGAATGAAAATATGTTGTATGTATACATTAACAGGTGTATTTATTATATATTGGTATGGTCCAGTGTATCGAGGCAGTGTCGCGAAATACATTTTTGTTTTTGGATGAGGTGCAGTTTGCGACGATGTCTAATATACTGTGGCTTCATAAACCACAGTTTTACGGGCTCACCATAGCCCGTGCTACATGGACACTTCGTCCTGAGTAGCTAAATCTTTAACAACAAACCACAGTGGGAATTGTATTGCCTCCTCCGGTCAATATTACTTTCCAGCACCCTTGACCACTTAATGCACTCTGATTAGAGGTCTTGCCGAGTAAGTGTTCCTCTCAGAGAGGCCTGAGAATCACGATATATTATTTGAGCCCACACTCAGGAATGAGAGCCTAGGCATCATCCCCCAGTTCTTCTCTTTTTTACTCTATATTTTTTTTTAAATAAAAATTGTCATTTGTGAATATTAATGGAGAATGATCGTGTCACTTGTGACATCTCGGGAAGTGTTACTTGTGACATCACTGGACACTGCATGTGAGGGTGTTTTAACTACCTGCAACTACTTGCAACACCAATCCCAAAGGTGGTTACTATGCTCGCTGTCAATAACAGTAATTAAAGTTAGCGAGAGCAAACGCCGAGGTTCCTTGCGTCACAGATGGTAATTGTCGCACGACACTAACCTCTCCAACGACCATACAGGTGCCTCTCATCACTGGGTCGTAGTTTTGCTCCAGTGTGGAACGCACTCTAGAGCTGAGGACGCTAGGACCTCATACAGCCCGTCCTCGCATACAAAGGTTGAAGCTCGTTAATCCAGCCGCCAAAACCCCTGTTTATGAATGAAAAGCGGTTTACATACGACTCACACAACCCGTCCTCGACTCAAGTCCATTACATCCAGCCGTCGCCCCCACAGACGCATTCATAAATTTTAACATGCTGTTCATTCAAAACAAGAATTTTCTCAAATATAAATTAATATTATAATATATTAGCATATTGTGCATATATAGGCATAGGTTAGGTTAGGTTAGGTGTTTAGGTTCGGTTGGCGAATATTTGCATTTGTAGTACGTGGGTGAAGCATTTATAGCGTTGTGGTTCGAACGAAACTCGTCAGTGAAGCACTTGTTCCGGAAGTGTTCGAACGAAATCAGTTGTGAGTCGTGTGTAAACCGTTTTTCATTCATAAGCAGGGGGTTTGGCGGGTGGATGGAATCACTTTTGGATCTTTGTTTGGAGGACGGGCTGACTCACAACTGATGACGTTCGAATACTTCCGGAACAAGTGCTTCACTGGCGAATTTTGTTCGAACCACAACGCTATAATGCTTCACCCACGTACTACAAATACAAAAATCGCCAACAGAACCTAAACACCTAACCTAATCTAACCTATGCTTATATATGCACAATATGCTAATATATTATAATATTAATTTATATTTGAGAAAATTTCTGTTTTGAATGAATAGCATGTTTAAAATGTATGAATGCGTCTGTGGGGTCGACCGCTGGATGTAATGGACAAGAGTCGAGGACGGGGTTGAAATGCTTCACCCACGTACTTCAAATATAAATAATCGCCAACAGAACCTAAACACTAACCTAACTACGTCTAGCTATATATCACCATTTTATGTATGATGATAATATTAATTTATAAGTGAGCACAACACCAATGAATACACAGTATGTTAAAATAATGAATGCGTCGTGGGAGGGACGGCCGGGCTTTGAGTAGCCCCGAGTGTGAGGACGGATTGGCTCATACCGAATTTTTTATTCAGG
>WNGS01109635.1:10795072-10816904 GCA_020271785.1 Procambarus virginalis | reverse complement strand
GTGTGTGTGTGTGTGTGTGTGTGTGTGTGTGTGTGATGTGTGTAGGGGTGGTGGGGTGTAGTGTGTGTGTGTGTGTGTGGTGTGTGTGGCTTGTAAAAAAATTGTTATAGTTAGTAACTTTAATTTGATTGACAGTTGAAAGGCAGGCCGTAAGAGCAGAGCTGAACCCCCGAAAGCTCAACTAGGTGAATACAACTAGGTGAACACACACACACAGGTGCTCCATGGATAGGGGAGTATCTAAGCAACAGGAACAGCGAGTAACAGTGAGGGGGAAGACATCAGATTGGCGAGATGTCACAAGCGGAGTCCCACAGAGCTCTGTACTTGGACCCATTCTGTTTCTAATATATGTAAACGATCTTCCAGAGGGTATAGACTCATTCCTCTCAATGTTTACTGACGATGCAAAAATTATGAGAATAATCAAGACGATGAAGAAAGACAGAGACTACGGGACGACCTGGATAACTGGAGGAATGGTCTAGAAAATGGCTACTAAAGTTCAACTCGGGAAAGTGTAAAGTAATGAAATTGGGCGATGGGAGCAGGAGGCTGAACACAAGGTACCATCTGGGAGGTGAATCTGCATGAGTCAAACAGAGAGAAAGATTTAGGGGTTGATATCACACCGAACCTGGCCCAGAGGCCCACATAAAAAAGACTTCATTAGGGGCATATGCTAGACTGACCAACATAAGAACTGCCTTTAGAAACTTATGCACCAGTTATGTAAGACCAATCCTGGCGTATGCAGCTCCAGCCTGGAGTCCATACCCGGTTAAACACAAGACAGAGTTAGAGAAGATTCAGAAGTATGCCACCAGACTCGTCCCGGAACTGAGAGGTATGAGCTTCGAGGAAAGGCTAAGGGAGCTGAACCTCACGTCCATGGAAAACAGAAGAGTAAGGGGAGACATGATAACGACCTACAAATTCTCAGGGGAATTGACACGGGGAAAACAAAAGCAAACTTTTTAGCACGGGTGGAACACGAACAAGGGGACACAGGTGGAAACTTAGTAATCAAATGAGCCACAGAGATATTAGAAAGAATTTTTTCAGAGTCAGAGTAGTTAACAAATGGAATGCATTAGGCAGTGATGTGGTGGAGGCTGACTCCATACACAGTTTCAAATGTAGATATGATAGAGCCTAATAGGTTCAGGAATTGTACATCAGTTGATTGACGGTTGAGAGGCGGGCCCAAAGAGCCATAGCTCAACCCCCGCAAGCCCAACTAGGTGAGGACACACACCCACACACACACACTTCTTCAGTGTCAGAGTAGTTTAACAGGTGGAATGCATTAGGCAGTGATGTGGTGGAGGCTGACTCCATAACAGTTTTATGGAGTCAAAACACAACTAGGTGAGTACACACACACACACCACACATACACACACACACACACACACACTCACACACACACACACACACACACACACACACACACCACACACACACACACACACACACACACCGTGTGAGCCGGGAGAGCAGGTGCGAGCCGTCCCCACTAACAGTGAAGGTTTCACTCAATACCCCGAGACAGGGAGGGTCAGAGGCAGGGAGGCTGCCGCTCTTGGGAGCAGGTTAGCTCTCGTCTCGGCCCACAGGCCCGCGTGAAGGAACACGTGCCTCGTTCAGACTGTACAAGCCAACACTAGTCAAAATACCGTTGAAGGCAACAGATGGAAACACTTTGTGTTCCCGAGATGAAAATTGCATGTGTATAAACTGTAGGACTTTGGTAGTGCATGGCTCTGTTGAACATTTCAGGACCTTGGTGATTAATATAGAGCTACGGTGAACAGTGCAGGGCTCTTTTTGAACATTGCTTATATATCTATGTACGTTTAGATAGGGATGTCCGGTGCACAATGCTGGTGTACGCTGGGTGGTGATGACCTGTGCACAATACTAGTGTACACTGGATGGTGATGACCTGTGCACAATACTGGTGTACGCTGGGTGGTGATGACCTGTGCACAATACTAGTGTATGCTGGGTGGTGATGACCTGTGCACAATACTGGTGTACGCTGGGTGGTGATGACCTGTGCACAATACTAGTGTACACTGGGTGGTGATGACCTGTGCACAATACTAGTGTACGCTGGGTGGTGATGACCTGTGCACAATACTAGTGTACGCTGGGTGGTGATGACCTGTGCACAATACTGGTGTACGCTGGGTGGTGATGACCTGTGCACAATACTAGTGTACGCTGGGTGGTGATGACCTGTGCTCAATACTAGTGTACGCTGGGTGGTGATGACCTGTGCTCAATACTAGTGTACGCTGGGTGGTGATGACCTGTGCTCAATACTAGTGTACGCTGGGTGGTGATGACCTGTGCTCATACTAGTGTACACTGGGGTCACTAGTGACGGCCGCCCTTAACTATACACGGGTCTCTGGTCATAGTGAGGGCCTCCCTTAACTATACACGGGTCTCTGGTCACTAGTGAGGGCCTCCCTTAACTATACACGGGTCTCTGGTCACTAGTGAGGGCCCCCTTAACTATACACGGGTCTCTGGTCACTAGTGAGGGCCTCCCTTAACTATACACGGGTCTCTGGTCATTAGTGAGGGCCTCCCTTAACTATACACGGGTCTCTGGTCACTAGTGAGGGCCGCCCTTAACTATACACGGGTCTCTGGTCATTAGTGAGGGCCGCCCTTAACTATACACGGGTCTCTGGTCATTAGTGAGGGCCGCCCTTAATATACACGGGTCTCTGGTCATTAGTGAGGGCCGCCCTTAACTATACACGGGTCTCTGGTCATTAGTGAGGGCCGCCCTTAACTATACACGGGTCTCTGGTCATTAGTGAGGGCCGCCCAAAGCAATCTACGGAAAGAAGACTATGAGTGTGGGATTATGAGCGTCTCCACGGCTCTCCATCAGGTCTAAGTTCTTTCTCAATTACAGATAAATAATTCCGGTAGTTTCAGATACGCACCCAAGACGGAAGACAAACCTCAAAAGGAAATCAGCATCATCAACACTATTTTAATATGAAACGTAAGATGTTTTTATTTTCCTTTGTAATTAAAGCAGTGCCTGTTCACACGTAGCCTAAATTCCAAAATTGCAATACCATAATTATGTATTCTCAAACCGATATTATTTAATAATAATATTATTGCCTTCTATACGTGTTTTTGTAATGCATTTTCAATGTCTCACAGTACTAAATATGACATACGGATGGGGTAAATACTTAGGCTGATGTGATCTTACTTTTGTTATATATATAATATATTATATATATATATATATATATATATATATATATATATATATATATATATGTCGTACCTAGTAGCCAGAACGCACTTCTCAGTCTACTATGCAAGGCCCGATTTGCCTAATAAGCCAAGTTTTCATGAATCAATTGTTTTTCGACTACCTAACCTACCTAACCTAACCTAACCTAACTTTTTCGGCTACCTAACCTAACCTAACCTATAAAGATAGGTTAGGTTAGGTTAGGTAGGGTTGGTTAGGTTCGGTCATATAACTACGTTAATTTTAACTCCAATAAAAAAAATGACCTCATACATAATGAAATGGGTAGCTTTATCATTTCACAAGAAAAAATTAGAGAAAATATATTAATTCATGAAAACTTGGCTTATTAGGCAAATCAGGCCTTGCATAGTAGGCTGAAAAATGCGTTCTGGCTACTAGGTACGACATATATATATATATATATATATATATATATATATATATATATATATATATATATATATATTTACACACACACACACTTGGGCAGCAGGTGTTCCTTTGAGCATATTTGGTTAAATATGACCGCGTTGCTGTCGTTGTTGATCTTATAGTTATAGGCTTTCCATGCTTCTAACTATTTTCTTAGTCTCGGGATTAATTAAGAAGAACAATCAAGTTACAGGAATTCATGGCAAAGAAACTCTAATGATTATCGAAAGGTATAATTTCTACAATGTTTCGTCCCACTTTGGAACATCATCGTGTAATGAATGAATATACAAGGTGCAAATTTATGTTAAATACACGCGTGAACGATGTAGAGTTGTATGTTTTAAGTAAAGTAATCACACACAGATGAAGAAATAGGGAAATAATTGAATTGAAATTGAAATAAGTTTATTTAGATATAAATACACACAAAGGGATGAGATAGCTCAAGCTATTTTCACCCCGTTCAGAACAACGAGATCATATATATATATATATATATATATATATATATATATATATATATATATATATATATATATATATATATATATATATATATATATATAAAACCTCTTTAGCCATGGTGTTACTCTTAGCCATGGTGTTACTCTTAGCCATGGTGTTACTCTTAGCCATGGTGTTACTCTTAGCCATGGTGTTACTCTTAGCCATGGTGTTACTCTTTAGCCATGGTGTTACTCTTTAGCCATGGTGTTACTCTTTAGCCATGGTGTTACTCTTTAGGCATGGTGTTACTCTTTAGCCATGGTGTTACTCTTAGCCATGGTGTTACTCTTAGCCATGGTGTTACTCTTAGCCATGGTGTTACTCTTTAGCCATGGTGTTACTCTTTAGCCATGGTGTTACTCTTAGCCATGGTGTTACTCTTAGCCATGGTGTTACTCTTAGCCATGGTGTTACTCTTAGCCATGGTGTTACTCTTAGCCATGGTGTTACTCTTAGCCATGGTGTTACTCTTAGCCATGGTGTTACTCTTAGCCATGGTGTTACTCTTAGCCATGGTGTTACTCTTAGCCATGGTGTTACTCTTAGCCATGGTGTTACTCTTAGCCATGGTGTTACTCTTAGCCATGGTGTTACTCTTAGCCATGGTGTTACTCTTAGCCATGGTGTTACTCTTAGCCATGGTGTTACTCTTTAGTCATGGTGTTACTCTTTTGGTCGCCTCAGATGGCATATCGTGTGAAATAGAAGAGCTTCTCGAGCATCACCTTCTCAAGGTCAAGGCTGTCTTTACATCGGGAGGGCGAAGATATGTATCTTCAAATACACAAGGACATCATAACAGCGTGGTCTAACTGTACGTGGATTTGAGAAGATCCCAAGTTAGATAACCTTTAACCTATCGTGGTCCATGGGTTAAGACAAGTGTCTGGGGTTACCTAGGACGCTGGTTTGATCCCCGTCCTGCTCTAAAGATTTCCTCATTCCTTTCCAATTTCTCATTCCAAATCCTTATCTTGATCTTTTTCAAGTGCTATACAGTCGTAGTGGCTTGGCACTTTCTCCTGGTAGTGCCTTTGCTTTTTGTGTTGTAGTAAGTTCGAATGTTCAATGTCACAGCCGCCTGTCTCTTGGACAGTTTCATAAACAACCTTTTACAGTGAACAAATCCACAAGGGCCGTGACGAGGATTCGAACCTGCGTCCAGGAGCATCCCAGACACTGCCTTAATCGACTGAGCTACGAAAGGGTAAAAAGAGTTGAAACCGAAGTTCTACTGAACTTACTGGATCCCGTAGCCTCTCCGAGGCACAAACCAGGGTTTTAACTCTTTTACCCTGTCGTAGCTCAGTCGATTAAGGCAGTGTCTGGGATGCTCCCGGACGCAGGTTCGAATCCTCGTCGCGGCCCTTGTGGATTTGTTCATTTGATGCATCACGTTAGTGTGATCTCTGTGTGTAACCTTTCACATTCAACTTGACTCATGTTCCACCACTCTAAAATACATGTGAACTTGTGTTTCTGCCTCACCAAGTGCTCCCACAATACTCGAAAATGATCACTGACAACACGGCTGTGTAGGAGACCGTAATTTAACTTTCACGATCCCCCACTTAAATCATTAACCTTAATTTTTCACTACAATCAAGCAATGATCCGGAATGCTAACCGGAACCGTACCGCAAGAGCTAATCTGATCATGTAATTTATGCAGATATATTCTGTCTAATCTTGAGCCATAATTGTGGCCAATATACGTATATTGAAGAATTCCACCGTTAATGTTAGTCGCATCCCGCAGACCAATACAATGCAGAGTCTTGACCTACGCCGGACACACGTGTTCAACTGAGTGATACAATTCTACACAGAAGCAATACAGTTCAAGTCACCACCAAAAATATTCCGTGTATCTTACTTACCTCATAGCCGGTAACAATATTTGTGTAGTAAACAATTCCTGCACCTCCTGTCTCCTCAGGGTTCCAGAGGGAGCATATACATTTAGGAAAGGGATTATAATGTCAAAAAACTAAATTTTTCCTTATAGTTCATTACTCTGATCGTCCATATTAAGAACTTAAATGTTGGCTTATTGTGCATTCAATATTATCGCAACCCTATCAGCAGATTTGTATAATTTGATGATGATTTCAAAATAATCCTGAAGCACGTCAAGTTTGGTAACACATTTTATAATACGTTCCTGCAGAAATAGCACACCCAACTTATGATAGTTAACCAACGAGAGAAGTTACAACTGATTGTTTTGACAATTAGGCTGACTGGTGACCTGGTCGCTATGGGGTGAGGACGTGTCACCTGTCCTCTCAGTTGACACAGGGTGTTGCCGGTGGGGGCCTGTGCACTGCAGCCCTTGAGTGATGAGGAGGGGGGGCCTTCCCCCACCCGTCTTGTGGTCTAGGACAATTGGACTGGAATATTCTGGCATTGCGGACTATCCTGCAGTGGACACCACCATGTTTGTGGTTGTTTCGAAGCGCAGTGGCTCCGCTACATACATCAGCATCCATAGTGACCCTATCGAGTTCTCTGAGTTGTTGCTCCGGCGCTTCTTCGGGCAGTACGGACGGGTGGTGTCTGTCCGGATGAATACCATCTCCTCTGGTAGACTGCAAGGCATTCAGAATGGCATCCGGACGTTGGAGATGCAGCTCAAGTCTGACATTCCTTCATCAGTGAAGTTGATGGATACTATCTGCGTGTGTACTATGGCCGGCAGCCGCGGACCTGCTTCCGTTGCGGGTTGTCTGGGCACCAGGCTGTGGAGTGCAGTGCAGATGCCGTGGACCAAGTGAGCCTCTTTTGCGACGAAGATTTCCCCCGTTGGTTGCTCCTGATGCTTCTGAGGTTTCCGTTGGCGGGGGTGTTGGGCGGCGGTGGATGCTGTGCCTCTGCAGCCGCCTGTCGTTGGAGACGCGACCGGTTGTGGCTGTGTGGCTGTACCATTGTCGTCTGTGCTCTGAGAATGTTGTGTGTGTGTGTGTGGTCCAGGCGTGTTGTGGTGTGGAGTGTGGACCCTCCCCAGTTCTCTCCCCTTCTCCTGCGGCGTTTGTGACTGGTTCTCCTGCGGCTCTGGACTCTCGTGGCGCGCTTCCTGGTGCTGGGGCGTGTGTGTGTGTGACCTTATCATGCCGGTGAATTTGCGACCTTCTGTTATACATGGACCTGTGCCTTCTATAGTCACTGCTACTGCGATTTTGCGTGGCCGTGAGGTACGTTCACGGGACCCCCTTCCTTGTGCCTCCGGTGTGTCGCCCATCGTCGAGGTGGAGAGTTCTGATGTGGCCGGACCCGAAGCGCTCCAGGCGTTCGTCGGTTACTCCTCTCCCCTGGGAATCCCGTCTGGGCGAACGTGGAGGAGTATGCGAGTGCTATGTCTTCAGTCGAAGAGGAGTGGGTAGGGGCCTGCAGCTCCTGTTGTCTGATGGTGAGTCGGAAGTGGTGGTGGCAGATATCCACGCTGTGGAGGCGGATGCTGGTGCTGGGGTGTCCGCGCCGGCTCCTGTGTCCCTTCCCCCCCCCCCCACCATTGCGCCTCCTGCTGTGGGCTCCCTGAAGTGGGGGGTTGTTGCCCCTACGGAGACCGTGGATGCAGGGGAAGGACTTGATGCTGGTCCATAGGAAGGATGCTGGCCCTGTGACGTTGGACGTTGCACGTCTCTTCAGAGTTTATGCGTCGCCCCTATTGCTGGGGGGACGGGGAGACCTTTCGCCCTCTCCGGAAGTGTGGGCTATATAGAAGGGATATCGTCGACAGTTTCCTCGAAAGATATTTCCTCAAAAATACCATCCTGACAACCCGGTATCTGTTTCGGAGTGATTTTGTTGTTTTATGTGCTAATGTTGTGGTTTAGGTGTGTGTTATGTTCTGTAGCTGAAGTCATGTATTTTGTTTTGTAGTGGTACTTTGGTGCCTTCTTTTATTGTATTTGTTGGATGCCTTTGGCATGTAAATTTAATAAAAAATAACAAATTAAACCCATTAACGTTGAGGGTTGCACAAATCAAAGTATTAACCATATTTGGTTAATAGTATAAACCTTGATTAATACTATAAAATAGTATTAATAGTATAAAACCATAGTATCACTGCTCTAGTGATACTGGTCTGTAGTTCAGTGGCTCTTGTCTTGCTCTTTTCTAATATATAGACACTATGTTAGCTGTTTCCTTCTATGAGTTATGGTTTTCCTACAGCTTGTGAGATGTAGTAAGGTGTTCCCTACAACGTGTTAGATGTTCCCTACAGCGTGTGAGAGGTAGTGATGTGTTCCCTACAGTGTGTGAGATGTAGCGAGGTACAGCCGGTAGACGTAACCCTACATTGTCAGATGTGTGAGGTGTAGTGTGGTGTTCTACAGTGTGTGGGGGGCGTCCGTGGAGTGTAGTGCACGTGTGATACTCTAAAACTGTTTACGAAAACTAGTCAGACAAAGCAAGGCGTGATTTACCATGAAGCAATCTTCCCTCGAACATTTATGACAAAAACTGCAAAATTACAGTTTCCTTCCCTCTCACCAGCACCCCCCCTTCCTCCCTTTTCGAAATATTTTTTTATGTATGACAAAAATTCCATCCCCCTCCAGTGCCTGGACGGTATAGTGTGAAGGTGGCGTGGCTGTTGGTGCTGGGGTCGGCGGGATTGTACATCCTTTACGTCTCCTCCCTCACCTCTGTCACCTACCTGCTTCCCGTCCGCCTCTCTTACCTGGATCCGCCTGGTGATCAAGACAGAGGCCAGGGCACTCTCAGTCACGAGGGCAGAAAAGGTCACAGTAATGAAACAAATGTACTCAAGGGTTACGGCGAGGCAGAAACCATGACCCGTATTCAGGATCAGGTCAGCAATGCTTCAGGGGCCAGTGTGGACCAGAACATCAGCCGTCAAGCCTCGACACATCTCAGTAGTACACGTCTTATTGACCAGGTGAGCTGTGAGTGGTCAGTGAAGCTTAGTGAGTTATGTTGTCTGGCAACCGGTGAGAGATAGGAAGTGTAAGATGTTGGAGCCACTTATGCGGTGTTGTTAATTGAGAATAAGTGTTTATTTAAATGAGAAACATTGCAACATATGGTAAATATATTATGGGGATTATTTATTTAGATTCTATATTGTTTGTCAAAGGCGATGGGCTTTACTGAATGCTTGATATGCATGGTATAAAGTTCAGATTTAAGTAAGGAGTATTGATAAAATATATTACATCTCAAAGGTATAGAGCAGCTGAACCCATTACCTTTTCAACTGTTATTAGTCGGCCAAGAGGCTCACAAATTACCATAAAAAGTACATACATACATTCAACGTCCCTATCTTAGCAATTACATCAAAATAAGTTTAGTAGTTCTTGTTCAGTGACTTACTACTGGGAGTGGGGAAAATGGAATTGGCTCATGCTACGACTGGCGTCTATATAAGCGCTTTAATTCACGTCTGGATTTGGTTAATACGTCAGTTGATGTGTGGTTAGTGCTTCCATTTGACAAAGGAGTCTGGCAACCAAGTGGTAATGAGGAGCAAATTCCACACTGTGTTCGTGCTCATACAATCATGATTGATTGCGTTTTCTATATTATGCACCCCATACCCATCTTGTGGGCGGTGGTGGAAAGGGTTCCAGAGACACATAATCAGTTCAGGAACTGAACCCCACTCATGACAAAAGCAAAGAGGTCGGGGTGGATTATGAGCCCCTGACTCTTGGCCCTGAAACTTTTAGGACCAGGTTATAAGATTACTGAATGACACTAGTTATTATTTAAATATTAGTTATGATAATAACGTCTTACTAACTTTGTGTTGATAGTAAACAATACCATTATGACAGGAAAGTTCGACATTCATCCCAATGGAGCCTGACACGTCACCGGTGAGACAGCCTGCAAATATTCCCACGCGGTTCCTGATTGAGGAGGCAGACTACTGCGAGAAGCGGCCCGGCCTACAAGTCATCGCCTATGTGCACTCCGCCATTACTCGTGTAGGAAACAGGAGGGATGTCCGCGCCACCTGGGCCAACGCCTCCAACTATGACCTGGGCGACATCAGCGTCAAGGTCGGTGCTGTCTTCATGGTGGGACGAGCCAAGAATGAAATAGAGCGACAGATTGTTCAGGAAGAAAGCCAACGCTACCACGATATTGTCCAGGTGATGCAAGCGCAAGATATTACTCTTGATTTACGTCTTTTTGGTAGTATGTTTCATATGCCTATCACGAGATAAAATTATCACGTATATGTTATATCAAATCGCCACCTGTTCTTCCCATTTCTAGAGTGAATAAGTTCTGCTTATTCTTATTCCTATTCTGAACATCTATAAATTTACCAATATCATTCTTCAAATTAGGAAACCAAAACTATAAACAATATTTCTCCCCGCGTGTTTATCTGTCTTAAGGAACATTAGTTATCCACCATGGGGCGATGATAGCCTCAAGGTTTTCCGTTTTCTGTCACGAAGGCGCCTGTTCACATCCTTCACTAATGCCGTCGTGGATCCTAAATCAACAACAATAATCGCTTGACTATTATGGAAATAATTTATTTTTATTGACAAGCTTACGTATACACAGCAGTGTGCTGCTACCCTATTCTATATGAAAGATTACACAGTGTAGCTCAAAAACTAGCTAGAAGTTAATCTAAATATCCCCCATCTCACAGAATGGTTAGTCATACATGGAATCAGGAGACAATATGAAATTTAAGGCTGATAAGACCTCCACTAGCAAAATCTGGGTACAGCACAAGACTATCTTCCAATATTAGTGAGTGTGTGAAGTATCTGTATGTATCTGCCCGAAACGTTAGTGGCTTAGGAAAGCCTTTAGGGGTAAGGGTAGCCCCAATTATCGTATGTCTTTCAAATTTGGTCAGACAAACTGACATTCTTAAAGCGTAGATTAATTTACATATTCTTACCTCTATGTATGCCAATTTTTAATAGGCAATTCGTTAATTTGACGCGTCTTTGGGGTACGGCTGCTGTTTTAACCAGCAGGGCATGAGAATGGGTTTCCAGGGCAGCCGAGGATCCCACTGATACACATTTTAATGCAATGTGTACTCAAATAGTTATTTTCTCAAATAACTATATATTGCTATATATTAGAATTGAATGTATAATGAATTAGGCGTAGGCTAGGCTAGATTAGGTTTGGTGTTTAGGTTCTATTTGCAATTATTTGTACGTGGGTGAAGCATTTCAGCAAGTTTTCAGGAAATGTTCATTCCATGCAGCGGCTGACCTCAAAAACATTCATCAATTTTAAAATGTTTTTCATTTAAAATAGACATTTTCTCAAAAATATATATATTAATATTATTATATATATTAGCATATTGTGCATATTTAGGCGTAGGTTAGGTTGGGTGTTTAGGTTCCGCTTTACATACGCCTCACAGCTGATGACCTTTGAACATTTCTGAAACAGTGCTTTCCTGACGGCCTCTGTTCAAATCTTAACTTTGTAAATGCTTTACCTACATACTACAGATACAAATAATTGCCAACAGAACCTAAACACCTAACCTAACCTACACCTAAATATGTACACTATGCAAATAAAAAATAATATTAATTTGTGTTTGGGAACATTTTTATTTTGAATAAACAGCACTGATAACTGATTTTATTAATTTACGACACCCGCCGTCATAAATGGGCGACTGCGTCTTTGGGGTCAGCCACTGGATGACTTTGACATATCCTGAAGACGGGTTGCGTTATGGGTGATTATTTTCAAGCTTTCTCTAATAATCCTAAACTTCTACAATTATAGCGTACCTCTCAAAATGCGTTAACCAGAAATTATGATTGCAAACAAAGATCAATGAAACAAAAAATATCTAACCTAACCAAGGCACAAAACCGTAATACACAAAAATAATTTTTTTTACTTGTGGTCTCACCGCTTTTATTACCACGTGATCATAAATAACGTACGAGTCGCCGGGGACGGGCGTTGTATGGAAGATTGGTGAGACCTTCAGCACAGGTTCTGATGGTAAATGTACCCTGACGATGTTTTGAAGACCCAGCTGAATAGTTAGGAATTTGTGCCCCTGGTACCCCCACCAACTTCAAGGTAGAAGTGAAAAAAATACCATGATTCATCCAAATAATTCAGTATTTGACATGTACATCTGGAGCCTGACTGACAAGAATATTGCATATGTATAATATATTAATTTATTTTCTCAACAAATTATTATTATTATTATTATCGGAAGATTATGCATATATAATCCTACAAAGGGTTTGGTTAGGCTGAAATGGGATCAATTAGATATTCAGTTAAAGACTGTCCAACTTCAAGGTCATTTATTGTATGATCTGTAAGCGTCCTTAAATTTAAACAACTTTTATTGTTGAGGAAAACTGTGTATATTGCAGTAGGAAATAGGTTCCGCCTCTCTGCGTATATTTTCGGAGGTTTTAGCAAAAGCCAAAAAAGTGGAGTTTAAATTTGTTTAATTATTTTCCTTGCTAACAATTGTAAGACATGATTAACATTAATAAATAATATTAAACATAAACTGTAAGTTGAACAAAAGTTGAATAACAGTGGATACAATAAGTGAGTCTAGATAATGAATAACTGCTCATTAATAACAACATAACCCGTAAGTTGAACAAACGTTGAATAACAGCGGATCCAATAGGCTTGGATAGGCAATAGGATACAAATGGTCTAGGCTTGGAATAATGCAGGGGCGCTCAACTAAGGAAGTTGCTTAGTTGAGCAAGATTTGAAGGATTTGAAAGGTGTGATGCGAGGGTGTGATGCAAGAGTGTGATGCGAGGGTGTGATGCAAGAGTGTGATGCGAGGGTGTGATGCAAGAGTGTGATGCGAGGGTGTGATGCAAGAGTGTGATGCAAGGTGTGATGCGTCAAGTTAATCTTCGTCATATCGAGCGTCGCTCGATAGAGCATTGACGCTCTATACGTGGAATTTTAAAAGGCAAATTAAAGTTATAAAATAATATATAAATTATGTTTGGAAAGCTTATAACAATTAACGTTAACAAAAAAATTACACATTGCCAACAACAATCATTTCTGCATGAAGGATGACGTGATCGATCACTAGAATTATATCGGCATCAATCGATTTCAAATTTGCACAATACTTGCAGCATTCAAATCTAACCTAGCTTAATATATGCTGTGGTTTACAGGGTGACTACGGCGACCTCAACCGCTTGTTGAGCTACAAGGTCTGGCCAGCCTGTACTGGATCTACAAGCACTGTTCTCACGTTCCATTTGTTGTTTACAGGGTGACTACGGCGACCACTACCGGTTGTTGACCTACAAGAGTCTGGCCAGCCTGTACTGGATCAACAAACATTGTTCTCACGTTCTCTGGACCCTACACTCTGACGACGACACGCACATCGACATCTTCCTCTTCTACAGGGCCCTACAGGAACTCGACGACGTCAAAAGGAAACATTTTATATGTAGTTTATATATACGGACCGATGAGAAAATGGGCGGTGGAAGGTGAGGTACGAAGAGTACCCAGCCCAGAGCTACCCACTTTACTGCTCCGGTGGTGCGTGGTTCTTGCAGACCAGCCTCATCCCACGGCTCCTGGAGGCCTCTAAGGTCGTTCCTTTCCTATGGGTGGACGACCCTATATTACTGGCCTACTAGCCAAAGGGGCCGGCATCAAGCCGCTGGGTTTCCAGGATTTTTACGGCCCTGGAGCAGCAGATCGGAAAATGCTTGGGCATCACGTGGTTTGGTTTATTAAAGATGGCTCTCGTTTGGGCTGGTGGCAAGATATCGTCAATTATCATCGAAACCATTCCATGCATAATCCAGTCACTTTAATTCCTAAGGAAAAATTTTACGTTCAGACTGAGGTGAAAAATATTTAAACGCCTGATCCGATGCCTCTGAAATACTCAAAACCTCAACACATGCAAAATAAAGATAGAATGATAATAGGAATTCATATCCACTTGCGTACATTCCTCAACTATGGTACCAGTGACACCAGCGGCACCAGTGACATGAGTGACACCAATGGCGCCAGTGACCTCAGTAACATGAGTGTCACAAGTGAAATCAATGACACCAATAACATGAGTGTCATAAGTGGCAACAGTGACAAGTGGCACCAGTGACACCAAGGATAACTGCCATAACATAATATCCTTCATGGGGTAGTCTTTGACAGACAACATACTATAAGACGGTCAAAATTGGATGATTCATAGCCTATCGGGTCCTGTGTGAGAGCTTTATAGTATTTAATAATAACAAATAAATAATTGTAATATGACTCCTAAATTCTAACCTTTATAATTTGAACGTGTCACTGGTTATTTTTGGAATGATAAGAATATTGCGAAGGTGTGATGCGAGAGTATCTCATCCGACAGCTCCAGCCTGAGGGCAATAATATTCCCGGGAACATTAACAAAATCTCGTAGATTTGAGGCAAAGTGAAATTCCCGTCATAATCAATCATTATATTATGCAGGAAGAACCACACGTCTATATATATATATATATATATATATATATATATATATATATATATATATATATATATATATATTATTATGTGCCTCTGTAACTCTTTCCACCACCGCCCACGGGATGTGTATAAGGGGGTGCATAATGAAGAAAGAAATTGAATTGAATCCTTGGAGGCCTCCGAGGTCGTCCCTTTGCTATGAGCGGACGACGCCCATCACCGGCCTACTGGCGAAACAGGTCTGCATTAAGCAGCTGGGGTTTCCAGGATTACTTGGGTGGTCCGCGTGTAGATCCGGACCACCTTGGGCACTAGGTGGTGGTGTGTGTGTATGTGTGGTTTGTTAAATTTTGCTCTCAGACTTGTGGAAAGAGATCGTCAACTATCACCGAAATCATTCCATGTATAATTCAGTTACGTTAATTTCTGAAAGAACGTTCACGGTTCAGATCCGAAGAAAACGCTAAACCAGAATGAGTAAACCAGAATATTGCGGCTTTTACAGCAGAGATTGAAATGCCCACGAAAACGTTTTAATGCTTATACTTGACCATATTTCTCACTTCACCAAAATTGGATCCGCGAGAATCGGATGGGGGAGTTTCATTAATTACTAATAGTTCTTAATGAAGGTGAAGGAAAAACCCAATATATGTGTAAGTGTATAAAAAGCAAATTTTCGGAGTAGCCTACATCCTTTCTCAAGGTGTTGTATCAATAGTTATCATTTAACTTAGGCCTATCCCGACAAGCATATGTCCACCCGTACCCCAGAGCATTTTCCCCTACAAACTTAAGGAAAGCCTTTAGGGGTAAGGGTAGCCCCAATTAGCGTATGTCATTCAAATTTGGTCAGACAAACTGACATTCTTAAAGCGTAGATTAATTTACATATTCTAACCTCTATGTATGCCAATTTTTAATAGGCAATTCGTTAATTTGACGCGTCTTTGGGGTACGGCTGCTGTTTTAACCAGCAAGGCATGAGAATGGGTTTCCAGGGCAGCCGAGGATCCCACTGATACACATTTTAATGCAATGTGTACTCAAATAGTTATTTTCTCAAATAACTATATATTGCTATATATTAGAATTGAATGTATAATGAATTAGGCGTAGGCTAGGCTAGATTAGGTTTGGTGTTTAGGTTCTATTTGCAATTATTTGTACGTGGGTGAAGCATTTCAGCAAGTTTTCAGTAAATGTTCATTCCATGCAGCGGCTGACCTCAAAAACATTCATCAATTTTAAAATGTTTTTCATTTAAAATAGACATTTTCTCAAAAATATATATATTAATATTATTATATATATTAGCATATTGTGCATATTTAGGCGTAGGTTAGGTTGGGTGTTTAGGTTCCGCTGACAATTACTTGTTTTGTTGTACGTGGGTGAAGTATTTAAAGAGTTGCAATTTGAATAGAAGTCGTCAGCGAAGAAGTGTTCGAATTTCATCAGTTGTGAGTCGTGTGTGTAAAGTAATAATTTTTCAATAATAACAGGTGGTTTGGCGGCTGCACGAAATGAACATTTGGCGTTATTGATGAGGACGGGCTGGGACATTAATATATAGCGGTGCATTAAACATAGAACATTAGCGAAGCATGTATGCAAAAGTTCGAACATGATCAGTTACAAGTCTAGGTACTCCTTATCAGCAAAGTCCTAATGCTTATCAATTCAGCCGCTAAACCCCCTCTTCATAATGAAAAACACTACAAACAACTAACAAATCATGTCATTCGAAAATTTTTCAAATAGTGCCTGACTGATGACCTCCATTCTTTTTTGGAACCGTAATATGCTTTCAGACCATCATAAATATCTATATAAATACCCAGTTGGCGTGAGAATAGGTTTGGTGTCAGTCACTTTACTCTGAGGACGGGGTCTATAATTTATGAATGTGGCTTTGGGGTTGGCTGCCGGGTGGATAAACCTTACCTGAGAACAGGTTGCATGAGTCGTGAGTAAATGTTTTTTTTTCTAAACCAGGGATGTAGGGATGCGGCTGGATTAACTAGCATTTGACCTTTGTTTATTCATCCCATCTTCATTAGCATAGCCAAATGTTCATTCCATGCAACTGCCAAACCCCCTAATTATGAGAGAAAAATGCTTTACATACGCCTCACAGCTGATGACGTTTGAACATTTCTGAAACAGTGCTTTCCTGACGGCCTCTGTTCAAATCTTAACTTTGTAAATGCTTTACCTACATACTACAGATACAAATAATTGCCAACAGAACCTAAACACCTAACCTAACCTACACCTAAATATGTACACTATGCAAATAAAAAATAATATTAATTTATATTTGGGAACATTTTTATTTTGAATAAACTGCACTGATAACTGATTTTATTAATTTACGACACCCACCGTCATAAAATGGGCGACTGCGTCTTTGGGGTCAGCCACTGGATGACTTTGACATATCCTGAAGACGGGTTGCATTTATGTGTACAGGCTACGGTCGGATTAAGTGATAGCTGAACCTTATGGGTGATTATTTTCAAGCTTTTCTCTAATAATCCTAAACTTCTACAATTATAGCGTACCTCTCAAAATGCGTTAACCAGAAATTATGATTGCAAACAAAGATCAATGAAACAAAAAATATCTAACCTAACCTAGGCACAAAACCGTAATACACAAAAATATAATTTTTTACTTGTGGTCTCACCGCTTTTATTACCACGTGATCATAAATAACGTACGAGTCGCCGGGGACGGGCGTTGTATGGAAGATTGGTGAGACCCTTCAGCACAGGTGCTGAGGGTAAATGTACCCTAACGATGTTTTGAAGACCCAGCTGAATAGTTAGGAATTTGTGCCCCTGGTACCCCCACCAACTTCAAGGTAGAAGTGAAAAAAATACCATGATTCATCCAAATAATTCAGTATTTGACATGTACATCTGGAGCCTGACTGTCAAGAATATTGCATAAGTATAATATATTAATTTATTTTCTCAACAAATTATTATTATTATTATTATTATTGCAAGATTATGCATATATAATCCTACAAAGGGTTTGGTTATGCTGAAATGGGATTAATTAGATATTCAGTTAAAGACTGTCCAACTTCAAGGGTCATTTATTGTATGATCTGCAAGCGTCCTTAAATTTAAACAACTTTTATTGTTGAGGAAAACTGTGTATATATACAGTAGGAAATAGGTTCCGCCTCTCTGCGTATATTTTCGGAGGTTTTAGCAAAAGCCAAAAAAAGTGGAGTTTAAATTTGTTTAATTATTTTCCTTGCTAACAATTGTAAGACATGATTAACATTAATAAATATTAGTAAACATAAACTGTAAGTTGAACAAAAGTTGAATAACAGTGGATACAATAAGTGAGTCTAGATAATGAATAACTGCTCATTAATAACAACATAACCCGTAAGTTGAACAAACGTTGAATAACAGCGGATCCAATAGGCTTGGATAGGCAATAGGATACAAATGGTCTAGGCTTGGAATAATGCAGGGGCGCTCAACTAAGGAAGTTGCTTAGTTGAGCAAGATTTGAAGGATTTGAAAGGTGTGATGCGAGGGTGTGATGCGAGGATGTGATGCGAGGGTGTGATGCAAGAGTGTGATGCGAGGGTGTGATGCAAGAGTGTGATGCAAGAGTGTGATGCAAGGGTGTGATGCGTCAAGTTAATTTTCGTCATATCGAGCGTCGCTCGATAGAGCGTTGACGCTCTATAACGTGGAATTTTAAAAGGCAAATTAAAGTTATAAAATAAAATATAAATTATGTTTGGAAAGCTTATAACAATTAACTTTAACAAAAAATTACACATTGCCAACAACAATCATTTCTGCATGAAGGATGACGTGATCGATCACTAGAATTATATCGGCATCAATCGATTTCAAATTTGCACAATACTTGCAGCATTCAAATCTAACCTAGCTTAATATATGCTGTGGTTTACAGGGTGACTACGGCGACCTCAACCGTTTGTTGAGCTACAAGGGTCTGGCCAGCCTGTACTGGATCTACAAGCACTGTTCTCACGTTCCATTTGTTGTTTACAGGGTGACTACGGCGACAACTACCGCTTGTTGACCTACAAGGGTCTGGCCAGCCTGTACTGGATCTACAAACACTGTTCTCACGTTCCATTTGTTGTTTACAGGGTGACTACGGGGACCACTACCGCTTGTTGACCTACAAGGGTCTGGCCAGCCTGTACTGGATCAACAAACACTGTTCTCACGTTCTCTGGACCCTACACTCTGACGACGACACGCACATCGACATCTTCCTCTTCTACAGGGCCCTCCAGGAACTCGACGACGTCAAAAGGAAACATTTTATATGTAGTCATATGTACGGACCGGCGTTGAGAAATGGGCGGTGGAAGGTGAGGTACGAAGAGTACCCAGCCCAGAGCTACCCACTTTACTGCTCCGGTGGTGCGTGGTTCTTGCAGACCAGCCTCATCCCACGGCTCCTGGAGGCCTCCAAGGTCGTTCCTTTCCTATGGGTGGACGACGCCTATGTTACTGGCCTACTAGCCAAAGGGGCCGGCATCAAGCAGCTGGGTTTCCAGGATTTTTACGGCCCTGGAGCAGCAGATCGGAAAATGCTTGGGCATCACGTGGTTTGGTTTATTAAAGATGGCTCTCGTTTGGGCTGGTGGCAAGATATCGTCAATTATCATCGAAACCATTCCATGCATAATCCAGTCACTTTAATTCCTAAGGGAAAAGTTTTACGTTCAGACTGAGGTGAAAAAAATTTAAACGCCTGATCCGATGCCTCTGAAATACTCAAAACCTCAACACATGCAAAATAAAATAGAATGATAATAGTTGTTCATATCCACTTGCGTACACTCCTCAACTATGGTACCAGTGACACCAGCGGCACCAGTGACATGAGTGACACCAGTGGCGCCAGTGACCTCAGTAACATGAGTGCCACAAGTGAAATCAATGGCACCATTGACACCAATAACATGAGTGTCATAAGTGGCAACAGTGACAAGTGGCACCAGTGACACCAAGATAACTGCCATAACATAATATCCTTCATGGGGTAGTCTTTGACAGACAACATACTGTAAGACGGTCAAAATTGGACGATTCATAGCCTATCGGGTCCTGTGTGAGAGCTTTATAGTATTTAATAATAACAAATAAATAATTGTAATATGACTCCTAAATTCTAACCTTTATAATTTGAACGTGTCACTGGTTATTTTTGGAATGATAAGAATATTGCGAAGGTGTGATGCGAGAGTATCTCATCCGACAGCTCCAGCCTGAGGGCAATAATATTCCCGGGAACATTAACAAAATCTCGTAGATTTGAGGCAAAGTGAAATTCCCACCAGTTGTTCCATCAATCATTATATTATGCAGGAAGAACGACACGTATATATATATATATATATATATATATATATATATATATATATATATATATATATATATATATATGTCGTACCTAGTAGCCAGAACTCACTTTTTGGCCTACTATGCAAGGCCCGATTTGCCTAATAAGCCAAGTTTTCCTGAATTAATATATTTTCTCTAATTTTTTTCTTATGAAATGATAAAGCGACCCATTTCATTATGTATGAGGTCAAATTTATTTTATTGGAGTTAAAATTAATGTAGATATATGACCGAACCTAACCAACCCTACCTAACCTAACCTAACCTATCTTTATAGGTTAGGTTAAGTTAGGTAGCAGAAAAAGTTAGGTTAGGTTAGGTTAGGTAGGTTAGGTAGTCGAAAAACATTAATTCATGAAAACTTGGCTTATTAGGCAAATCGGGCCTTGCATAGTAGGCTGAGAAGTGCGTTCTGGCTACTTGGTACGACATATATATATATATATATATATATATATATATATATATATATATATATATATATATATATATATATATATATATATATATTATGTGCCTCTGTAACTCTTTCCACCACCGCCCACAGGATGTGTATAAGGGGGTGCATAATGAAGAAAGAAATTGAATTGAATCCTTGGAGGCCTCCGAGGTCGTCCCTTTTCTATGAGCGGACGACGCCCATCACCGGCCTACTGGCGAAACAGGTCTGCATTAAGCAGCTGAGGTTTCCAGGATTACTTGGGTGGTCCGCGTGTAGATCCGGACCACCTTGGGCACTAGGTGGTGGTGTGTGTGTGTGTGGTTTGTTAAATTTTGCTCTCAGACTTGTGGAAAGAGATCGTCAACTATCACCGAAATCATTCCATGTATAATTCAGTTACGTTAATTTCTAAAAGAACGTTCACGGTTCAGATCCGAAGAAAACGCTAAACTAGAATGAGTGTAAATAACTTACTGTTTTTGACTACATCTGACAGACTGATTGAGAAGTGGTTCCTGGACTACACCGCATCCCCATGCAGGGCTACGCCCTCCAGTCCTTGCACACTCCTTCACCAGTTGATTGACAGTTGAGAGGCAGGACCAAAGAGCCAAAGCTCAGCCTCCGCAAGATCAACTAGGTGAGTACATTGGAGGAGCTATGCAGATGAGCTGCGAAACGACAACCTTTTATATTTATTTATATACAAGAAGGTACATTGGGTTTGTGAGAATACATAGCATGGTATTTACAATCTTGTAAAGCCACTAGTTATCGCTGGGTTGGGTGCGACGCCTATCACGCCTACATAAAACAGGACCTCATAACTCTCCCTCCTTGACGCTTCACTCTGGTCTGCCCATCTCTGCCTCCCCTGTCGGGCTGGGAGGGGGTTCCAAGCCAGCTGGCTTGGAGGTAGAGGCTCCCCCGCATCGTCATTCCAGTCATTCTTGCATGTAACTTGCTCATCAAGATTGTAACTTGCTTAGCTAAATGAATTGTGGGGTTCAGTCCCTGAACCCTTTATGTGCCTCTGTAAGCCTTTCCGCTACCGCCCACAAGATGAGTATGGGGTGCATAATAAATGAACTAAACTAAACTTACAGTCATTGTTCATATTTGTACTGTAATTTTATAACAAGTTCCTTATATGTTACACACACTATTATTTGACACTCATTTAGATTTGTAATTAATGTTAATTGCCTTAGTTTACTCACATTCCCAATTGCAAAATTAGTG
>WNGS01109635.1:10742307-10759230 GCA_020271785.1 Procambarus virginalis | reverse complement strand
CGATTGTATTCATTTTTCAAATGAATTCAAAAGAACTACAATTCATTGTTGAGCAATGAATTAATAACACTGCCATTTTTAAGATGAACAAATCAAAATATACACAGAAGTGTATATTCAATACACTAATTTCCACTAACCAACAGGGTGGCAGCTGCTGTATATCCTTAAAGCCATCATATTAGTTAATACAATCTCGACTTCTATATTATCTCACTCTTGTTCATTCCATTCATACTACAGCATTCTCTTAAATGGTCCACACACACACACTTAAACCATCTAAGTATGCACTCTAATCTTCAGCCATCTGCTACATTCTCTTTATTTTGAATCGAGATTTTGTATTGTACTGTACTTCCATTACATCTCTCTAGCTGGCCAGTTTATTAATACTCCTCATTCCACCATCGGTCTCGTATCATGCAGATCGGCGTTCAATCCACGACTGTCAAAGTGGTTGGGCACCATTCCTTTCCCCGTCCCATCCCAAATCCTTATCCTGACCCCTTCCAAGGGCTATTCAGTTGTAATGGCTTGGCACTGTCTCCTGATAGTTTCCTTCCCTTCAGGTCTTGCAATCTTCCCTCATTTTTCACCAGAAAAGAAGGAGCTGGCTGCAAACGAACAAAGCGCCCACCAAGGCCAAAAGAATAAGAACCCCCAGAGTCGAAGTAGAGCATGAACCTCCCACACCCAACAACTGGAAGCCATAGAAAGCCAAAATCTGCTTTATGAAACAATCCTGGGCCATCGTGAACCGAGCAGACAAAAGAAAAGAAATGAAACAACCCATTCAATGGACAAGGCAAGCTCAGTCAGTGCATGAAACAATGCACAAGAAAGTTGGCGAAATGGGGCTGAAGAGTATCAACCACAAATGTAAGCTGGAGCAGCTCCACCAACACTGCACTCAATCTCCCTGTCAAAGGGGCTACCCACAGTGCGAACCTCACGAGCCAGCCTTCCGAACAGAGCGAACATGGCACTGACCAGACAAAGAAGAAGTGGCTTCGGGAAGTGCATGTGTCCCAGCATCTGTCTCCAAGAATGATCTATCCCGACCAACAGTAGGTGTTGCCCCGGGTCGACCAAACCTCTGTGGGAGGCGAGCACGACCACCATGAACACACAAGTCAGAAATAAGCTGACAAGCAGTGGCCACTAAAGACAGGAACGAAGAAACAATGTCCTCGGGAAACAGGAGTGAGGAAAAGAAGTGGAGATGAGAGCCAGGTCCCCACCATGAGTCAAAGTACCGGGCCAGCATGGCCTGTCAACACACAAGACAGGAGGCAAAAAAACACAGCCACTGCCTCCCAGAGGATCAGAGCATACAGTTTGAGGAGGGTCGCTAATGCCAAAGCAGCAGAGATCAGAACCCCAGCAACAGGAACCTCACTGAGAGCCCCAACGACCTCTGTGAGACAATCACAATGAAGCTTCAGGAGGTCAAGAAACACATGATAGAATTCAAGTGCAAGCGGGCAAGAAGGTCATCTACAACTAATGCAGTTAACAACTGAGGAACTTGAGCATGCAGCTGCACGAGACCAGCATCACAGTAGAGAGTAGGAGCAAAGAGGCAAGCATTGAGAGGCTCTTAATAGACCCCCCAGAAACACCTACAACACAGTAGATAGCTCCCACCACTCAAACATGCAGGAATGACAGAAACTGTGCCACACCTCAAGGGTAAACTAAGGATAGTCTGTCAGCCAGGATGATTCTGGAACCTTTTAAGGTACTCAAAAAAGGAGAAGAACCAAACTCAAAAGAGGCCAGGTCCATAACCGAGGAATAAACTGGGTTATGCAGGAAGTATTCACAAATAGCCTCCTGAGCCTCTGCTGGGGGTACTCACAAGGTAGGAAACCTCCGAAAATACAAAACCAAAGAACCCAGAGGCACTTGAAAACAAACCTTGGGGGAAGCCGCACCCAAATTGAGCTCATACAGGTGGAGGAGAATAGAGGAGAAAAACCCCACCCCCCCCCTCCTACAACAAAAGATCCTCCACAGAAGGCACCAAGGCCTATATAGGGTCAAACTGAACCCAAGGGCCCAACTCTGATTCCTCTCAAGCCCCAGGAACTGCAGAAGATGGTCCAGGGGCAGCGCCATGTTCCATGCCCACTGTTTGGGATAGAAAAGCAGAGTCCAAGGAAGAGACATCAGAAGAGAAGGCCGGCTGGAAAGACCTTAAATTCTCGACACGAACAGTAGGCTCAAGACTGCCTCCATGCTCAGTCAGAAAGGAAGATCCACCCAAGCCACATCCCGAGCTAAACCCTGCCCCGAGTCTGAAACCCTCAGACTCTTCGAGGCCAGAAACAGGAAGGAGATTGGTGAACCATGCCTGCCAGGAAAAAGAGGTGAGGATGGAACCATGCTTGCTTTAACTAACACCTCCAAATTTGAGTCCCTAAACACCAAGTTGGGCAAATCTGGAGCATCCAACCGGGCACACAAATGGGACCACTACAACACAGAAAATTGCAAACATAATGAATTAATCAATTGCAATTACGGTAAGAAATGCCTCACTTCCCAGCCTTATTCACCTTTCTTAAATCATTTTCCTCTATTCATTTCCTTCATTTATATTATTAATCATTTTAGATTAATAATATAAATATTCTATAATATGTACTATGATATAGTATTTTAAACAATTCCCTATCAATACTGTACAGTAAAAGTACTCATCACAGCAGTTTCCAATCATAGTATTTCAATTGATTGTAAGTGAGGTATGAGATGGAGTTTGAGAAAACAACTTATAAGGGTTTTAATTGGATGATTTGCTATCAATGCCAAGGTAATTTACCTAGCCACAGACCTCTGGTGAAAACTGTGGGGAAGTGATGCAGGATGCAGAAGCATCTCTCTCTCTACTTCAAAGAGGCAAGCTAAAAAAAAAAACAAATAATAAACAGAAAAATTAACTAGCTGATATATTAAAGTGGCAATATTCACCAATCATTAAATACTTAAATTTCCCTAAAGACTGACCCTTCACAACATATATAATACTCAGGGCACTCAATCTCATAGAGTATGTAGAAGGCAGAATTAATGCAAAATTCCAACATAAAGGGGAATTATACACGTTAAAATATCACAATGTACATTTATTTTATGTAACAATTTTTGTATATTTTTAAATGAGAATGAGATTTATCCTAATCCTATAATGTTCTTACCAATTTGGGTTCTGTTGATGAGGTGTAAAGACAGATGCTTCTCTCATAGTGATCCAGTGAGAGACAGAAAGGTTATGCGTTTCAACATTAAATTTCCTCAGTCTTCTGTCCCACCAGCATTCCTCTTCCAGTTCAAAATTATCTACTTGTAAGGTTTCCACCTGAAAATAGATTACATTATAGGCCTTTTAACATAAAATAGTGAGACTGAGCATAACTATAAAGAGGATGCATATGATCAATGCATTATTTATATGATCAGGAGTGACTGCATCATTGTGTTTACTTTCCCCCATCTCACAAGCATGGTGAGAGCAGCCAAAATATTGCAAGTGAAGTGACTTCTAATGTGTTTATGAGCCACTCCTTTTAAACATGAAGTGTGTTTTACCATGATGGAAATGTTTGGCTTTCCCTCAAAGAACAAGCATTCAATGATAGAGTATGTTTTATCTGGCCAATATGAGTTCCAAAAGGGCATTAAGTGACAAGTTACTTATAAGTCAGTTATAATTACTGTATAAGGTTATAAATCAAACAATTACTGTATTCAAAACACAAACATGGTTATTTTATGGCAGAGTGATGCAGGCAAGAGGTAATGTACTATTACAAAGCTCTTAACATCAATAGACTGCATTAATCATGTAATTCAGACACTCAGTGATGGTATAGTGCTATGTAATAATGATACTGAATGGTAGATATAATAAACGAAACAGTGTTGCAATGGAGCACATTCTTCTCTCTGGCGCCATACAAAGATACCCAGAGCAGGTATTCGAGTCACCATCTTTGTGATCGGGCAGTCTCCAGTATCAAACCTGCAGCTGGTATCTGACAAGTCCTTGCAACAGAGTATAAAATAAAACCAAAAATGCCAGGAACCCTTGAAACATCAAATGTACCTAATGTGATATAGTTAGAATAACTATTAAATCTTTTGGTTTAAATGATTCTGGACTTACTTCTTACAAAAATTTTATGAAACTTTTAACTTTTTTTATTCTCAAATTTGTGTGTTATATTTGACCTAAATTGTTTACTCTAGTTTTCAGACAGATGTATGGTTCTAAAACCACACTAAATACTAGAGAAGATCTAGTGCATTGCATCATTGCAAAGGACTAAAGCTCATGCCAAGGAGAGCACAGTACAATCGTAAGTGGACCCACCCTTCTTAATATTGATGGTAAAACATTTCGGACAGCAGCAACTCTCTTCGTGTAATGTCGCCCATCTTTATCTCTTTTTCGTTCTATGATGGAGCAGGAAATTATATTTGGGTCATATTCATTCGGAAATTTGGTAAGATGCGTAGCCACAACAACCTCGACTGGCTCATGATACACATGTTCTGCTGTCACTGTTACTGTCATTGTACATCTCTGAAAAGTCAAAAACCTATTAGTTAATATAATATTAGACATTCTAAGGTTGGCCTAAAGCAAATATCCTTTCCTTAATTTATTCTGTGCAATCTTCTGTAAATCTGTAAACAGTAGGATTGGCAATTCAGTATTATTGAAATACAGTGGTACCTTCATTTTCAAATTTAATCCGCTCCCAGAGACAGTTCGAAAACCGAAAATTTGAAAACCGAAATGAATTTTGCCATAAGAAATAATGTACAGTAAATTGAAATAATCCATTCCACACTCCCCAAAAATATTAACTTAAAATACATTATATACATACTAGTACTTATGTTTTGTACTACAGTATGTAGTACAAAACAAGTATATCTGTAGTACAAGTATATCTTACCTTTATTGAGGACTCTTGTTAGCATATGGAAGATACCAACAAGAAGGGAGAGGAGAGAGGTGTTAGCGTTTAGAAGGGGAATCCCCTTTCATTATACCTTTTATGTTCAGAACCAAACAAACCAGCATTGAATGTAATGAAATGTCATTTTCTGGGTAAGTCCCGGAGGCTCCCCAGAGCTATCCAGGTTCATATGTAACTATTAGCTTTCTGGCATCAGTCAAGACGAATGGAGTTCTTGCCTACTGGGAATCACGAGCCAGAACCTGGCCCCCCCTCACAGAGGCACGAGGAGAAATGGCCTGCAGAACCCCCCTGTGGTTGGGAGAATGCTATGTCTGCCATCGACCGGGTCTGGCACCCAGAAGATAGGTGCCCCAAACAAACTCGTATTCTGGAAAATATTGATACCAAAAGCTGAACGAGTGGACAGAACTCCCCACCAAAATTAGCAGCGAACATGATGTCATCACGTTGATGTGCCGCTGTCTGAGCATCCCCCCCCCTTCTCTCTGGGAGGGGCAAATGGAGAGCCCAGACAGATTCCGGATTAGAACCCAGATTCTCGACTGTGAGTTTGAGAATGAGCCTGACTGTACTAGATACATTTTCACCCGTGGAATTGCCAACCAACTGAAGTCATAAATACCAAGAGTACCTCAGTTTAAAATGCAACAAGAAAAAATTATCATGAATAATGGAGGGAAGGGGAACTTTGACAAGCCACCATTTACTGTCCCTACCAAGGCCATTACAGATTTATTTATTTACTTATTTATTTATTTATTTTTTATTTATATACAAGAAGGTACATTGGATTCATGAGAGTACAGAGACTTGAAGTTTTACATTCTTGTAAAGCCACTAGCACACATAGTGTTTCGGGCCTATCCTTAATTAAAATATACTCTTAAGAAGTAATTTCTAGCAGAATTAAAAATTGCTTACAGGTACATTGTAAGTACAAAAATACATTGTAAGAAAGTACAAAAACACATCGCAAGAAGGAACAAAAACGCATTACAAGTACAAAAAATACATTGCATAAGAAATTTGGCAGAAAAAAAGTAGGTACATTAAAGTAAATTTAAGGGTAATCCACAGGTAATGAAGATGGCATCAGCAAGATGCTGACATCAGGCAAATTTAGTAAAAATTTGGATATGTATAAAGAACACCAGTGCAAAATATAACTACAGTATTTACATTGTTCAAACAATCCTTAAATTACTCCTAAGTCCCAATATCCTTACAAAATGCATGAGTCATCATACTTCAACAATGAACAGGACATCATACTGTATTAGTCTGAATTTTACCAAATCTTCATAGACATGTTTTCCATCCCCAGATAGCATACTGAAATACATTATTTATTTATTTATTTATTTATTTATTTATTTATTTATTTATTTATTTATATGCAAGAAGGTACATTGGGTTTGTGAGAATACATAGCATAGTATTTACAATCTTGTAAAGCCACTAGTACGCGCAGCGTTTCGGGCAGGTCCTTAATCTAACAGATAATTTTAAGTAGGTAAATTCTAGCAGAATTAATAATATGATAACAAATACATTGCAAGAAAAAATGAGGTGAGAGAGATTAGTAAGTATATTAAAGCACATTGATATATTAAAGCTCTGATTGATTACATTGACAGCTAGATTGGTAATTTAAATAAGATTAATAGACACCGTACAGCAGATTGGCAGCACATATAAGAAGACAGCAATGATCACAATGGTAAAGATGTTCAGATTGGGTACATAAAGATTGGAGATTGGGTAGCAATAGATACAGTGCAATTTTAAAGCAAAAGGTAAAAAACAATGAAGATGAAATTAGGTACTTTTTAGTATTGTTTTTGAATGACGTAAAAGTTGGACAGCTTTTCAATTCAATAGGGAGTGAGTTCCATAGACTGGGTCCCTTTATTTGCATAGTGTTTACACAGATTAAGTTTAACTCTGAGGATATCAAAGATATATTTATTTCTGGTGTGGTGATAATGGGTCCTATTACATCTGTCCAGGAAGAGTTTCAGAACAGGATTTGCATTTAAGAACAGGGTTTTGCAAATGTAGTTGACACAAGAAATTTGTGGAGTGAGATTATGTTTAGCATGTTTAGGGAGTTAAACAAGGGGCTGAGTGTTGTCTGAAAGCAGACTTTGATATTATTTGATAGCAGATTTTTGCTGGGTGATGATGGACTTGAGGTGGTTTGCAGTGGTTGAACCCCATGCACAGATACCATAGTTAAGATAGGGATATATTAGTGCATAATATAGAGAGATGAGAGTAGAGTTAGGTACATAATATCTGATTTTGGAGAGTATACCAACTGTTTTGAGACTTTCTTAGTTATGTGCTGTGGGTACTGAAGTTGAGTCTCTTGTCTAGGAATAGGCCACGAAACTTTCCATCATTTTTATTGCTATGTTTACATTGTCTATCTGAAGCTGAATTGCATTTGTAGATTTGCTTCCAAATAAGATGTAGTAGGTCTTTTCTATATTAAGTGTTAGTTTGTTGGTTGACATCCATAAGTGGACTTTCTTTAGTTCATTATTAAAAACATTATTTAGTGTATGTGGGTTGGGGTTAGAGTAGATGAGGGTAGTATCATCAGCAAACAAAATAGGTTTCAGAATGTTAGAGACATTAGGCAGATCATTGATGTATATAAGAAATAGGAGAGGTCCCAAGATGCTGCCCTGTGGGACTCCAACGGTTATTGGTAGAGTGGGAGAGGTTATATTATTGATGGCTACACATCGGTGTCTATCACTAAGATAGGATTGGATATAGTCCAGTGCATGGCCTCGGATTCCATAATGATGGAGTTTACGTAAGATGTAATTGTGATTAACAGTATCAAAGGCCTTTCTCAGGTCAATGAAGAGTCCAATTGTAAACTCATTTTTGTCAAGGGCTGAGTAAATTATATCAAGGAGACTAATAATTGCATTGTTGGTACTCTTTTGGGAGCGGAAGCCAAACTGACAGGGGCTAAGAATGTTGAATTTTACGAGATAGGAGTAGAGCTGTTTGTAGATAATTTTTTCAAATATTTTTGATAGTATGGGTAGGTTTGATATTGGTCTATAATTATTTATGTCTGCCAGATTACCTCCTTTATGAACTGGCATTACTCTTGCTTTTTTAAGGATATCAGGGAAGGTATGACACTCAAGGGATTTGTTGAACAGCAGAGCTATAGGTGGCGCAAGGGCATGGGAGGCGCTCTTGTATACAATGGATGGGATTTCACTGATGTTCCCAGCTTTGGTTTTTAGTGAGTGTATGATGGACACAACATCTGTCGGGCTGACTGGTGAAAGGAGAAGATAGTTTGGATAGCTGCCTGAGAGATATGTGTTGATATGTGTCCGAGTCTGTGGGATTTTACTGGCAAGGTTAGCACCAATCGATGAAAAGAAGCTATTAAATTCATTCGCCATTTCTAAATCAGATGACAGTGTAAGGCCATCCTTAGAGAGTGTTATCTGGTTGTGGGAGTGTTGTTTAGTTCCTAGGATATTAGAGATGGTATTCCATGTGCTTTTCATGTTGCCTTTTGCTTCTTTGAATCTAGTCTCATAATATGAAAGTTTAACTTTTCTTATGATACTGGTAAGCACTGATGCACTGACATCTTAACTTATAAGAAAATCATGCAAAATGCCACTTGTAAAATATTAGCTAAATAAACAATTTGACTCTGAGGCTTCCCTAGGCCTACAGCTTCACCACACAAAAACACTATCATACAACTGTCAAACGCTGTGTGTACCTTTGTCAACTCTCAAACAAAATCACACACACACACGCCGATAACAAACTTCAAAGTGCCCACGAGATTTCCAGTCACAGATAACACTAACAGCAAACTCGGCGTCTTGGAGAGCTGACAAGGAGAGACGACGCGGCCACAGCAAGGAGGAGGAGGAGGAGGAAGTGTATACCTCTCAAGTATACCCCTGTCAGTATACCCCCGTCAAGTATACACCGCCGGGAAGGACCGTTGGACTACGTGCCGGACGGCATCCACTCCAATACTCTTCACTCGCCAGGATGTCTGTACTCAAGCATGTACTCTGCACTTGTAAGTGTCACACATTTGGGGTTTTCACGCGGTGGAATAAGTATCCATAGTTGGTGAAGGGGGGGGGGGAGGCTCTTTTGAGTACGGACGCCAGCACTTGTTGCGGTGCTCTCCAGACCTTAGAGTATACATGTACTAGAGGACGCACCGCGCCGTTTGTTTTGGTGCGGCTTGTCACGTGACTGCTGGCACCAGAGTCTTATACAGGGTGTCTCAAAATATTTTTTTTTTNCACACACACACACACACACACACACCGGGTAAACAAGGATGAACTATTCACACTGGAGGGGCGCGAACAGGGGACACAGGTGGAAGCTGAGTACCCAAATGAGCCACAGAGACATTATAAAGAACTTTTTCAGTGTCAGAGTAGTTAGTAAATGGAATGCACTAGGAAGTGATGTGGTGGGAGGCTGACTCCATACACATTTTCAAATGTAGATATGATAGAGCCCAGTAGGCTCAGGAATCTGTACACCATTGATTGACAGTTGAGAGGCGGACCAATGAGCCAAAGCTCAACCCCCGCAAGCACAATTAGGTGAGTACATTAGATGAGTACACACATGTATACAATACGGCTCCTATTCTAAGTCATTGGGACCAAGCTTTCAATAAATGTGAGGGAGCTGGACGCGGGAAGGACGGTGTAACAGGGTCCTCACATCGTTCAGTGACGTTACCAGGTAGGAGAGACGGTGTTCAAGGTGGAAGAGCAGCAGACCACGGGACATGAAAGTTAGAAGGAACTGAACGACGAGAACATGAAAATTAAAAGTAGTAGAGCGGGGCGACTTGGAAGGAAACTGGAGAGAGAAATGAGTGGCCGAGAAGCAGAAGAACGTCATCAGCATTAGAGCAGTAAATTAACGGACGTAAATAACGCAGAAGATGTGGACTGTTTTAAATGTAAATGATGCAGAGAGAAGATTAAACAGAGTCAAGATTAATTTGATATAATGATTGAGAGGTCGGACTTAAAAGCGGACGCCGTCCCTGATCAAGATTATCGAGGTGACTTCATCCAGAAGAGTTCACAAAACATGGCCTCACGGCTGAGTGTAACAACGGTCGGGATTGTAGTCCTAAGGTTTTCGGGTTCTATTCCCGCCGGAGGCGGAAACAAGTGGACAGATGTTTCTTTCACCGTGATGCCCCTGTTCGCCTAGCAGTAAATAGTTACCTGGGAGTTAGACAGCTAACGGGCTGCTTCCTAGGGTGTGTAACAAAAGAGAGGCCTGGTCGACGACCGGGCCGCAGGGACGCTAAGTCCCGAATCATCTCAAGGTAACCTCAAGAAGAAGATAAACCGTGAGAACAAACAGAAGACATGGTCACAACCTACAAAATACTCGCAGGACTGACGAGGGATATTAGATCGAGGCGCACAGATGAAAACTAAGCACACAAATGACTCGGAGGAAGGTTATGACGAATTTTGGCCGAGTTCAGTCCCGATCATTAAGGATCGAGAGGGCAACGATCTTTAATTGTTACCTGGTCACTCAGCAGGAATTGAGGACCAGGTTGTATAGTGATCTGCGGGACGTGTTCCAGGAAGACCAGGCGAGTAAGGCTTACCATGAGCTATGGGAAGAGATAGAGTTCTCGGCCTGCTTACAGGAGTCAGAATAGTCTTTCTACTTCTTTAAATCTTTAAATCTTTACATCTTATATAAATAAATAATAAATCTTAAATCTTTACTCATTTGTGCAAAAAAGAAGAAAAAGAAAAAAAGTATATATATTATATATAATTTTTATTTAGTTTGATTAGGAAAAAAACTGATTAGAGCAGACAGCATTTGTCCGACTGTGCGCCTCCTAACTGTCCGACTGTGCGCCTCCTAACTGTCCGACTGTGCGCCTCCTAACTGTCCGACTGTGCGCCTCCTAACTGTCCGACTGGTGCGCCTCCTACTGTCCGACTGTGCGCTCCTAACTGTCCGACTGGTCGATATGTATTTATATGTATGCTACGTATATCATATTACTTTGTTAGGTTTAAATATGTGTATGTGTATCATAAATTGTGTTCTGTTTTCAGAACGCACCGGTACATAACGGACCAGTCGACAGTTAGTAGCGCACAGTCGGACAGTTAGGAGGCGCACAGTCGGACAGTTAGGAGGCGCACAGTCGGACAGTTAGGAGGCGCACAGTCGGACAGTTAGGAGGCGCACAGTCGGACAGTTAGGAGGCGCACAGTCGGACAAACTGCTGTCTGCTCTAATCAGTTTTTTTTCCTAATCAAACTAAATAAAAATTATATATTAGATATATACTTTTTTTCTTTTTCTTTTTTTTGCACAAATGAGTAAAGATTTAAGATTTTTTTATTTATATAGATGTAAAGATTTAAAGATTTAAAGAAGTAGAAAGACTACTTCTGACTCCTGTAAGCAGGCCGAGAACTCTATCTCTTCCCATAGCTCATGGTAAGCCTTACTCGCCTGGTCTTCCCTGGAACACGTCCCGCAGATCACTATACAACCTGGTCCTCAATTCCGCTGAGTGCCAGGTAACAATTAAAGATCGTTGCCCTCTCGATCCTTAATGATCAGGGACTGAACTCGGCCAAAATTCGTCATAACCTTCCTCCGAGTCATTTGTGTGCTTAGTTTTCATCTGTGGCTCCTCGATCTAATCACTCCCTCGTCAGTCCCTGCGAGTATTTTGTAGGTTGTGACCATGTCTTCTGTTTGTTCTCACTGGTTTATCTTCTTCTTGAGGTTACCTTGAGATGATTTCGGGACTTAGCGTCCCTGCGGCCCGTCGTCCGCCAGGCCTCTCTTTTGTTACACACCCCTAGGAAGCAGCCCGTAGCAGCTGTCTAACTCCCAGGTACCTATTTACTGCTAGGCGAACAGGGGCATCACGGTGAAAGAAACTCTGTCCACTTGTTTCCGCCTCCGGCGGGAATAGAACCCGAAACCTTAGGACTACGAATCCCGACCGTTGTACACTCAGCCGTGAGGCCATTGTTTGTGAACTCTTCTGGATGAAGTCACCTCGATAATCTTGATCAGGGACGGGCGTCCGCTTTTAAGTCCGACCTCTCAATCATTATATCAATTAATGCTTTGACTCTGTTTATCTTCTCTCTGCTATCATTTACATTTAAACAGTCCACATCTTCTGCGTTATTTACGTCCGTTAATTTACTGCTCTAATTCTGATGACGTTCTTTCTGGCTTCTCGGCCACTCATTTCTCTCTCCAGTTTCCTTCCAAGTCGCCCTCGCTCTACTACTTTTAATTTTCATGTTCTCGTCGTTCAGTTCCTTCTAACTTTCATGTCCCGTTGGTCTGCTGCTCTCCTCACCTTGAACACCGCTTCTCTCTCTACCTGGTAACGTCACTGAACGATGTGAGGACCCTGTTAACCCGTCCTTCCCGCGTCCAGCTCCCTCACATTTAATTGAAAGCTTGTCCCAAGACTTAGAATAGGAGCCGTATTGTAACATGTGTGTACTCATCTAATTGTACTCACCTAATTGTGCTTGCGGGGGTTGAGCTTTGGCTCATTGGTCCCGCCTCTCAACTGTCAATCAACTGGTGTACAGATTCCTGAGCCTACTGGCTCTATCATATCTACATTTGAAACTGTGTATGGAGTCAGCCTCCACCACATCACTTCCTAGTGCATTCCATTTACTAACTACTCTGACACTGAAAAAGTTCTTTCTAATGTCTCTGTGGCTCATTGGTACTCAGCTTCCACCTGGCCCCTTGTTCGCGCCCCTCCAGTGTTGAATAGTTCATCCTTGTTTACCCGGTGTTGTTTTGTGTGTTGGTGTGTGTGTGTGTGTGTGTGTGTGTGTGTGTTTGTGTTGTGTGTTTGTGTGTGTGTGTGTGTGTGGGGACCCCGCCTTTCAGACTTTTTATTTAATTCTGAATAAAATCAATATAGTTTTTTTACTAAGCTACCCTCCCCACCCCAACTCTCCTTGTAAAAATCGGATTCTTCCTGAAAGAATGACTGGAGAAAATTCCACACGAGACGCTCAAATGTCACAGGGTGCGACCGGCTATAACATAACTATTGTTCCTCTTTGTTTACCGACGCAGTTCATTAGTGTCTAGACACAACGACTCCACACGCGGAGTCGTATAAACTTAACATATATGGTCAATATGTATGTTATATGTATGCTACGTATATATACCGGCCCACCTGCTGGTAGTTGACCCCCCGGATCAGCAACGGACAATATGGTCATATATACTCGTGCTTCTTCAGACAACTCACAAAATATTGACCCTGGTTTCGGTCCTGGGTCCCCACACGAGCTCAGTTCCCGCAGAAGCGAGTGATTCCCAGTAAGACTGTCTGGTAGACGGAGGCCACGCAACACGACCAAGGTAAACCCAAGGTACACGTTACTGTACGGAGGTGGACGCCCAACCACCGCCGGTACTTGTGACTGGAAACGTCACTGCATAATTTATTAATACTTTATTGTGTCGGGGACAGGCAGCAGTGTATAAATAAACCTTTTAGCTCATATCTAGTCCTCCCAAAGGTTGAATTACTGAACTACCACTCCCCCCCCCCCCCCGAGTTATAGCTCAATAACTACTAACTATCCTATGTACCAACTGCTCGGGGAACAGAGTCTTAGTGATAGGTACGCACCCAGCCATTTCCTGTCCCGCCTGTGGTCGATTGTGAGTAGAGCACGAATCCGACTGTGCCACCAAGACCGTCCTCTGCCATTCCTCCCTTCCATCAATTTCCCGCTGGAGTACTGTAATTTATATTCTCCCGGAGCTGGATAACCTAACCGGTTCCACTATACCTCACCTAAGGAATAATCCTAACCCTAAAAAAATATAATTACATATCTCGTATCCTGAGCTCAAGGGCTCAGCTCAAGGTTAAGAAATATGCTTTTTCTTTTCAACTCGCGAATTTTAGGTCAGTATTGACGTGCTGAAGCAGCGGGGAATTGACACCTGTTGACAGAACATTGTTTGTTTAGTCTTTAAATGTCAACACAGGCGTCTTATGTCTGTACAAGTGTCTTGAGTCTGTACAGTGTCTTGATCTGTACAAGTGTCTTGAGTCTGTACAAGTGTCTTATCTGAATCTATATTATATTATTTCATTGTGTCGGGGGACAGGAAGCCAGAGTGTATTCATACACTCTTATACATCCTGGGTGGGGTGTGATTCGCCCTTGGTAAGGGAAGGGGGAAGACCTCGATACAAGCCCAAAGGTGTATGAATACACTCTGGCTTCCTGTCCCCCGACACAATGAATTATTAATTTAACACGTTAGGCTTATTATCAAGGTCCTCCTCTCCCCAAGATCGACTTACTGACTTTGCCCAGAATGCAACAACAACAAGCTGACTACCTCCTGGTACTTACTGCTAGGTGACAGATGCATTACATGAAAGGAAATGTGACCACCATGTTGTCCCGCCCGGGATTCGAACCCGAATTCTCGATTGTGCGTCGAGTGGACCTGACTGTACTACCGGGACCCTATGTCTGTACAAGGCTCTTATGTCTGCACAGTTGTCTTATGTCTGTACGAGTGATATATGTCTATACAAGTTAATTATATCTGTACAAGTGTCTTATGTCTGTATAAGAGACATACGACTTCACCCCTTGTCATGTTAACCCTTCAATTGCGCACAGCGACCACAGTCTTTTAGATCTAGTTTAAGATTTAAATTCCTGTGTGGTGACCGGTGCACCCATGCAATGTCTCAGGCCTCCAGTAACAACCGCCATCTTGAAAAAATCACGGGCTGCTGCATGCTCTGGGTAGGCCTCAGAGTGTGTACAGCAACCGTGAGCAATGCCCACTCCTCTGGCTCACAGCCCCGGCATGTGGCTTGTGTCACACCATCATTCTCAGAGGAGGAAATTCTCAAGAAACCGCTGGAATGTGACATTGGTAATCCTGATAGTAATGAAGAGGTTCCTGCTAGCGATAAAGACAATACACAAAAATCAGATATGTAGTTGTTGTTGTTGATTTAGGGGCGACGACGATCCAAAAATCAGATATAAGTGAGCAACCTGCCCTCAAGGAGGTACCCTGGAGGTAGTCACTTCAAAACAATTTCATAATTAGGGCTGTTAATACATAATTACTCCCTAATTTATATTTAGGTTAGGTTTATTATGTTGGTTATGTAAATTCGGTTATTGTTCTCAAACATGAAATATGAAGTCAAAAACTAATTTACGTATCCCTTAGAATATATTTACAGAAAACCTAATTCTTCAGACTATTTCAAAGAAAACACGTTAAACATAGACTTCCTACATTTTAAACAAAAAAATTATAATGCATAAAGCTATAACTTCAGAATGTTCTCTGTTTAGTACAAAGGTTCACATGCCAGTTTATAAGTGGACTATTATGGAACAGTAATGCTTTCAGACTATCACAAATATCTAGATAACTATCCAGGTAGTCTGAGAGGGGCAAGGTTTTTGTGTCTCATTTTAATCACTTTACCCTGAGAATGGGCTCAAGTGAGGTGAAAGCGATGAACCATTGAGTGTCTCAAAGGTGAAGCTTACCCCATCGCAGCCTGTCCTCAAAGCAAAGGCCAAAGTCCATTCCATGCACCCTCTAAACCCCGTTTATGAATGAAAAATAGTTTACACACGATTCACAACTGATAATGTCCAACACTTCCGGACAAGTGCTTCATTGACGACTTTTGTTCAAACCACAATACTGTAAATGGTTAGTACAGTACCCACGTACTACAAATAATCTCCAACAGAACTTAAACACCTAACCTAACCAATGCCTAAATATGCACAATATGCTAATATATAACAATATTAATTTATATTTCAGAAAAAACTATTTTGAATGAAAAGCATTTTAAAATTGATGAATGCATCTTTGGGGTCGACCGCTGGGTGGAATGACCTTGGTCTGAGGACGGGTTGCCCACCGCCATTATGGCCCCGGTCTACGCTACAACAGCTACAGCGTCCCATTACATTACAGCAAATGATAGACTGTGGAAGGTGACATACATGTTCAATGACCTGAATGGAAATTGCAAAGAATTCTACATACCAGGTCAAAAGCCAGTGACTCACTTGTACTTTTCAAGAGATGTGTTGTTTTCAAGCAGTATGTTCCCCTCCAAATGCCATAGATTTGAACTTTTTGTTCTGTATGATTGTGAGACAGGAATGGTGACAGACATGATACTTTATTCTGACACAGACATAGACATTACCAGTAACGATTCTCGGGAATTTTTGGGCAGCGTAATTAAGACGCTGATGGCTCTACTTCTGAACAAGGGGCACATCCTATATACACACAACTATTATACCTGTCATTGCTAACTAGGTTCCTACCTGAACATAAGATCTTCAGTAAAAAAAAAGATGTTTGTGGCATAGTAAAGTCATGAAGGAGAGAAATGCTTGTGTTTGATCAAAGTATTTCAGTAGGTGAATGTCAGCTGAGAAAAATTGACAATGTTATTAAAAGAAAGCCACAAAGTAAATATGTTGACAACTGTTCACACTAGTGAGATGGTAGATAGTGGCAATGTCAACCATACAACAAATGGTAAAATATATAAGCCAAATTGTGTCATGGACCACAATATAAAAAATGTGCTTGATTGATGTGACATGAAGGTTGGAACAGTCTCCCAGAGTTCATACAGAGTTCACCCAGAGTTCACCCAGAGTCACCCAGAGTTCATACAGAGTTCACCCAGAGTTCACCCAGAGTTCACCTAGAGTTTACCCAGAGTTCACCCAGAGTCACCCAGAGTCACCCAGAGTCACCCAGAGTTCACCCAGAGTCACCCAGAGTTCACCCAGAGTCA